>QNQO01001173.1:0-384343 GCA_003290165.1 Berberis thunbergii
TAGAATCAAACAATTGTATGCATTCTTCAATTAAGTTTATGCTTACATTTTTGCCTAAACTGTGTATACATTTTTCCATTAGGCTTATGAATTACAAGGTCGATACCATCTTTTGGACCACATTAGACTATCTTTGTTACTAATGAGGTGTTTATATATATGCTCACATTCAAGTCTACCAACTATAAGTGTTGGGGCATACTATTATAACCACGCATGCAAACATATATTGGATTGAATACTTCAATTTTAGGGCATATGGCATCCCATATTTTGACGAAATTAAGTAATAATATACTCATTTGTCAAGAACCTTACGATGAACTCCAAATAAATCTTGTTGATTGAAAATCTGGAATTTATTCGATGAGTACGGAATCAACTGTACTGAAAAATATATGGTATTATGGTCAGCTCGAAGGATCCTAAAATTGAAAGCGGAAAAGTGAGTGGTCTATAACCAACCCCAAGAGGAGCGTACCACACTCTCTCTGCTAAAATACCCTCTCTATTTTTTTTTAGCAGACCCTAAACCATACGCGCCAAATAGCAAGCCTCGACTCCCAAAGAATCTGTCATGGACCTGGTGGACGATAATATCCTTATCACCAGGAACTTACAAGAAAGTAATAATAAAATCAATGAATCTGTCATCATATAAACATGGGAAGAGTTTGGCTTGAGGTTGATCGATGTAATCCCTTAACACCGATATATTCTCATATTATTATTCTTGTAAGTTCTGGTGGAATAAGATATCATCCGCCAGGTTCATGACTGGTAGGATATAAATCCAGACATAGGGATTAAACCACCACAGTCTTAACTATCCAATCAGCTATCATTAAAACTGGAGGCTTCCCCTTCTGGCTGCAAGTTCAAAGCAGGGGCGGAGGAGGCGGCCTGCGGTGTGGGGGAGGCGGCCTACGGGTGCTTGCTCGGTTTGACTGCGGCTGCTCGCCTCCTCCTTTTAAACACATAATCTAAAAAAAGGTGTTTTAAAGAGGAGGACAAATATATATTTCACCCTTCAAGACAGTCAAATCTCGTTGGTTTCCCAAACCAACTAGATTTCTCTTTTAAAAGTAAAACCATAACAATGCGTCCCGTTAATATTCTCATTAACTTCACCCACAACAACGTTTTAAAAGCCAAACCATAGCCTTGCATTTCGCCATAAATAAACAATCAATCCTCCTTAAAACACAATTATCAGATTTTCCATTTCAATTTCCCTCCATATCTTTTGCAATTTCTCCATAATTTATTTTCTTCGTATTTATTTTCTCACATAATTTTTTTCTCAAATAATTCACTCAAGACTTTAGTATTTGTCCTCAAGATTTAATAGAACTTAAGATAAAAAAGAACGAATGGTACAATAATAAATTGTTTGTCTCCAGTCAAACAAGAAAAAGTATTAGTTAACAGTGTTCTTAAATCATAAGATTAGTAAGGCCTTATACTAGTGTTTTTCTCTTTAAAGAGAAATTATATTGAATTGTCTTATTTTTATTTGATACAAAGATTAAGGGATTCTTAAAATTCCGCTTCTCTCTCTCTCTCTCTTAAAAAAAAAAAAAAAAAAAAACAGGTTCACATTTAAGAAGATGAATCTTCTTATTTTTATATTTAAGATAAGAGCAGTTTTACATGGCGAGGAAATGAGCGAGGGAAGAGAGGTGGCGGGGTGGGAACAGTTCACCACCCTCGAGATATGTGTCCAAAAATTGATGACACACATCCGAGAGAAGGTGAACGGTTTCCACCCCGCCACCTCCCTCCCCTCGCTCATTTCCTCGCCCACTTCTTCGACATTTAGAATTTCTGTTAAGATAAACCCTGCTTGCTAAAAAAAATAAAATGCATGACAATCGGGTCTATAGCAACCCGAATGGGTTCAAGCTATTTTTGGGACCACACGAACCTCATACCTTCACCATAACTTTCCATCCACGTGTCACCTCCTCTCCCCACTCTATATTCGGTTAGTTACTTTCAAACGTACGATGGTGCCCCCATTACCCGCCACGTGGTCGCAACTCACGTGTCATTAACAAACGGGTTCGAATCTAATGACTGTTACATTTGCGTCGGAGAAACCAACGGAGAAAATTATCACATACTGCTTGGTCTGAAATGAACAATGTACAGTAAAAAAAACTTAACTTTATAATGGACGTAGACGTCTTACCTACTACATCCATGCATCTCGACTCGACTTGGGAAGACTATAGCTACCTAGACTATGAAATGTATTATGTGTGGTTCTAGTGATCAATTGATCATCAGTTGTTGTTGATTAATTAGCATGTCCCGAAGTCTACCAATTCAAGTTCGTTACAACACTATATCAATTGGGCTTATGTGCAGAAGCCTATATATCTATTGATTTATGTCTGTCTTTCTTTAAGTCATCTCCTTCGTTATAAATTGCTTTTCCTGAAGAACAACGATGAGTTGGTCTTGCTTTCCAATCTTGGTACTCATACTGATGCTACGGAGCAGCATCAGCTCACTCACCACAGTTGCCTTCTCCAATGTCAATGCTGAACTAGATCATCTGGCATTACTAGCCTTGAAAGCAAAGATTAATGATGATCCACTCAAGGTATTGAATTCGTGGAATGACTCCATCCACTACTGTAACTGGACGGGGGTCACATGCGGTAGTCGCCATCGTGACAGGGTCACAGTCCTGGACTTGCTATCAAAGAAGCTTGAAGGTACCCTCTCCCCCTACATAGGAAACCTCTCATTTCTTCGAGAAATTTGGCTTGGTGAGAATGCCTTTCACGGTCCAATTCCCAAAGAAATTGGTCGATTGTTCCGATTAGAGGTCATTTCTCTAGCTTACAATTCCTTCGATCATGAAATCCCTACTAATCTCACTTATTGTTCCAAACTTCAAGTAGTCAATCTAACACGCAATCATCTCACCGGGGAGGATTCCAATCCAGCTCACCTATCTATCAGAGCTTACTCGGTTGATTCTTAGCAATAATAAACTAGAAGGACACATTCCATCAATGTTAGGAAATCTCACTGCCCTTTCTCTATTTGATATTAGTAACAACGGTTACACTGGAAGCATTCCTAAAGATCTATGCCAGATCCAAAGCTTAAAACGTTTTCATGTTAGTTTCAATAAACTGAATGGCACAGTTCCTTCTTGTCTTTACAATCTGTCACATATCACATTTTTTTCAATAGCCTCTAACCAGCTAGATGGAATCCTTCCTTCAAATATCGGTCTTACACTTCCTAATCTCAAAAGTTTTTTGGTTGGACACAATAAACTCAAAGGTCTCATCCCATTATCATTTTTCAATGCTTCAAGCCTTGAACATTTAGCATTTCCTGTAAACCAATTTACAGGACATGTTCCAAGAAACTTGGGACTGCTTCAAGGTCTTAGTAGACTATATCTTCATTCAAATCAACTGGGAGGTGACTTGCACTTTATCACTTCATTAACCAATTGCACCAACTTAGAAGTGTTATCTATTAGCAATAATTCTTTCAAAGGGCCAATGCCTAGCTCAATTGGAAATCTCTCCACCAAACTTACTCGTCTATATTTAGGAGGTAATCAAATATATGGAAGCATCCAAGCTTCAATTGGGAACCTTGTGAATTTGCGCATCCTTTCCATTGCAAACAACCCTATTACAGGTGATATCTCCAAACTCATTGGAGTATTTCCTAAAATGGAAAGACTGTCTTTGCACAACAATCAATTCTCTGGAAAAATTCATGATTCCTTCAATCATAATTCAACTCAATTAACCATTCTACGCTTGAGTGAGAACAAGCTACTTGGAAAAATACCTCCTAGTCTTGCAAGTTGTCAAAGTTTATCACAACTTTATCTTTCAAACAATAGGCTCAGAGGTACTATTCCAAAACAACTTTTTCAACTTCCATCTCTTATGAACACCCTCAACTTATCTAACAATGCTCTGAGTGGTCCCTTACCATCCGAAGTAAGTAACTTGACCAAACTTGTGCAATTCGACCTCTCCAATAACAAAATTTCTGGAAATATACCAACCACACTTGGCAAATGTTTGACTTTAGAATACCTTTCCATAAGCCAAAACTTGTTTACGGGAAGCATTCCTCAGTCATTGAGTGCTTTGAAAGGTCTAAAACAACTCAATCTTTCTCGCAACAAGTTATCCGGGGAGATTCCGCCATATCTGGAGAATTTTACTTATCTAATTCAGTTGGATTTGTCTTATAATGACTTGGAGGGTTCTGTTCCAAAGGTTGGTGTCTTTGTCAATGCTACTGCGGTTTCACTTGTCGGAAATAGTAAGCTTTGCGCAGGTGTTGTTGAACTCAAGTTGCCTCCATGCCAGAATCATAAGAAGGGAGGAAATTCACATTTTCTCAAAGTGGCTATACTTGTGATTGTTGTAAGCATTTGCGTGGTTGTACTATTGTTCTTAATTTTCTCGTGTTACCAAAAAAAGTATCAAAAGTAAAGCCTACTTCAGAATCGTTATTTATTAATCAATTCACAAGGATTACTTATGCGGAACTTCTTGAGGCAACTAACAGATTTTCAGCTGACAATTTAATTGGTATTGGAAGCTTTGGTTCAGTGTATAAAGCTATTCTTTCCCAAGCAATTGTTGCGGTTAAGGTAATAAATCTTCAACAACAAGGGGCTTTTAAGAGTTTTATGTCTGAATGCAATGCCTTGAAAAATATTCGACATCGGAATCTACTCAAGATAATCACAGCTTGTTCGGGAGTCGACTTTCAAGGAAATGATTTCAAAGCACTAGTTTTTGAATTCATGCCCAACGGACGTTTAGAGGGGTGGTTGCATCCAAAGAGAAATAGTCAAGATAAGTTAAAGAACTTGAACTTCTTACAAAGGATGAACATAGCTATTGATGTCGCTTATGCGTTGGACTATCTTCACAACCATTGCCAACCGACAATTATCCATTGTGATCTAAAGCCAAGCAATGTTCTCCTGGATGATGACATGAGAGCTCATGTGGCTGATTTTGGTTTAGCAAAGATTTTCTCAAACACTGCTTACAATTCTTTGCAAAGCCAAGGTAGTTCTGTTGCAATAAAGGGATCAATCGGTTATGTTGCTCCTGGTAAGAATCTTATAATACCTTTCTTTAATCCGTGGTTATTAGGTTTTTCATTTCATATGAAACCATTTTTTTTCCACTTTTGGAGTCAACATCCATAACTTATTGCATATCACCATCACTTGGTCGACCATTTTATCTGACACTCTTAACAGTGTTGTAGCATATTCTACTCAAATCTTTACTTTTTCAATATTTCACATCAATTTATGAAATTTGCCTACTTAATTTAAGGTTTTTTTATGATCATTTTTACCATTTTATTATATTGAACAATCAATGCATATGTAATGACCTTAAAAATTGAGCTCCATGTCAAATTTCGATTTGATTTCTTCAAACTTAATGAAGCTTAAATTACATGTTTAGAAATGTAAAACTTTTATGATTTGCAGAATATGGAATGGGTGGCGAGGTGACCATACAAGGAGACGTTTACAGTTACGGGATTTTGTTACTGGAGTTGTTTACTGGAAAGAAACCAACGGATGAGATGTTTCAAAATGGACAAAATCTCCATGATTTTGCAAAAGTAGCTTTACCTGAACGAGTTGCGACTATTGTGGATCCTACCTTGTTGTTAGAAAGCACTTGCGAATCTATCAACATTGCAAAACAGAGTAACCAAAGGACTATAGAGGAGAAGTGTTTGGATTCAGTGATAAGACTTGGAGTTGCATGTTCTTTGGAATCTCCTATTAAACGCATGAAGATTGAAGAAGTCGTCACCAAATTGCATCATGTGAGAGACCATTTTGAAGGTGTTTTTGGAATCCATCAAGAGTGAGAAATGGTAGACGAAGATGGTGTAGTGTTCGGTTGTTTGTACGAGTGGTGAAGTTTATTTGTTTTTGCTAAAAGAAGCATATTACTTATTTTGTTGTGAACTTTGTTTGTGTTTCTAGAATTATCATAAATTTACCATGTTCTTATTGTTTATTAAATTTTTATCAAGGGATACTTCTTGTATAATGTGGAAATATCAAATAATGTATGATTCAAGTCTTATAAATGAGATGTTTGTTTTAGTAGTGTTTTGTTGAGGAGTCATTGAAGATTCCTGAAGTTGAGGTCCTCATTTTCTCTTCTACTTAGGTGTGGACACGGTTCGGGTTGAGGCCTATTTTGGTCCCAGTCCCGGTTCAGTCAATCGGGAACAGTCCGGGTCAGAAAAACCACTTTTTTTTTGGATGACCCAGTTGGACCCGAATTTGTTTGGAACCGAAACAGTCTGGGTCGAGAGCATGCCTACCCGATTTGTTCATTTTCCAATTCAGTTAGCCAATTTTTTTTGCGCTTGATTTACCAGAGGCCCAAAATGATTCATTTCATCATTTTCTGGGCTTGACTCATTAATCATCTCATTTCATCAATTTTTGGCTCAGGATGACTAGTAATCATCTCATGTGTTTGGTTAGGCATTAGGTTGGGTTTTGATAAAACATTGGGTTAGGCTTGGATTTGCTAATAACGGGGTTTGGATTTAGACATGATTTATGGAGGTGGTCTTACTCTCTCTCTTGTTTGTTTGCTCATCATCGACACTCTTCAGTCTTCACAGTAGCATGTTTCAGCTAACAATTGGACGGTAACATTCTTAATATTAACAGTTGTCCACCAATTGAAGCTCAGTTGATCGGACATCAACTCTCCTTTTAAGAGGTCGCAGGTTTGAGACTCACCAGTTAAGATTTTGTGAGTTTTCACCTTATTATTAGAAGCACATGTGTTTCGCCGTGGATAAGCCGTTTTCATGCAAGGTGGAGACAACGGACCGGAGCGAAAGCAAGTCTCCCTGCGAGATAGAGGCGACGAGGATATTAAGTGGCAACAATATTGTAGCCTTCGGGTCTGGTTTGGTAAACCCTATAGGGTCAGTTATATAGCCTTCGGACATGGATTACAACGCAGAGGATATTAAGTGGCGACAATATTGTAGCAATCGGGTTTGGTTTGGTAAACCCTATGAACATTTGAACTCGCAGAGAGTTTTTACTAAAATCCAATGTACAACAACATTGACACATAAAATATGTTTCTCTTGTACTATTTTTGAAACTTTGTTTTAATCATATTTATTTATTTATTTTAAAAATTAAATTATCAGTGATTTATTTTTTTGCCCCCCTTTGTCTGCAATCCTGACTCCGTCCCTGATAATACCATATTTTTTTCAGTACAGTTGATTTCGTACTCATCGAATAAATTCCAGATTTTCAATCTACAATATTTTTTTGGAGTTCATCGTAAGTTTCTTGACAAATGAGTATATTATTACTTAATTTCGTCAAAATATGGATGACATATGGCCTAAAATTTATAATTATAATATTATATTAATGATAACTAGGCATAAAATTTACTATCTCATAGTTGGTAGACTTGATGTGAGCATTAACACCTCATTAAACAAAGATAGTCCCATGGATTCAGACGGCCGTATAGATTACATCTAAGTGGTCAAATTTTGTATCCACCTGTAAATCATAAGCCTGATTGAAAATATGTATCCACAGTTAGGCAAAAAAGTATGTATCAAAAGCTTAATGGAAGCATGCATAGAAAACAATCAACTAAAAATAAGAACTTAAATCAACTAAAATTTATACACGTACAGTCAATCAACTAAAAACCAAACACCAAACATAAAAAGAAAAACAATTATAAAATTGATTGATAATTGCCGTCGCTTGAAATGATAGAGATTTGGCAGAAATTGTCCAACAATACCAAGTTTTCAAAAATTGATTCATCAAATATAATAAGAATTCTTTGACAAATTAATATTGGGACTGATCAATGGCATTCCTTGGTCTAGATTATAGTCCACCACTTCTTTAACTGTATCAACAACCTGCAGAGGTAACAATTGCTGATGACTTAGCAGTGAACTTTATATAAATGTATTATGAAGATCATCAATTAAAATTGCAGAATTCAACATATCAACTTACTAAATCTGCTGGAAATTTCACATGGTTATCTTTTCCATTGAAAACCCCGTCTTCGTCAAAATAGAGAACCAAGGATGTTCTGCCTGAAAAATATATTAGTGTCGCATTCAACTTATTGAGATCATGCATTGAGTAATGCAGGCCGAACACCATCCTAATTTTCTGTAAGTGCGGATCAAGGTTATCTACATAGAAATGAGAAGAATTCTGAAATATCCCAAAGACAGCATTTAGGTAAAATACCAAGACTACATGCTTGTCAATATCTACATAGAAATGACAAGAATTCTGAAATATTCCAAAGACGGCATTTAGGTAAAATACCAAGACTACATGCTTGTCAAATTGTATTTAGGAGCAAGGACAACGACCAATGATAATTTAGGATATCATGGTGCCAAAAAATGTTCACCTTTTCCCATTTCCTCTAAGCTTTTACAGTTTATGAAAGGAGCATCTGCAGTGTTCTGCTCTTGTTGCCACTCGAGATTTGATGAAGAAAAATAGACAGATTTGATGGTGGCAAAGATTTGATTTCTTCAAATTTAATGAGCGTAAATTACCTGTTTATAGTTGTAAAATTTTTATGATTTGCAGATTATGGAATGGGTGGTGAGGTGTGCATGCAAGGAGACGTGTACAGTCACGGGATATTGTTAATAGAGTTGTTTACTAGAAAAAAAAACCCAACAAATGACATGTTTGAAAATGGATAAAATCTTACGTAGTTAAGGCGTCTACGTCCATTATAAAGTTAAATTTTTTCAGTTTTTCCTAAGTGCATTGGTATTTTGCACTGATTTTTTGCCTGGTGCAATTAGCTACCGTTCAATTGCATCGAAATAAGTATTATTTCTTATCTCAATGCAAAAAATCAGTACAAAATACCAGCGCACTGTAGAAACTCTCAAAAAAAATTTACTGTACATTGTTCATTTCAGACCAAGCAATCTGTGATAATTTTCTCCATTGGTTTCTCCGAGGCAAATGTAACAGTCATTAGATTCGAACCCGTTTGTTAATGACACGTGAGTGGCGACCACGTGGCGGGTAATGGGGGCACCATCGTACGTTTGAAAGGAACCCACCGAATAAAGGAGTGGGGAGAAGAGGTGACACGTGGATGGAAAGTTATAGTGAAGGTTCGTGTGGGTCCCAAAAATAGCCTAAACCCATTCGGGTTGCTATAGACCCGATTGTCATACAACTTTTTTTTTTTTTTTTTTTTTTAGCAAGCAGGGTTTAAATTTCCCTTAACCTTTATCTTAAATATAAAAATAAAAAGATTCATCTTCTTAAATGTGAACCAGTTTTTTTTTTTTTTTTTTTGTGTGAGAGAGGAAGCGGAATTTTAAAGATCCCTTAATCTTTGTATTATATAAAAATAAGACAATTCAAATATAATTTCTCTTTAAGGAGAAAAACACTAAGTATAAAGCCTTACTAATCTTATGATTTAAGAACACTGTTAACTAATTACTTTTTCTTATTTGACTTGGAGACAAACAATTTATTATTTGTACTATTTGTTCCTTTTTTTTTTTAAAGCTCTATTAAATCTTTGAGGACAAATGCTGAAGTTTTGAGTGTAATTATTTGAAAAAAAAGATTATGTGAGAAAATAAATTATGGAGAAATTGAAAAAGATATGGAGGGAAATTGAAATGGAAAATCTGATAATTGCGTTTTAAGGAGAATTGATTATTTGATTTATGGCGAAATGCAAGGCTATGGTTTGGCTTTTAAAACGTTGTTGTGATGGAGTTAATAAGAACATTAACGGGACGCAGGGTTATGGTTCGACTTTTAAAATGGTGTTGTGGTGGAGTTAATGAGATCATTAAATTGACTAACTGTGTAGTTTCCATGCAACCAAACACACCCTACGATCTCATGTTAAACCAAAATAACCATATCAATGCATAGCTCACATCATAGATGATGAAAATGCTAGAATCAATCAACAATAGCTCTAACTTGTTTATTGGTATTGGCGGATGTGATCTTTTACCTCTCTATCCCTTTTCAAAAATAGTATAAATGAAAAAGAATGTAACACAGAAAATCTGATTTTTCATAGATGTGCTAGAGAATGGATTGATAAATGTTCGTCAAATTTTTTTTATATATAAATAAAAAAAAAGATAAATGTTTGTGAATGGACAAAACTGTTTTTAGGTTTTATTAAACGTTTATGCGGCACATTAATTGTACAGTGCAATGAAGGACTATTGGTAATCTGCCGTGTTGAATTTATTGAGTGATTTTACCAAAACTTTGAGTTCATTAGCTCGAAGATACAACCATTTAAGCTTCGATAGAAAGGTAAGCTCAACTGGAATCCCCCGTGAGAGATGATTGAATTGAAAATAAATTATGTGAAGTTTAGAGCAATACGTAAGATTGGTAGTAATTTCGTGATCAAAGGAATTGCGAGCTAAAAAAAACAGACCTCTAATCGGAACAATCGATCAATTTCTTTGGGAATTGGACCGTGAAAGGCATTCTCACCAAGCCAAATTTCTCGAATAAATGAGAGGTTTCCTATGTAGGGGAGAGGGTACCTTCAAGCTTCTTTGATAGCAAGTGGCGACGACCGCATGTAACCCCCGTTCAGTTACAGTAGTGGATGGAGTCATTCCACGAATTCAATGCCTTGAGTGGATCATCATTAATCTTTGCTTTCAAGGCTCTTAATGCCAGATGATCTGGTTCAAAGTTGACATCGGAGATGGCAAGGCAATTGTGGTGAGTGAGTTGATGTTGCTCCATAGCAGCAGTATGAGCACCAAGATTGGAAAGCAATACCAACTCATCATTGTTCTTCTGGAAAACCAATTTATAACGAATGAGAGGACTTAAAAAAAATACATAAATCAGTTGATAACTTGATATATATACTATAGTGTCAGAACGAACTTGACTTGGTAGACTTCGGGACATGCTAATTAATCAACAATAATTGATGATAAATTGATCAGTAGAACCACACATATACATTTCATAGTTCAGGTAGCTAAAGTCTTCCAAAGTCGAGATGCATGGATGTAGTTAGACGTCTACGTCCATTACAAAGTTAAATTTTTGTACTGTACATTGTTCATTTCAGACTAAGCAATGTGTGATAATTAGATTCAAAAGATTTTTAAGATAAGGGAATTCAAATAAGGGAGGAGGACGAACCGGTTTGGCCGGTGGAAAGAGAAGTGATTGGGAGAAAGAGGTGCGGTTGACTTGTAGGTACGGTGTGCATCGGGTGGTGAAAAGAGGTGACCGGTTAGAGTTGATTAAGATGGATTGAAAACATGAGTGGCGTCCGCAAATCAGAAGTACGAACGGACAGATTTCAGATGAGAGTTAAATTTGGTTAATTGTGGAGTCAGATCAAGAGAGGAGAGGGGTGAAAGGCGTGGCGCACCAACGAGAATGCGAGTTGGAAGGGGCGGTTATCTGGAGCTACATCCAACACGTTAGTTATGTGACATTGTTAAAATTTCTAGGTGGAACATGGAAATTCACATCAGACAGGTGGGAAAATATGACCTCCAATAAGAAGCCAAGATTGTGAGTTTTCGAAAATTGTCGAGATTTTACGAAATATTTTTCTGTTTTTTGAGTTATCGAAATTTATTTAGAAGTCCCAAATATTTCTTTCTTTCGTTATGCCAATTTTTACTTTCGTATATTTTAACCATTTATAATTTTAATTTAGTATTAAAATGTTGTTATAAAAATAATTTTATAAAATATGTAGTTTGTACTATAGTATAATCCGTGCCGTTGACACTCTATATACTTTTATTTTATTTTAAATATTTTGTATTGAGCACCTCTTTCACTATCTACATTTTCGTCTTGAATAGTATTAAAATGTAAGCTTATTTTAAGGTAAATATATATATTATAAATTTTATACTTAGACTAAGTCAAATTTGAATCATTTTGAAAAAAAAATTAAACGCCGAGAATGAGTTTTTCCACAGTCTTTGAATTCACCAAAATATAAGTTGGAGTTATTGTTTAAATGTGCATTAAGATGTCCGACTCATTTTTTCTGATATGATCGGTCCGTCTCATTGCTTTAAAAATATTAAAAACGTGAAATACTTTATATGTTTTTTAATTATAAAATATATATTTTTAAAATTTTAGTGCTTGTGTTGATCATTGATTTTGTTGAAAATATCTTAAAAAATGCATTTCAACGATATTAACTTTACCAAAATTCGATCACGATATAGATATTTATAATAATTTTCATTTTGGTAAAAGTAAAACACAATATTTTCTCTCTCATCTACATGTACATTTCACCAACTTTTTTCAAAAATTTCATATTTTTATTATTCTACATATTTTATATTTACAAATATGTCATTATGAAAAATAAATCTCAACCCCCAAATTCAGTATATTTTCAACTTTTACTCTTTTGTAATGTAAATTTTCTCCGTTGGTTTCTCCGAAGCATTTATAACGGTCATTAGATTCGAACCCGTTTGTTAATGACGCCGTGAGTGATGACCACATGGCGGGTAATGGGGGCACCATCGTACGTTTGAAAGGAACCGACCGAATAAAGGAGTGGGGAGAGGAGGTGACACGTGGATGGAAAAGTCATGGTGAACGAAGGTCTTTGGTATGAGGTTCGTGTGGGTCCCAAAAATAGCCTTAACCCATTCGGGTAGATGTAGACCCGACTGTCATGCATTTTTTTTATTTTAATTTTTTTTCGCAAGCAGGGTTAAATTTTCCCTTAACCTTTATCTTAAATATAAAAATAAGAAGATTCATCTTCTTAAACGTAAACCAGTTTAGTTTGGGGACAAATGCAAAATTCTTGTGTGTAAGCACTTGAGAAAATAATTATGGAGAAATTGAAAAGGATATGGAGGGAAATTGAAGTGGAAAATCTGGTAATTGCGTTTTAAGGAGAGACCGGTCATTCTCCTCCTGAATTGTTGCCACTAGATTTGTCATCTCGCTAAGCAAAAGAGCAGTTTTCCAATGTTGTGCTTGCACCATCAAGAGGGTCGTTTTGGTTGCGTAACTTTCTGCCATTGTGCTATGGAGGTGAAAGTGGTAACCTTGATTTTTGCCCCATGGAAAATCATTTAGTTACAGAGCTTCCAAATAGAGTGAAGGATCGTTATGAATTGCGAGAGGATCTCTTGGGTATCATTGGATCGATCATTTGCCACACAAAATAGAAAAATTATTTCACTGAGCCAAACTTTGTGGCGGATTGTTAGCAGTCAAAAGGGAGAATTAAGCATATCCAAAGTCTCATAGTGATGGGACATCTGAAAAAGAGTTGAACCACATCCTCAGTGCGATTATGGCACAGAGGGAAAATGTTTTCTATTGGAGTGTAGACCCTGACTGGATTTGTTATAGTAGGGAGGAAATCATGAAAGATTTTCCAGAGTAAAAGGATAGCGTTTGGAGGGCTTTAATTCTCCAAAGACTTCTGAGGAAAGAACTTAGGGATTGGTTGGATAGGTTGGGATTAGTGGAGAGGGAGGAAGATGTGGCAGAGTCCTCTGGAAGGAAAGCCCTCGTGGTATTCTTGACTGGGAACAAACCTTTCTTGTTGGCTGTCCAAATAAGCTTATCCAGGAGTAAGGTACGACGGATAACAACTTTAAGGATATCCTAGACAACCGGTAAGGGGAAAAGGTTTTGGAAGAGTTCTGTATTCCAAGTGACGGAGTTATCTGGATGAAAAATCCAAAGGTCTTGGATTATAGAAGGAAGGGTTATGTTCACCTGTTCCAAAACTCATTCAGTTAGCATGATTTTTTGTTTTACCCCAACAATCATGCCACAGATTGGTTTGGCTACCTGAAAGGAGTTGCCAGAGAACAAACGGTTTCATATAAGCCAAAGTAGCAAAGTGATATCTCCAAGCAAAAGATGCACAAGTTGGAGGTTTTGCCAGTTGAAACAAACTCTTATCCCTGAGATATTTACCATACCACAGTATGCACCTACATAATAGAATGGAACAACTCTTTGGACAATATAGAGTGTAGCGCAGGTCGTCTAGGTGAACGATCAAGGGTTGGGCTCCAAATCCTTGCCAAGTGAGTGTCCTACAAGTCCGGACGATGTGGAGTTAGTGCGGTGGTTGCGATTAGGTGGAGTCAACAATGCCAGTAATAGTTGAGCATGTACACCGAGTACTACTCTCATGGTGTGCAAGACACTCGAGGAGATGTACTTCGAAATGTTGCGAACGGGGTGGATGAATTATAGGATGTATGACGATTCACGCCATTGGTAGAGATTGTTAGGACTAGGGATGGGCATTTCAGACCGAAAACCCGGACCGAACCGACAATCGGACCGATCGAGTCGGTTCGGATCGGTTTTTTATTTATTATTAAAATTTCGGTCTTAAAACCCGTCCCTGATCTCTCCAAGCAAAAGATGCACAAGTTGGAGGTCTTAAAATTTCGGATAACCGGCCTGGCCTGGTATGAGTAAAAAACATCAAAAAGCCCTCTCCTCCTCTCAGCCAAATCCAAAGGCCCATCCTCTCCTCCTCTTTCATTGCTAAAAGTGATAGATATTTAACATAAATCTTATAATCGTGAAAATATTTAGTTCTAATTTATAGTGACGAAATATTATATATTGGTCTCTATTATATACGTAGCAATGATTTTTTTATTGCAAAAAATGAGTAATTTGATTTAATAAGCTATAAAGTTGTTTTACACAACACAATTATTCAAATAGCTCAATTGGTAAATATTGCAACAGATTTTACTATAGGTAAAAAATAAATATATTATATATGAAATTCTATAGTGGGGTCTTATCATCAAGAGTGGTGTCCTTAGAGTTTGGGAGGTAGTGAGTGGTGTCCTTAGAGTTTGGGACCTATATTAGGTCGTCTCTTAGACAACTTTAATATATCATTTTTTTATTAAAAATAATTTCCTTGGTAATTGGTAACGATACCGATGACAACTTTCGTTGATATTCATGTATTTTACCAACGAAAAAGTTTTATGATAAAGGTTGTTACCTTTGCCAACGACAATTTTTCTTGATGATTTTAAGATTTTTCGAGAAAATTTTTGTAGGTAAATAAAATAGTTCTTGCAACAAATAATTTGTTGGTAACGATATTTGATTTTTACCAACAAATTTTCTTGGTAGTTATCAATATTACCAACAAAATATTTTCTTGACTTAGCATCCATTTTACCAATAAAAGTTGTAATTCCTTGAAAAATACCTTTAACTATGAGAATGCCTCCAGAAACCCACTTTGTTAAAAATAATTTTCAACAAAATTTTGAGTTTTGCCAAAGACATTTTTTCTTTAAAAATACCTTAATTGTTGTAGTGTTCAGTGTAGGTGATGGTTTATGCTCACTGATGTCAACAGCATCATTAGGCTGAAAGCATTGAATGAATCATGCAATTCTCACTTCTGCAATATTTTATTCACAAAGCCATGCCCTCTGCTGATCTCTAGCTAACTATAGTATTCATTTATAGTTTTACCAATCATGAGGAGAGTACAATTATAACATTTTCTGCAGAACTAATTCCGTTTTTTGTATGGTTTTATATCTGATGCATTTGAGAAGAAAAGTTAATTTTCCTATTAATTAGATACCTGACCAGATACTAAACTTGTTCCACTGTTTCCAAATGTTTCTATAAGCACTATCATTGCTGTGACTTTTTAAACCTTATCTTGTAATTTGTGAAGTCATATTTGTAATGTAGTTACCTTCGCAAACTAGTGTCATTCTCATATTGGGTTATCTTTCAATATGTGGTCAACTCACAGGTTAATGTGATAGCGCTATTATGCAATAACGCGCTTGAGGACCTGACATATTTTGTTCTTAGAGAAGTCATTTGCAGTCTGCAAAAAAAGAGTTATGTCATTCCATTTTTTTTGGCATTGAAATGGAAACATCACTCCATTTCTGGTATGCTAAAAGAGAGAGAATTACTTTCTCTGGCTAGAGCTCGAGGAATTTACTTTATCCTTTTTCCCGTTCAAGCATCATAATTTACTAGCGTCAACTAGTATAATGAAAGGGACTTTTAATCTTGATCGGGTCAAAATCTCATAAAAAATGTCCAGTTTGCTGATTCTCCTTGTTCATGTTCGTTCGTTTCATAATTGTGATAGCACCATTGGAATGCTCCTTACTGGTGATGACTGATGAATAAAAACATGCATTTTATAAGCCTTTTGCAGCGTTGAAGACATCTTGACATCAGTACTTGAGGAATTTGTATATCTTGAGGATGTGTTGTTAAATTATGACATTATATCCTTCATCTTTGCAACGTTTATCAGGACTCAAGATTCCTTTTCCTGCCAACCATGTCTCAGAGGTGCACGATGTGGTAGTCAAACTTCTCGACGAGGAATTAGAGCTAACTGTTGTATCCGTAGGATCTGGAAGGCCTGTCATGAGAAGTGCTCTGGAGGAATCCACTTGACCCAGACCTCAAGGGCATAAATCCATAAGAGAATGGGTTGCCCGATTTTGAATCTAGAAAACCTGTGGCTTGACAAAGGTTAAGGGTCACGAGGAAATCACTGTACCTCTGTCTACGCGAAGGAGCAGGTATGTATGATTAGATGATAAATGCCAGGCTCTGCATGTAACACCAATTTTATAGCTACTTGTTAATATGCAATTTTTTTTAATCTCTGTTCCATTCTTTCATCATCAAATTAAAGCAGAATTGCTCGGCTCAGTGTATAACTAATAATAATAATAAATTACACTTCCCATCCTATGCCACCGGCTGGGTTCAAACCCGTGATGTGTGATTTCATCTGTAACTACCAATTTAGCTGGTACACTTTTGACAAATACAATTATTTTTACCACCAAGCCAAATAAAATACTAAAAACCTCCCCATTTCTTTCCTATGTACTCAATGTTATTGCCGGAAATATAAATGATATAAACTGGTGTTAGTGTTTTACTGAGTTTTATCTTTATCTGTTCTATGTTTACATTGTTTCGACCTGTAATTTTCTGATACTCTTTCACATACTTGTGACGAGTTTATAATGCCATCCAGTCAAACTCCATTTCACATTAGCTCGATTAAACTTTTTTTAAAAAAAAAAAAATCTTGCAGATTGAAAATCCAGAATTTATTCGATGAATCTGGAATTGAAACATGTCCAAATTTCAGTATGTGATCAGTCCCGAATCAACTGTACTGAAAAAATAGAGTTATGGTCAGCTTCAAGAATCCCAAAATCGCGAAAAGGAGGATGACGTTATGGTCGTTAATTTACAGTGGAGTGCAGTTGAGTCGTCTATAACCAAGCACAAGAGAAGAGCATACCACAGCACTCTGCATTTTAGCAGAGACTCTCACATATACAAGAACGATTTTTTAGTTGAAACGAAGGAGAAGAAGTGGAAGTAGAGGTGGGCAAGAATTCCGACCCGTTCCGGTATGGTTCCGAACCGGTTAAGATCCAGGACAAATCGGTCTACACTGTTCCGGTCCCGGATCGAAATGGAATCGGTTTTAATAAAAATAATCTTGAACTGTTTCGGTTCGTCCCGGTTACAGAAGCACTTCATATCTAAATCCAAGCCCAGTTATTAGCAAATCCAAGTCCAACCCAATGTTTTATCAAAACCCAACCTAATGCCTAAACAAACACATTAATGAGTCATCCTGGGCCAAAAAATGAAGAAATGAGATGATACTGAGTCATTTTGGGCCAAAAAATTATGAAATGAGATGATTAATGAGTCAAGCCCAAAAAATGATGAAATGAATCATTTTGGGCCTCTGGTAAATCAAGCGCAAAAAAAATTGGCTGACTGAATTGAAAAATGAACAAACCAAGTAGGCATGGTCCCGACCCGGACTGTTCCGGTTCCAAACAGTTTGGGTCCAATCAGGTCATCCCAAAAAAAGTGGCTTTCCCGACCCGGACTATTCCCAATTGACTGAACCGAAACTGGGACCAAAATAGGCCGCAACCCGAACCGTGCCCACACCTAAGTAGAAGAGAAAGTGAGGACCTCAACTTCATGAATCTTCAATGCCTCCTCAACAAAACACTACTAAAACAAACATCTCCTTTATAAGACTTGAATCATACATTATAGATATCTCTACATTATACAAGAAGTATCCCTTGATAAAAATTTAATAAACAACAAGAACATGGTAAATTTATGACAATTCTAGAAACACAAACAAAGTTCACAACAAAATTAAGTAATATACTTTATTTTAGCAAAAACAAATAAACTTTACCACTCGTACAAATGACCGAACACTACACCATCTTGGTCTACCATTTCTCACTTTTGATGGATTCCAACACCTTCATAATGGTCTCTCACATGATGCAATTTGGTGACGACATCTTCAATCTTCATGCGTTTAATAGGAGATTCCCAAGAACATGCAACTCCAAGTTTTATCACTGAATCCAAACACTTCTCCTCTATAGTCCTTTGGTTACTCTGTTTTGCAATGTTGATAGATTCGCAAGTGCTTTCTAACAACAAGGTTGGATCCACAATAGTCGCAACTCGTTCAGGTAAAGCTGCTTTTGCAAAATCACGGAGATTTTGTCCATTTTGAAACATCTCATCCGTTGGTTTCTTTCCAGTAAACAACTCTAGTAACAAAATCCCGTAACTGTAAACGTCTCCTTGTATGGTCACCTCGCCACCCATTCCATATTCTGCAAATCATAAAAGTTTTACATTTCTAAACATGTAATTTAAGCTTCATTAAGTTTGAAGAAATCAAATCGAAATTTGACATGGAGCTCAATTTTTAAGGTCATTACATATGCATTGATTGTTCAATATAATAAAATGGTAAAAATGATCATAAAAAAAACCTTAAATTAGGTAGGCAAATTTCATAAGTTGATGTGAAATATTTAAAAATTAAAGATTTGAGTACAATATGCTACAACATTGTTAGAAGTGTCCGATAAAATGGTGACCAAGTGATGGTGATATGTAATAAGTTATGGATATTGACTGCAAAAGTGAAAAAAAAATGGTTTCATATGAAATGAAAAACCTAATAACCACGGATTAAAGAAAGGTAGTATAAGATTCTTACCCGGAGCAACGTAACCGATTGATCCCTTTATTACAAGAGAACTACCTTGGCTTTGCAAAGAATTGTAAGCAGTATTTGAGAAAATCTTTACTAAACCAAAATCAACCACACGAGCTCTCATGTCATCATCCAGGAGAACATTGCTATGCTTTAGATCACAATGGATAATTGTCGATTGGCAATGGTTGTGAAGATAGTCCAACGCATAAGCGACATCAATAGCTATCTTCATCCTTTGTAAGAAGTTCAAGTTCTTCAACTTATCTTGACTATTTCTCTTTGGATGTAACCACCCCTCTAAACATCCGTTGGGCATGAATTCAAAAACTAGTGCTTTGAAATTATTTCCTTGAAAGTCGACTCCCGAACAAGCTGTGATGATCTTGAGTAGATTCCGATGTCGAATATTTTTCAAGGCATTGCATTCAGACAGGAAATTCTTAAAGCCCCTTGTTGTTGAAAATTTATTACCTTAACCGCAACAATTGCTTGGGAAAGAATAGTTTTATACACTGAACCAAACAATTAAATTGTCAGCTGAAAATCTGTTAGTTGCCTCAAGAAGTTTTGCATAAGTAATCATTGTGAATTGATTAATAAATAACGATTCTGAAGGAGGCTTTGCTTTTGATACTTTTTTTTGGTAGCACGAGAAAATTAAGAACAATAGTACAACCACACAAATGCTTACAACAATCACAAGCATAGCCACTTTGAGAAAATGTGAGTTTCCTCCCTTCTTGTGATTCTGGCATGGAGGCAACTTGAGTTCAACAACACCTGCGCAAAGCTTACTATTTCCGACAAGTGAAACCGCAGTAGCATTGACAAAGACACCAACCTTTGGAACAGAACCCTCCAAGTCATTATAAGACAAATCCAACTGAATTAGAGAAGTAAAATTCTCCAGATATGGCGGAATCTCCCCGAATAACTTGTTGCGAGAAAGATTGAGTTGCTTTAGACCTTTCAAAGCACTCAATGACTAAGGAATGCTTCCCGTAAACAAGTGTTGGCTTATGGAAAGGTATTCTAAAGTCAAACATTTGCCAAGCGTGGTTGGTATATTTCCAGAAATTTTGTTATTGGAGAGGTCGAACTGCACAAGTTTGGTCAAGTTACTTACTTCGGATGGTAAGGGACCACTATGAGCATTGTTAGATAAGTTGAGCTTAAAAAGGGATGGAAGATGAAGTTGTTTAGGAATGGTACCACTGAGTCTGTTATCAAAAGGATAAAGTTCTGATAAACTTTGACAACTTACAAGACTAGGAGGTATTTTTCCATTTAGCTTATTTCCATTCAAGTATAGAAGGGCTAATTGAGCTGAATTATTATAGAAGGAATCTGAAATTTGTCCAGAGAATTCATTGTCGTTCAACAACAGTCTAATCATTTGAGGAAATACTCCAATGAATTTGGAGATATCACATGTAAGATAGTTGTGTGAAATAGAAAGGGTGCTCAAATTCACAAGTTTCCCAATTGAAGCTGGGATGCTTCCATATATTTGATTACTTTCTAAATAGAGGCTTGTAAGTTTGGTGGAGAAATTTCCTATTGAGTTAGGCATTGGCCCTTTGAAAGGGTTATGACTAATAGTTAACGTTTCTAAATTGGTGCAATTGGTTAATGAAGTGATAAAGTGCAAGTCATCTACTAGTTGATTTGAATCAAGTTGTAGTCTAATAAGACCTTGAAGCATTCCTAGGTTTCTCGGAACACGTCCTATAAATTGGTTTTCGGAAAGTTCTAACCATCTAAGTCTTGAAGCATTGGGAAATGATGATGGGATAAGACCTTTGAGTTTATTGCCTCCCGCACAAAAATATGTGAGATTAGGAAGTGCAAGGCCGATATCTGAAGGAAGGCTTCCATCTAGCTGGTTAAAAGCTATTGAGACACCTGTTAACTGCGAGAGATTGTAAAGACAAGAAGGAACTTTGCTAGTCAGTTTATTCACACCAACTGCAAATTGTTTCAAGGTTTGGATGTGACAAAGATCATCTGGAATTTTTCCTATCAAGCCATTCCCTACAATCATAAGAAGAGTAAGAGAGGGGAGATTTCCTAGCAAAGATGGAATGCTTCCTTTGAGTTCATTGCTCTCAAGAAACAACCAACTAAGCTTCGATAGAGAGGTAAGCTCAACTGGGATCCCCCCAATGAAATTATTTCTTGTTAATTCCAGTACTCCAAGTTTAGAACAATGAGTGAGATTGGCGGGAATCTCACCATTGAATGAATTGGTACTTAGGGAAAGAACCTCTAATCGGGACAGTCGACCAATTTCTGGTGGTATTTCACCATGAAAGTAATTCTGGTCAAGCATAATTTCTCGAAGAAATGAGAGGTTTCCTATGTGGGGAGAGAGCGTACCTTCAAGTTTTTGTGATACCAAGTCCGGGACTGTGACCCTATCACGATGACGATGCCCACATGTGACCCCATTCCAGTCACAGTAGTGGGCGGAGTTGTTCCAAGAACTCAGTACTTTGAGTGGATTACCACTAATCTTTTCTTTGAAGGCGAGCAACGCCAGACGATCTGGTGTGTCATTGTTAGAGAAGGCCATCATGGTGAGTGAGTTGATGTTGCTCCATACTATGAGCATAACTGGAAAGCAAGACAAATACATCTTTCTTAAGGGTAAGCTTCGAAGTCCATAATCTCCAAATGAGCCAAACCCCATTTTCTACTTTTGTCTCCCTTCACCACCACCACTACATAATCTCCCCATGGATGTGATTTGTGTGTTTACAATTGCCAATAAAAGTTAGGTTTATGGAATAATTAATAGATAGACATCAATTCTTAGTATAGAAACAAGTAAGTATAAACACAATGAGTTGACGAAGAGGTGAACATCCACTACCATTAGAGAACTGAACAGAACCGAGAGAGGGATTTTTTGATTGGTGAACAGAACTGAGAGAGAGGGACGCTCTGAGGAAGAAAGCCGCCGTCTGGGACACATGCTTAGAGGAAGAAAGTCGCCGCCGCCACCAAATCTGGGACGATCTGGCCGTCGTTGTGCTCACGGTTACTTGTTCGCCTGAGCGCAGTAGGGTGTGAAGCACAGATTCAGCAAGAGGGTTTGCGAAGCACAGATCCGGCTGCGAGAGGCTGCGCGACGAACCACTCCGCGCTGCTAGCTTGACCGGCCGCCGCTCTGCCTGGCTGCGAGAGGGGTATACCTCTGCCAGGCTGCCGCCACTGCCTGGATGCTGCTCTTGCTTGGTGTTGTAGGTCTGGCTAGGGCAGGGTACATTGTGGTATGACGGCTCCTCTAGCCGTCAACACTTCATCTCCCCCTATGGGGAGTAAGGAACCTGCGGAAGAGGCTACTAAGCCTTCTTTCGCCCAAATACTTGGAAAAATACTGGTTGATGAGGTTAAAGAAACAAATGTCGAGGGGACTAGATTCCGAAAAGAATGAGAGTTAGCCATTGGGCTTACGACATCTGATGAAAAACGTGGGGAAGCTTTTATGGAAAAACATGTGATAGTCTTAAAGTTCTCTAGCTACAGACCAACATTGGAAGATATTCGAGATTCGATACATCGAACCTGGGGGATTCTAGGCGATTTCTCGTTAGGTTTGCTAGATCAACGTCATGTTCTTGTCTGGCTTCAATCTGAGGCGGAAGCAAAGAAAGTCTTGGCAAGGGACTCGTTATTGATTCAGGGAGTTCGATTCAAAGCTTTCCGTTGGCATGATGGTTTCAGTCTGAAAGCAGACCCGATATCGATTCCACTATGGGTAGAGTTGTCTAACTTGCCTTTGCATTTATTTCATCCCCCTCTTTTGAAAGCAATTGTGAACTCTTTTGGTGTCTTTTTGCGCATGGATGATCATACTCGATGTCTTTCACGCCCGGGTTATGCTCGTGTTTGCGTGGAGATAACTTTGGCTGAAAAGTTACCGAGTAGAATTTGGATAGATAGATCTAACAGCTTTTGGCAAAAGATTGAATACCCGAGTTTCAAATATTGTGATTATTGCTCATTGCTAGGGCATCAGGAGGATTATTGTAGAAAAAAGTTAGGTCATAAGGGCAATGTGAGAACACCCAACTTGGTGAAAGAAGAGAAGACTGTGAAAAACAAGGTGGAACTCAAAGTCCTCAAGCAACAATATGTCCCATTGGTCAAACAAAATAAAGATTCAAAACCAGAAGCTGGCACTAGTAGTGTAAAGAATAATCAGGGTGAAGGAATCCTGGAGGGAGTTGGTGCTGAAAGGCCGATGGTTAAAGATTCAAGGAATGTCATGTTGTCAAACAAATTCCAGTAACTTACGGAGAACATAGTTGAAGACAAGAGTAATCTAATGAATAATCAATTGCCTTGTAAGGAGACGGCTCCAGTCAGTGATATGGTAGAGCCAGAAACAACGGAGGAAGGACTTCTTGAGGCAGGGTACACAGCTGTTGAGATTTAAAAAGCGATTGAAAAACAAGGAGAGACAATTCCAAGGCTTGCTTCGTCCCAGCCAGAGCGTGTTCTGCCAACAACATGTTTTGCTTTCTCAGAGCTAGTCGAACTCGGAGCAGAGCATGTACGCTCTGTATCTGCAGAACACGTACGCTATGTTTCTGCAGAGCACGTAGCATCACCAATAGAGCAGGTTGACTTGGTGAACAAAACATCACATGCTGTAAATAATGATCCAAAGAAGTTGATCCCTAGAAAAAATGCGAATGATGGCCAAGCTTTTCTGCAAGAATGTGATAATGCTTCAGGTAGCAGCTCAAGGCCGCAGAGAGCGCACGAGTATGTTAACCAATTGGAACCAGTGAGGGCGCAGGGGGTTTCGATCAAGGCTGTAGGCGGGGATGTCGGGATCTCTAGCCCAGGAAAAACGAAGAGCAGTGGGAATGCTTCTTAACAGCTAAATGCCATGATTCCAGGTAGCAACTCCGGGCCAACAAAGGAGGATGCAGTAGATGAAGATGATAACGTTGACAATGGGTTTGTCTATGGCACTGGCAATGGTGCTGGCAGTGGAGCTCACGTTAGTGCTCAGACTCGCGTTCATAGTGGTGACAAGGTGCATGACCGGAAGGTAGGGGTTCCAGCAAATGCGGGTATTGTACAAGATGACGAAACTTTAGTGGACGCATTAGTATTTGAAGCATCGGACATAAAACATATTAACTATTTGGTTCGTAACGCTAACAGCGAAAACAAAATGGAAACCGATACCGACATTTCGGATACAATCAGTTCAGAAGAAGAAGATTTGGATGAATACACCATTAGTCAAGAGTAGTGTCAGGTTTAAAGACAGACCAACTTCGATTATCGAAAAGATTTAATGCGACGGACTTCAAAGACATCAAGGTATTGCCTCGAAAATCATCTAGAATGAAGAAAAGTAACAATAAGTACAGACATTGATTTAAGGGTTTGGTCAGTATTTATTTTGGGTTTACTATGATGTATGTTCTCTGATTCTTTTATCGGGTAAAGTCGTCATGTATCCCCGACTGATGTAAAAGATTTTTTACAAGTAATAAATTTATTTATATAAAAAAAAAGGGTAAGCTTCAATTGCACATGGTTCAGTTGATATCTTTAAGTGGATATATATAGAGTGAGCTAGTAATACAGATTTGTGGATGAAGATTCAGAGACCTTGTGTACATACAACCATGAGTAGTTTTCGGAACAACTGAACAAAATTTCAGACAGAGATCGGAGTAAAAGACAGACACGAATTTTGTGTGGTGGTAGTTCCTTCATTCATTTGGTAGTGTTCAGTGAAAAGGAGGGAAATGTGAGTGGTCCTGTTGTTGCTCCCAACTCTTTCTTTCTTTCGCACGGCACGGGCTGCAATTCCTAGTGTAGTGTGCGTAAGGTACCTAACTGATTTGCTCTACACGTCCCAGACCAGACTCCGGCAATGAATGATTAATTTTAAGTCCTGGGTTCAAGCTTATTGTAACTTCATTCAATTTCATAAAATGTTTGTAATTTCATTTTACCATACAATAACTTCTTCTTTTTAATCAATTTCTTATTGTGATTTGCTTATCCATTGGAATCATGCTTAAGGGCATTTAGCGCGTCTCCATTCATTTTGAATGAGTACTTAGAGAACATAGAGGGCGTTTGTTTTTTTTAAGTGCTTTTGAATAAGCTGCTGAGTAGAAGCTGTACAATTAAAGGGTGTTTGTTTTTAGGTGCTTAATGGAAATTGTTCGACAGTTTTGCCCCACTAAACTGAAAAAATTTATAACATAAATATTGTGCATAAAATCATACTCAATAATTATTCAAATCCTAGAGAATGTTACAATACATTTCTTTATAAGAATATCGAAATATGACCAAAGATAAAAAAGAATTGAAAATATATATAAGAGGGACGTTGGAGAAATGAAAAAAAATTTGAAAATACAGAGAAAGAAAATAAAAATGAATTAGAGAAATGAGATAAGTTTCTTACAAATTCTTTGTGAAGTTAGATAGAACCACAATGTTTGGTGAAGAGAATGAAGGTGTGCTATCAAAATTTAGACATACTTATTTTTAAGATGGGGTAACAATTGTCATTACAAAATTATGTTAAGATTATTATTGAAATAATTTTTTACTCAGTGCTAAGTGATCAACACTTCACTATTGCTTATCCCAATCAAAAATAAAACTTCTGATCAGAACTAAAAACAAACACTCTAAACAAGGTGGTCCACTTCTTATTAAGACTTCTTATTCCATTCAAAAGCAAAAAAAACACCCTCTATGCAAGATAAACACACTCGTAAGCTAATTGGCTGAGGTTTATTAAGACTAATGGGTGACCTAAAGTGAGTATTTTATGGGCATGCCCCATAGGTTACACTAAAAGGTTGCAAAAATGACGTGTTGTTGAATGTGGAATTTGTGGACATCCACCACCACTGTTGGCTTTTGTATTTTTATTTCTAGTCTCTCAAGTGATTTGACTTGGTAATTTCTGGTTCTTGCTAAGGGACAACATTTAATGATCAATTGATCAGTAGAGCCACACATATGCATTTCATATTCTCGCTTAGCTAAAATCTTCAAGGTCAAGATGCATGCATGGATCTATTTACATCTGTCCAAGCAATATGTGATCATTTACACCCTTATCTATACTGAAAAAGATTGAAGAAGACACTGAATGCAAAAGCGCAATCAATCAGCAATGCAATGACAAGTAGTGTCGAAACGACTTCACTTGGTAGAGTTCGGGTCATGCTAAGCAACGGCATTTAATGATCGGTAGAGCCACACATGCATTTCATGTTCTCGCTTAGCTAAAATCTTCCTGGTCAAGATGCATGGATCTATTTAAATCTGTCCAAGCAATATGTGATCATTTACACCCTTATCTATACTGAAAAAGATTGAAGAAGACACTGAATGCAAAAGCGCAATCAATCAGCAATGCAATGACAAGTAGTGTCAAAACGACTTCACTTGGTAGAGTTCGGGTCATGCTAAGCAAATGCATTTGATGATCAATTGATCAGTAGAGACACACATGCATTTCATATCCTCACTTAGCTAAAGTCTTCCAGGTTAAGATGCATGGATCGTGAGTGTGTTGATGCTGCTCCATATTAGTACTGTGAGCATGATTGGGAAACAAGAGAAATACATCCTTCTTTAAGAAAAGCACTATAAATGAATGGGAAAATTGAAGGACATGGTGTTCAGTTGATATCTTAATTTGATATATAGATTGGAGTAGAAACAGAATGCACTGAAAAAAAAAGTGTGGCAACAACTTGACGATAAGTGTGGAGTTCTTACTTTTCTAGCAAGCTAAAGTCTTCCAGGTGATGATGCATATTTAGACTGTCCATTATAAAAGTAAAGTATCTGTATTCATTTCATGTGATAATTAAGTTTGACCAAGATAAGTGCAGAATTTATGGGAATTTTCTTAGCAATCCCCGATTTATGTATTTTGTTCCACCGAGAAGACTATCCAATTCAAATCCAGTAACATTCAGGGTCATAAGGTATCATAATTTACAATGTTGAATTCTTTGATGAATCCATTTTCTCTGACTTGAGTTTGCGTAGCTAAGAATATATACAAGTTTATACATGGAGATTTATGAATGTATTTCTTGACAGTTTATTGAAAGCTTCATCGGTTGGTGTGATTTCACTAGACAAGATATTGTATTTAAGCCAACTATGTGGTGTTTGTAATTGAAGCTCATTCACTTCAGACCTAACAAGAAGTTTGGAATTTCTTCTTGCCTTCTTTTCTACAATTAAATCCGGAAAAGAAGCAATATTTTCTTTGTGATTACAAAAAAATAAAAAAGAAAACTTTGGAAAGAGGTGAATATTTTTTAGCACCATGATATCCCAAATGTTCATTGCTCGTTGTCCTTGCTCGTAAATACAAATTGACAAGTAGAACCACATTACATATTCTATATAGCTAAAGTCTTCCAAGTCAAGATGCATGGATGTATTAGTTTGAATGGGCCACACACCTTGATATTTTAGACTGTGAAACCATAACCTAAAATCAGCCACAAATTTACACCCTTATCTTTTCTGAAAGAGATTGAAGTGGAATCTTAATGCAGAAGCTTAATCAATCAGCAATGCCCTGGTAAGAGGTGTGGAACGACTTGACTTGGTAGACTTTGGGAAATGCTAAGTAACAATATTTGATGACCAATTGATCAGTAGAACCACACACACATTTCATATTCTAGTTAGCTAAAGTCTTACCTTATCTTTACTGAAAGAGATTGGAGTAGAAACTAAATGCAAAAGCGCAATCAATCAGAAATGCAATGGCAAGTAGTGTAAGAACGACTCGACTTAGTAGACTTCGGGTCGTGCCAAGCAACAACATTTGATGAGCTGTTGATCAGTAAAACCACACATATGCATTTCATGGGTTTCATATTTTAGCTAGACCGGCTTACTTAGGTTTGGAACGCAAAGTATATCTGTATTGAAGCTCATTCACTTCAGACCAAACAATAAGTCTGGAATTTCTTCTGCCTTCTTTTCTACAATTAAATCTGGAAAATCAATATTTTCTTTGTGATTTTCATAGTGTGCAAGACAAACTTCTGCACATAGGATCAAGAGTACAAAGTATTTTGTTTCGGATAAAATGAACGATATTTTAGACAGTGAAACCATAACCTAAAATCAGTCACAAGTTTACACCCTTATCCTTTTTTGAAGTGATTGAAGTGGAACCTCAATGCAGATAATCAATCAGAAAAACTTGGGACACACTAAGCAACAATAAAACTTGTGTAGTAGACACCGCAATGCTGCTTCTCTCAATATCTTGTTTGGTTAATGCACACCAACTGAATAAGCTTTCAATAAACTGTCAAGAAATCCATCCATAAATCTCCATGTGTATATAGGCAAACTCAAGTCAGAAAAAAATGGATTCATAAAAAATTACAACGGTGTTAATTACTAGATCTAGTGACCCTGATTTCCCATAAGGTCAATAAAATCAGACTGGGCAAATTAATGAAGGTTATCCTTCACGTTAATATAAAGGTTTGAGCGTCCTTAAAACCTGACTTGCTTTTCAAAAAAAATAAAGTTGCAAATGTAGGGAGCCAAATAATGCAGTGTTAACCAGTGTCGTCAAAGTCATCCAAAGCCATCACTTAAAGCCAAAAAGCCAAGTCCAAGCCATGACATCTTGCTTCGCCTTGGTCAAAGTCAGGCTACTACCCTGACGCGACAAAAGCCACCGCTTTTAGCATTTTTTTATTGAAGCGTGAAACCTCCAAAGCCATTAATTGCTTCATTAAACAAAAGTGTTTTTTGTTGTGTTTTTTATCTTTCTTATTTTTCTCATACTTTTTTCTTTCTTTCATTCTTTTAGAGCTTCAAGGCTGAATCAGAGAGCTTCAACAGATAAGGAGTTGGAGATCTTGTTCGATGTACGAATGAAAGTGGGGCAAATGAAAGTAGTTCTTATGATGACATTGATTAAAAGTATGGTGCTGCAATGAACGGTAATAAACATCATAACATAGGAAGCAATAGAAACACTTATATTGACTTGAGCTAACACCTCTAAATCCAGGAAAAAAAACATAATGCATATATTAAAAGCTTATATACAAGCAAAATGCATATATTTTCGTGCTTACTTTTTTGCTTAAAGCCAAATCATGATAAATCGCTTCGTCTTCACTTCACACTTTGACCATTTTGGTGTTAACACTTGGCACCCATGCACCTTGCCTAGTTGAATGAAGTTGCAAAATTTAGAGGGACAATTGCCCGCAGGGTTGTATAAGGCTTGGCCACTGGGTACAATCCAAGAGCAGACTTTATCTTGGCAAAAGAATACAGTTGATAAACCCCCACTCTTTGTAAAGTTGGAAAGCTTTCACCGAAGCTCCAACTTTTTATGGATGGAAAATGCAAGGAAACATTTTCATTTATTTTTATTTTTATTTTAGGTTGTAGTCATTATTTTAAAAAGTTAAACAATGATCAATGCAAAGGCAGATTGCATAATCAAGGAACGGATTGTAATTATGTTTTTCTAGTTAATTTGTGTATCCTGATTTTAAGAAATATTTTGGTGTATAAAGAAAAAATGTAAAATTTTTGAGAATATATGAAACATATATATTAAATTTCGAAAGTATATGAAATAAGTAAATAAACTTATTAAACACATTAAATAAAGCTAAATATCAAGCATCACTTAAATTCATGACATAATTAATAATATAATGACACGCAAACACACAATTCACGCAATTCACTGCCCTTCAAAACCTTAAGGTCTGCCCAAACACGAAAAAATCTGCTATAAAAACTAGAGTAAAATAGTACTCACAATGCATCCTAATAGATTAACAGCTTCAATTTTCTTCTCAAAGTTTTAGTAAGTTCGTCCTTGGTAAATATTTTTTAGAGCAAAAGTCATACACGTTAGAAAGGCTAACGAATTGATGGAGACTATTCTAGCGTTCTAGCTAGTTATAAGACTTGGAAGGAGTTGATGGAATCAAATTAAATCGTCATACACGTTAGAAAGGCTAACTAATTGATGGAGACTATTCTAGCATTCTAGATAGTTATAAGACTTGGAAGGAGTTGATGGAAATTAAATCAATTGGAACACATGGGTCTGCTACTCCCAGACCCCAGTACATCCTCTTAATAGTGTTGACACACTATTTTTCATAGAAGAAAATTTCAAACCCAGAATGTATTATTCCTATGAGTGAGTAATTGTCAAGAGATGGCTTGAAAAGTGAACCAAACATTGGCCTAAAAATATTGACAAGGAGCCTACAAAATCGAAAACCAGAGATAGAAGACATATATTTAGTTACACGTAATCAAAAATATTGAGTAATTGATGGATCAAATGAGTCGATGATTCAAATATAAAATTTGGATTTTCATTGAAGGTGCGTGCATGAAAGGTTTTCAAATTAGACTTTTCAGTGGGAAAGAAATTGGGGTAGGATAAAATCCAAGAAATCAAAATAGACTAGTCTTGACCAAATTCATTTGTGATCAATTTTTCTTTGGTTGTATTGTTTTCCATTCATTTGTGATCAATTTTTGTTTGTCGGTATTGAATTCCATTCTACCACTTCCTTGACCTGGAAGTCGTCTTAGGACTCAACCCCTTCACTATATAAAGAGGTGGATGTGTGAATGGTTATAGTGTACAATACAAACTTTTTTCATACATAATTATGGCTAAGTTGATTTCCATGGATGCAACAATGCTTCTTCTTCTTGGAGTGTTAGTGGCATGCCTTGAAATAACAGGTTATAAATATATGTAATTATTTTATCTTATTTTATTTTTATATAAAATGTTAAGAGTTTTAGGAGTCGACTTTAAGCTAGCCCTACATGAAGTTGAGCTCGATCAAAGAGTAACATGGGTTGTATAATAGACATGTGATAGATCTAATATTCCCTAATCATTTTGATTGCAGGTGCGCAATCCATTGGCGTTTGCTATGGAAGGAATGGCAACAATTTACCATCACCATCTGATGTAGTAGCTCTATACAAATCTAATAACATTGGGCGTATGCGTATCTACGATCCAGAACCATCAGTGTTGCAAGCCCTGAGGGATTCCAACATTGAAGTCATACTTGGTGTACCCAACACAGACCTCCAAAACTTAGCCAATGATGCTAATGCAGCAAACTCATGGGTCCAAAATAACGTACGTAACTATTTTCCCAGTGTTAAGTTCCGTTACATTGCTGTTGGCAATGAAGTCGCCCCTGGCAATGGGGATACCCAACAGTATGTACCATTCCTTCTCCGTGCCATTCAAAACATTTACAATGCAGTAATGGCTGCTGGCCTGCAGACACAAATCAAAGTGTCCACTGCAACGTACAATGGTATTGTTGATCCATCATTTCCACCATCAGTTGGTGTATTTAAAGTAGGTGATGTCCAAAATTTATAACCCCAATCGTAAAGTACATAGCAAGCATTGGATCCCCAATGTTGGTCAATGTGTACCCCTACTTCGCTTATAGGGATGGAAATTTGAAGCCTTCCTACGCTTTGTTCACGAATCCGGGGCCTGAATTTACTGATCAAAACAATGGCCTTGTTTATCAAAACCTTTTTGATGCCATTGTTGATGCTGCTTATGCTGCTCTAGAGAAGGCAGGCGGACCTAATCTGGCTATCGTGGTTTCAGAGAGTGGATGGCCTTCGGCAGGTGATCGTGGCGCAACAGTTGACGATGCAAGGACTTACAATCAGAATTTGATAAACCATGTGAAAAATGGTACTCCAAAAAAACGCGGGGCTCTTGAAACTTACATATTTGCTATGTTTAATGAGAATCTAAAGAACCCAGAAATTGAGAAGAACTTTGGGCTGTTCCTTCCCAGCAGACAACCAGTTTATCCAATTAATTTCTCTTAAAATTAAGAGAATGAATTATCAAGTATAGGAGATTTACAATAAGATTTTCGATGAATAATGATCACTGTCGTCTTTGTTACATGTGTATCATGTATTTTATAATCAATAAATAAAACGGGACGAGAGATATATAGTTTTGTAACCAACACTGTGGGGACAATTTTAATACAATGTTGTTTTTGCCTCTTATATGTAATTTAATTAGATGTCTGGAGTTTACACAATTTAGCACATTTTAAGAAACTCAGACCTTAATCACGCCTTAATCAAAGTTTCTTTACTAAAACTGTGTAGTTTAATTTAATTATGTGAATTTTAGAGCAATGCGTAAGCTTGGTAGGAATTTCACGATCAAAGGAATTGTGAGCTAGAGAAAGGACCTCTAATCTGGACAATCGACAAATTTCTTGGGGTATTGGACCATGAAAATAATTCTCGCCAAGCCTAATTTCTTGAAGAAATGAGAGGTTTCCTATGGGGGGGGGGGGGGAAGCCTTTTTGATTCCAAATCTAGGGCTGTGACCCTGTCACGATGGCGACAACTGGATGTGACCCCGGTCCAGTTACAGTAGTGGATGGAGTCGTTCCATGAATTAAATGCCTTGAGTGGATCATCGTTAATCTTTGCTTTCAAGGCTAGTAATGCCAGATGATCTGGTGCAGCATTGACGTTGGAGAAGACAATTGTAGTGCGTGAACTGACGTTGCTCCATAGCAACAGTATGAGCACCAAGATTGGAAAGCGAGACCAACTCATCATTATTCTTTAGGAAAAACAATTTACAACGAAGGAAGAGACTTGAAAAAAAACATAAATCGATCAGTTGATATATTACTATAGTGTGCAAGACAAACTTTTGCACATAGGACCAAATTAGTAGTGTCGAAACAACTTGACTTGGTATACTTCGGGACATGCTAAACAATAATTTTTGATGGTCAAATTGATCAGTAAAACCAGGTTCTAATTGGCCACAGTCTTCCAAGTCAAGAAGCATGGACGTATTCAGACTTGTGCGACCATTATAAAGTTAAGTGCTCTGCTAAGTCGTCTTCAATTGTTACCTGTGCAGGTTGTTGATACAGTTAAAGTAGTGGACTATATCTTCATAAAGGAATGTGCTTGATTAGTGTCAATATTTTATCGAATAATTCTTATTAGATTCGATCAATCAATTTTTGTAAACTTGGTATCGTTGGATTGATTTCGCTAGATTTGTATATTTCAAGAGTCGGCAATTATCAATCATTTTTCCACTAGACTGATTTCTTATTTAAACAATCCTTTGGACCACATGGGAGATTACCTTTCTTGCTAATAATGATGTGTTTATATGCTCATTTTCAAGTCTGCGAACTAGATTTTATACAAGTGTTTGGGCATACTTTAAGTCATGCATAACCACTTGTAAGTGATGCAAACACATATTGAACCGAAATCTTTAATTAATCTTCAATTTTAGGCCGTATGGCCGGGCACGGATCTACGAGGGGGCGAGTGGGGGCACTTGCCCCAACTGACTTTAGAGAATTTTTTTTTTTTTTTTTATAATTTATTTGTCCCCCAATTAGTTTTTTTATGTGCCCCTCTATTCTCACTTTTCACTTTAACCAGGACTTTGTCCTTCAAATCATGTACATATCAAATTCAAACGAGTTATTCTAGACAGCTTGGGTAGACAGCCTGGTTTGCTGCCTGAGGGGCCAAAATACAAATTTGCCCCTCCCCCTCTTTAAACAACTTTTTGGAGAAGGTATTTAAAGAGGGGGGGCAAACTTGTATTTTGGGCCCCCCCCCAGGCTGTCTAGAATTTGGAAATTCAAACTATACTTTTAGAGTTAGAGATAGAGGTTAAATCCCTCAAATCTCTCAAAGAACAAAAATTTCTAGCGAGTCTTCCCTGCCTGGGGGGGGGAGGGGGGGGGGGGGGGGGGGCGAAAATGTCGCCCCCCCTCTTTAAACACATACTCCAAGATGTTTTAAAGAGGGGGCAAAAATGTATTTTCGCCTCTCAGGCAGGGAAATCAGGCTGGTTTTCCAGACCAGCTAGAACTGCACCTCAAAGAAACCAAAATTCACAGTTTCTTCTTCATACTCCATCGATTGGATAAGATGAGGGAAACCCCTATATTTCATCATCTTCAAAGATCTATAACTATTGAGTTATTTGAGCTCATCTTCACAAGATCCAGTAGGATCCAAACCACCTTATTCTTCTTCTTCTAGGTACCAGGTGCCTTCATTAATCATTGTGTTGGTCATCTCCACAAAAAAATTGTAAGCAACTCAATCTCTTCCTCATTTTCTTCATGTAGTAGTAATCAATGATTCAAACTCTTTTCTTCTGTTGTGTTTCTATAAGTAGTAATCATCTTCAATGACTGTCTTTGTTGTACTCCCCTTTTTGCTATAGTAGTAGTCAATGAATATAGTAGTAATTCTACAGGGCCTAGGTCTCCCTGCTTGGTTTGCTGCTTGGGGGGCAAAAATACACTTTTGCCCCCCCCTCTTTAACACCCCCCTCTTTAAACACATTTTTCAAAAAGGTTGTTAAATAGGGGGGCAAAAGTGTATTTTTGCCTCCCCAGACAGCAATCTCGCTGGGTTTTCTAGGCCAGAAAGAATTTCGAATTTAAAAAAAAATTCATGTTAAAATAACTAATTTTTATATTATATTTAATTAATTATGACATCACTCTGCCCCCTCTCGACAAAAATCCTAGCTCCGTCACTGCATATGGCATCCCATATTTTGACGAGAGTAAATAATAATATACTCATTTGTGAAGAAATGTACCATGAAACTCAAAATAAAAGTGAAAAGATAAGCTTGAAGGCCCAATTGTTTTTTATTTTTATTTTTTTATTTATTATTATTTTTTTTATGAATTAACGTGTTTGGGTTAAGGTTCTAACCACGCAGCTTGTCAAATCTTTGGTCACTTTACCCATGTTAATACCACTTTTTAATTTAATTTTTCTTAGACAAAAAATAAAAACAATAAGCTATAGCTAGGGTGTTTGTCTTTTATTCTGAATAGAGTCACGAGACAATCATGTTTAGGGTATTTGTTTTTAGTTCTAATTAGAAATTAAACTTATGATTGGAGTAACCAATAGGAGGGTGCCGATCACTTAAAATTGAGAGAGTGTCTGTTTTTGCTTCTGATAGAGTCAGAAGTCTTAATAAAAAGGGAGACACCTTATTTAAAGTGTTTGTTTTTATTTTTGATCGAAAGTTGAAATTTTGATTGGAGTAAGCACCCCATGGTGCATATCACCAACACAGAGTGTTTAATGAAAATTTATTTCAATAATAACCTCATAATAAATTCATAATGAGTGCTACTACCCTTTCTCTACCAATCACCCCCTCTTATTTCCACATTCTCTTTATCATGTGAGAAATGTTGCCACCACCCTCCCTGGCATCCCTCCTCCTCTTCCATCTATTCCTATTCTTCTTCTCTATTGAAAATTATATAAGGAATGAATAAGATATATGGTGATTTCTGGGAGTGGTGGAAAGTGGTCTCAATGGTATTTGGATGAAAAAAACAAGTGAAAAAGAGGGTTAATGTTGATGGTTTATGGTGAGCGGTGAAAGTTGTGGTGGTAAGAAAAAATGGATTTCAAGTCAGTACCTAAAAACAAACACCATTTAATTTTACATCTTTCAATCAGCAGCTCATTCAAAAGTAAAACAAATAGTTTATTCAGAACTTCTAACTCCAGTTAGAAATTAGCTTCTAACCACTTTAAAAAAATCACCCTCTGAGTGCTTAATGAAAATTCATTCAAATAATACCTTCACAATAAATTTGTAATAACTATTGTGCTACCCATCTTCTCCACCATCCATTTTTTCTCTACCTCCTCTCTATCACACGAGCAGTATTGTTGCCACCACTTTCCCTTTTTTTTTTTTTTTTTTTTTTTTTTTTTTCTATCTGTAGTTAAATAAAATATAAACACCACATTTAAAATAAAATAATTAATTAAATAAAAAAAAAGGAAATCACATAGTATACTCCCACAAGGTGGATCCTTACATCTCATGAGCTTCGAAAATTCTAGCCAGCCAACATGGCTGGCTTTTTTGGGTATTGTCAGAGTTTTTTTTACACTTTTACCCCTTATATAGATAGTGTTTGTATTTGTAGTTTAAACAAAAGGGACAAAAACTGTAAAAATATCAAAACAGGGCGAAACAAAGGTTGGCTAGAAGTACACCCTCTCTCTTTCAGTAACTGTGCTGTTACTTCTGCTCTAAAGGCTAAGCTTTTTTGAGGAACCCTTGAGCAAAGCAACAAACTAACCGAGTCTGCAGGCAGGGGACGAACGCACGGGACACAAGAAGGAGAAGATGGATGATTACACGAGAGAGATGATGGACCTCAAGACCTTAGTCACTAGAACCCTCGAGAAGAAGGGTGTTCTCGCCAAGATCAGGGTAACAACAGCAATCCCATTGCTTTCTTTCTTGTTAATTGTGTCATTTTTATGATTTTTGAGCTGGGGTTTGTGTTTTTGCGAAATGGGTATGAGAGATGTTTAGGGGAAATAGGATTTGATTTGAAAAAATTTGGAAATTTAGGAGTTAGCTGAGGGGAGAGGAATAGAGGGTGGTAGCACAAAGCTTGAACATGATTACATTTTTAGGGAGCATCCTGATATCCCAACTTCTCATTGTTAACTCTGCCACCTCGTACAACTATTGAAGCAACACATATAGCTTTATGTGCTCTTTGCATTACTTACCTTTCATAAAAATAGCCTTGTATATTCCTCCCATGAGCACCCGATCATATAGCGGTTACCTTTCTAGAATACCTATGTTTAGATATATTTAACTCTAGATAATGAAAGATACGACTCTTCAAGCTCAATTAATGCATATCTGTGAGGAAGCTAGGGTTGTGCTTGATAGATTCTTGTTAAGGAAAGTTTCCTACCACTAATTGTTTTTTTTTTTTTTTTAATAAAACCTCCAGAGGGGAGGGGCAGCTATGGGATGCCAGACCTTAATTAATTATCAAAAAATGACTTACATTCTATATGGGGGTGCATTACGACTTACCCGTATTAAAAACCAAGCAGAAAGCGATAAACAAAACATATTTCTAAACAAGATACGACAAAACCATAACCATACTAAACCAAATGATGGCATCCAAAGATAGCACAAAACACACACTACCTGAAGAATAACACTCTCATTTAAAAGCCGGAAGTCTAAGATATGCCGTCTTATTCTTGTCAAGAATAATTAGGGACTTTATTCTTTTAGGAAGCGATCCCCACGAATAAGTACGAGAACTATGCTTCTTTTGAGCTAAAGTAGCCAAGGCGTCAGCTACAGAGTTTGTCTCTCTGAACACATGGATGCAATGCCACCCGTATCCTTTATCATCGCCCGTATCTCCCTCCACCAATTACTTAGGAACCAAGGAATTTTTGTTTGTTGGAAAAGCCATTGTTTAACCACCATTGAATCCGTTTGAATGATACATGGTTGGACACCTTGGGCAACACAAAATCTCAAGCCTTCAAGCAAGGCCCTCGTTTCCACCGAATTATTTGTTCATTCTCCGAAAAAACATTGTCCAGCCGCCACAAAGTTACCTTCTTCATTTCTAATAACAAAACCTCAAGCAATAGTCTTCTCCCTGCAAGATCCATCCACATTGAGCACATACCATCCCATAGGAGGGAAAGTCCAAAACACCACCCGGGGCGGAGTCAGTGTTACTTTGATTTCCTGGATACCCAATCTATTGAGCAAAGCCCCATTATTGTCCTTTGATTTAGGGTTAAAAAATTTTGCAACACATTTGATCCAATGATACACTTTAAAGATTACATAGCTGAAAGAGCACTCATTCCCATCATAAAGTTTTCTGTTTCTCTGAATCCAAAGCTCCCATAAAACAAAAAGAGGAGTGAGATGAGTGAGGGTACCTGATAAGGTAGATTTGTTCGCCTTCCTGAACCACGCCTTTAACATGGTATAGACTTCAACCGGCCTATGGATGTGAATGTCAAAAATCAGATCGAAATGTCTCCACACTCTACATGCTAAATCACCCTCCAAGAAAAAATGTTTTATGGTTTCCTCCTCAGCATGAACACAGCATCCGCATTTAGAAGCCAACTGAAATCCAATTCTTCTAATTTCACCATCTATGGGAATGACCCTTTTAATAACTTTCTATGTGAAAACGGAAATTTTAGAAGGCAAAAGAGGGTGCCATATCCAATTCCAGAAATCATCAGGTGTCCCTCTACCACCTAGGATTTTACAAACAGAGCTAATAGAGAATATACCATCATTAGTGGGCATCCAAATTCTAGTGTCTCGATCTCCATCATCACCTTTCACTATTGTCTTATAAGCCTCTTGAGCGCGTCTTTTCATTTCCGGGGTTAGCATTCTGAAATTATCCCTGCTCATTAGCCGTAAGGAAGGCCACATATCATTAGTCTCCGCGTCCCCATTCCTTATAAATAGCTCATCCTTAGCCCATTGTTCTTCAAAGAAACTGACGCTACCTCTAGTAATCATCCAGGTGGAGTTTTCCACTATAAAATTTTTATGCATCAACAATTCTTTCATGAAAGGTGAGGCCCCAGCTTTAAGCTCCTGCAATGACCATGCAAAGCAACTTCATGCTTCTCCTTCAGGTAGACCTTTGTATTCATTTAAAATAGTTTGATGCCATTCCTTAGAAAGTGTTTTTTTCCAACTTATTTGGATTTTTTTATTTATGAGAAAATGTAGATGATTGATTTCTTTTTGCCAAAGGCTATTAATAAATCTATTATTTTTTTATGAGAGCATAGTCCATTAAAAAGAGTGACCTCGTGATTGAACAAAGCAAACTTGGTATAAACAGGTTGCTCCAATTAGGAAAATATGAGTAAAACCTCCGTCTTTAAAGACCCATTCCCCACTTCCACAACATAAACTTGATCTCCGTGTACAAAAATTGAGCTTCTCTTTTAAGTAAACACCAAACTGTGGCGATAACTAACATATCTCAGTCCCTTGACCATTTTTCTTTGGCAGGAAAGGTTCTATGCTTCCAGAGCTCGGACTTGTGATAATGCATACCCGTGTTTGTGTACTAGCTACTAGGTGTTTTAAACATTCATATAATCTCGTGTCATCTTTATCCATATCCATATCCAGGCGTCAAACCTCTAGCACTGACTTCCTAAGGTTCAGACTCATCATCGTGGGGTATCTGATAGTCATATGGAGTTATATCCACAAAATGGTTTCAATGTCTTTTGCATGTGCTCTAGATTTTTCCAACATAGGTATTAAATCTGGTGTAATAGAGTCACGGGATTGAAATAACTAAGGAAGGGATGTTGCACCTCTCATAAGTAGTTGTATGAAAGAATTAAATTACATTTTGTCTATTAATCTGGTCCTTGATTTGCAGCGGCAATTTTGTCATACAAAACTCTTTCAAACAGTCAACTGACATTGATGACCGTCAGTTCAGGGTGTCGCTAATAAGTGAAATCTAGGGGGTGGTGGCTAATTACCTATTATACGTATCACTAGTCCCTTCAGTTTGAGCATCATGCTGCATATCTAACCAGTTGTAGTATTGTACCAAAGCTATTACTATTTTTTCTTGAAAAAATAAAAGTCTATCGCAAATTTATATAAAGATTTACTGCATTTTAGAAAAGCTTTGGAGCTCTCATGAGGTATCATCTCTTTCCATCATCACCTCAAAAATCTCCTACAAGTCTTTTTAGATTCGATTAAGGGTGTGTTTGATTGCATGAAATTTTATGTCATGAAAATTGGAGACCCCTTCATTTTAGGCTAAATTAATATATCACTCCACATCCACCATTTGACCATCATTTTGTGATCAATGGTGGAAATAGAAGTCCCATGAACATGGAAATCACACTCCTTGGTCCCCCAAGGCATGTGATTCCCATGTTCATGGGACTTCCATTTTCACAATTGATCACAAAATAAAATTGTAGATAGGAGTTATATCTCAAATTACCTAAAATATATGGGTCCCCTCATGAATTTCATGGCATAGGATTCCATGCAATCAAACACATCCTAAATTTCAATCTATCTGTGTATTTCACTTTTGTTTTACTAGTGTGTGCTCTGACCCTTGTGTTTCCCTTTCGTTTAGTTTAATCTCGACTAATTCAATTAAATGATCACAAAAGGAAATTATGTCATATATATCTCTTAATATAACACTAAAAACTACAGAGTTTTAGAATAGCTTTGGAGCAGCATAGATGAATCCAAATGAGAGAGAGACTTAGGTAACTCAAAATACTTCGAGAAACAATATTAAGGAGTAAATACATGCCCTAATAGTTTCACAGCTTCAGTTTTGTTCTCAAAGTTTTAGTTTGTTTATACGTTTTGGCTTCAAAATTAAGTTGTAATGCATGTACGTACTAAGTGACAATGTCAACATAAAAGGGACCAATGTTTCACAAATATGGAATTGGTGGTGTCTGAATTGATGCTTCACTACCCCAATTTATACTCTGCATCATGAACTTGGATAACCTCAACTTTAGGAATCTTCAATACCTCCTCAACAAAACACTTGTACTAAATCAAACATCTCCTTTCTAAGACTTGAATCATACGTTATTTGATATCTCCACATTATACAAGAAGTATCCCTTGATGAGAATTTTAAAACAACAAGAACATAGTAAATCTATGACAATTCTATAAACATAAACAAAGTTCACAATAAGTAATATGCTTCTTTAGCGAAACAAACAAACTTTACCACTTGTCCAAACAACCGAGCAATACACCATCTTGATGCATTGTTTCTCACTCTAGATGGATTCTAACACCTTTATAATGGTCTCTTATATGATGCAATTTGGTGACAACTTCTGCAATCTTCATGCATTCAACAGGAGATTCCCAAGAACATATGCAACTCCCAGTTTTATCATTGAAACCAAACACTTCTCCACTCTAGTCTCTCGATCACTTTGCTTTGCAATGTTGATAGATTCGCTAGTGCTTTCTAACAACATGGTTGGATCCACAATGCTCGCAATTCGATCAGGTAAAGCTGGTTTTGCGAAACTATGAAGATTTTGTCCATTTTGAAACATGTCATTTGTTAGTTTTTTCCTAGTAAACAACTCTATTAACAATATCCCGTGATTGTATGTTAGGAACTGACCTCTCTCTGATGATGTTTTCTGCAGAATTGGAGAATCAAGCAATGCACACTCAGTACCAAGGTCAGAGTTAGTTGATTCCTGGAAGCAATGAGACTTTGCAAGACACAATCAAGATAAAAGCAGCTAAAGAAAGTGAGATGATCAATGAAGACTGATTCTGAAATGCTGGGATTTTATATAGAATGGATTGTAAAGATTACAATGGAAAAGAATGAAATATAAAGGCAGTATTCGAGATTGCCAATCTCTTATTTATAGCAATCAGAACTAACAGTGAACTTAACAGAGTATTCTTTTTAACAGAGCACCTAACAGAAACCAAACAGACATTTCTTTGCAGACTATCAGGCAGCACACAGACTTGCACCAAATTCTCTATCTATCTGTTTGATACTTCCTCCTTGAATATGTAAACTTGATGGGAGGCCTAACACTGTACACGTCTCCTTGCATGCGCACCTCACCACCCAATCTGTTGGTGGAAATGACCACTTATGGTGGTTTGCAAGCACTAAGAGAGAATGAAACACTGATTTTATTCAAAGAGAAAGGAAAAACAATCTCACACTTCTACTCTCTTATTTCTCTCTTTGTTTTCCACACTTAGAACACTCACATCCTCTACCTATTTATAGGTAAATGGTAATACAATAAGTCTCCAAAGGAGGCTAGTAAATTCTACAATGGTGGCTATGGTGGGTACAACAACCATGGTTGTTGAAGACCATCTAGATGTTGAAGACCATCTAGATTAAGTTTAATTTTCCAGCAAATTCCCCCCTTAAACTTAATCGAGGGATATCATTCCGAGCAAGTACTTCAATCTGGTAAATGTTTCACCCTTCAGTGGCTTTGTAAAGATATCTGCAACTTGGTCATGTGACTTGCAGGATATCAGTTCAACTTCTTTGTTCTTCACGTGTTCTCGGATGAAATGATAACGTGTATCAATGTGTTTGGTTCTTTCATGATACACAGGATTTTTCGCCAATGCAATTGCTGATCGATTATCAACATAAATCCCTGTGGAAATTTCTTGAGGAAATCCCAAATGCTTCAGCATATTTCGCAACCATATTGCATGACATACAGCTGAGTTGGCAGCAACATATTCAGCTTCACAACTCGATAGCGTCACTATCGATTGCTTTTTGGATGACCAAGTGAACGATGTATCTCCCATGAAAAAGACAAACCCTGTTGTACTTTTCCTTTCATCCAAGTCTCCACCCCAATCACTATCCGAGTAACCAGTAAGTCTGAAGTTTTCACATGAAGTATAGAACATACCTTCATTCACCGTTCCTTTGATGTAGCGGAGAATTCTCTTGGCTGCATTCAAGTGACACTGATCTGGTGTCTCCATATATCTGCTGATCAGTCCTACTCCATAGAGTATGTCTGGTCTGGTACATGTCAAGTATCTCAAGCTTCCTACTAAGCTTTTAAAGTATGTTGGATTAACATTTCCCATTTTATTCTTCCTCCTCAATTCCAGTCCACCATCAACTGGAGTTGAGACCGGATTGCTTTTGTCCATCTTGAATTTCTCAAGAATATTCTTGGCATAACCACTTTGGGATACAAAAATCCCATCTTCTTTCTGTGTCACTTCGAGGCCAAGAAAGTGTGCCATCAGACCAATGTCTGTCATCTCAAACTCTTGCACATGAGGCCGAGAAGACCTTCTCAATACAGGAGTTGGACTAGGATGTTGCGGTGTGTCTGACTGTTGCACACTACTCTGTCCAGCAGGTTCCTCTGGCTGAGGGCTTGCGACTATCTGCTCCATCACAGGACTATCTGGAATATCATCTGCATCTGCAAATACTGGCTCACTCTGCTCTAAGCCGCTGACATCAGCTTTATGCTTGTCTTTGTACATCACCCTTTCGTTGAAGATCACATCTCTGCTGCGGACCACCTTCTTGTTTTCGTTATCCCAGATTCGGTAGCCGAACTCATCTTCGCCATAGCCGACGAGGGTGCATTTCTTGGACTTGGGATCAAGCTTATTCCTGCCTTGATCACTGATATGCACATATGCTACACAACCGAAAACTTTTAGATGTGATAACTTTTAGGTGTCATTCTTTCGATGGCATGAATTTCTTCATCCATTGCTTTCACCCATTTTTCTTCTGTGACTGCTTCAGTGAAGCTGAGTGGGTCACAATCTGCGAAGAAACAAAGAGAAGGCATTGACTACGGAGAAGTATTTGCTCCTGTAGCCCGACTGGAAACAATCAGACTGGTGATCTCATTAGCTGCACAACATAAATGGAAGATCTATCAACTTGATGTGAAGTCAGCATTTCTGAATGGCTTCCTGGAAGAAGAAATCTATGTTGACCAGCCGCTTGGATATGTTGAAGCCAGCAACGAAACCAAAGTGTACAAGTTGAAGAAGGCTCTTTATGGCCTAAAACAGGCTCCACGTGCTTGGAATACCAGGATTGACAAGTATTTCCAAGAAAATGGATTTGAAAAATGTCCATAGGAGCACCACCGGTTATGTGTTTACCGTGGGTACTACAGCTGTTAGTTGGATGTCACAAATTCAGAAGATTGTTGCATTATCCACTACAGAAGCTGAGTATGTAGCAGTGACTGAAGCTAGCAAAGAGATGATATGGCTTCAGGGATTGTTAACTGAGTTGGGATTCAATCAGGAGAAGAATGTTTTGCACAGTGATAGTCAGAGTGCGATTCACTTGGCGAAGAATTCAGCATTTCATTCCAGAACCAAGCATATTGGACTTCGTTACCACTTCATCAGATCTCTATTAGAAGATGATGTGTTAATGCTGGAGAAGATCCAAGGATGCAAGAATCCAGCAGATATGTTGACAAAGACAGTGACTATTGACAAACTGAAGTTGTGTTCAACTTCAGTTGGACTGCAAGAGTAATGAGATCGGAAGGCTGCTGCATTGATCGAGGTGTGAAGACAGATTGAAATCGGTCTTCAAGTGGGAGATTGTTAGGTAAGGGTTGTTGGCAAATGGTTGGTGGCAGCCACCATTGTTGACAACCACCATTGTTGAGTCAAAGATGGGTGGCTAGGTGGGTGGCAACCACCAACCCCTTCTCACCAACCATTGGAGAGCCTATAAAAGGCCTCTCCCCTTCTTTGTTCATTCTCATCCCACAAGGATCATTCTATCCTCATCCCATCCCAAAAACCATCCCAATCCCATCTCCTCCTCTTGTGAGAGTGAGTTTGCTTCTCTGTAAGTCACTGTTCACAAGACGACGACACTGTTCATACGGTACTGTTACAGATACTGTGTATACTATACGGTATTGTACAGTACGCAACTATTCACATATACGGTACTGTTCAGAAATACAGTACAGCTTGTGTGTGTGTGAGAGAGAAAATTGAGAGTAATTTTCTCGGGTGTAATTGGGTTGTGGGTTGTGAGTTGTGAGTGTTGTAAACACTTTGTTATCTTCGAGTAAAGCTTTGCAGCAGCCCGTGGACGTAACCCAAGTTGGGTGAACCACGTAAATATCTATGTGTTATTTATTTATTGCATTTCCCACTAATCTTGGCTTTCAGGGTAAATCGGCGTAATTTATCCCCAACACAATCCATATTCTGCAAATCATAAAAATTTTACAACTATAAACAAGTAATTTAAGCTCATTAAATTTGAAGAAATCAAATGTTTGGCACCATCAAATCTTTGTCTATTTTTCTTCATCAAATCTCGAGTGGCAACAAGAGCAGAACACTGCGGATGCTCCTTTCATAAACTGTAAAAGCTTAGAGGAAATGGGAAAAGGTGAACATTTTTTGGCACCATGATATCCTAAATTATCATTGGTCGTTGTCCTTGCTCCTAAATACAATTTGACAAGCATGTAGTCTTGGTATTTTACCTAAATGCCGTCTTTGGAATATTTCAGAATTCTTGTCATTTCTATGTAGGTATTGACAAGCATGTAGTCTTGGTATTTTACCTAAATGCTGTCTTTGGGATATTTCAGAATTCTTCTCATTTCTATGTAGGTAACCTTGATCCGTACTTACAGAAAATTAGGATGGTGTTCGGCCTGCCTTACTCAATGCATGATCTCAATAAGTTGAATGCGACACTAGTATATTTTTTCAGGCAGAACATCCTTGGTTCTCTATTTTGACGAGGACGGGGTTTTCAATGGAAAAGATAACCATGTCAAATTTCCAGCAGATTTAGTAAGTTGATATGTTGAATTCTGCAATTTTAATTGATGATCTTCATAATACATTCATATAAAGTTCACTGCTAAGTCATCAGCAATTGTTACCTCTGCAGGTTGTTGATACAGTTGAAGAAGTGGTGGACTATATCTAGACCAAGGAATGCCATTGATCAGTCCCAATATTAATTTGTCAAAGAATTCTTATTATATTTGATGAATCAATTTTTGAAAACTTGGTATTGTTGGACAGTTTCTGCCAAATCTCTATCATTTCAAGCGACGGCAATTATCAATCAATTTTATAATTGTTTTCTTTTTATGTTTTGGTGTTTGGTTTTTAGTTGATTGACTGTACGTGTATAAATTTTAGTTGATTTAAGTCTTTATTTTTTAGTTGATTTAAGTCTTTATTTTTTAGTTGATTGTTTTCTATGCATGCTTCCATTAAGCTTTTGCATACATACTTTTTTGCCTAAACTGTTTATACATATTTCCATCAGGCTTATGATTTACAGGTGGATACAAAATTTGACCCCTTAGATGTACTCTATACGGCCGTCTGAACCACATGGGAGACTATCTTTGTTACTAATGAGGTGTTTATATATATGCTCACATTCAAGTCTACCAACTATAAGTGTTGGGGCATACTATTATAACCACGCATGCAAACATATATTGGATTGAATACTTCAATTTTAGGGCATATGGCATCCCATATTTTGACGAAATTAAGTAATAATATACTCATTTGTCAAGAACCTTACGATGAACTCCAAATAAATCTTGTTGATTGAAAATCTGGAATTTATTCGATGAGTACGGAATCAACTGTACTGAAAAAATATATGGTATTATGGTCAGCTCGAAGGATCCTAAAATTGAAAGCGGAAAAGTGAGTGGTCTATAACCAACCCCAAGAGAAGAGCGTACCACACTCTCTCTGCTAAAATACCCTCTCTATTTTTTTTTTAGCAGACCCTAAACCATACGCGCCAAATAGCAAGCCTCGACTCCCAAGGAATTTGTCATGAACCTGGTGGACGATAATATCCTATTCCACCAGGAACTTACAAGAATAATAATAAAATCAATGAATCTGTCATCATATAAACATAGGAAGAGTTTGGCTCTGAGGTTTGATCGAAGTAATCCCTTAACACCGATTATAATTATTCTCATATTATTATTATTCTTGTAAGTTTCTGGTGGAATAAGATATCATCCGCCAGGTTCATGACTGGTAGGTATAAAATCCAAGACATGGGGATTAAACCACCACAGTCTTAACTATCCAATCAGACTATCATTAACTTTTTAGCAAACCCTTTCTCACACATTCAAAAATGATTTTTTAATTTTTTTTGGCTTTTTCTTATTAAAAATTTTCAAAAACGAATTTTTTGTTGAAGCGAAATAGAAGAAGTAGAAGAGAAAATATGAGATTTCCCAGAACTCACTCTCATGTCATCATCATTCAACGCCCCACTTCTTCCTCTTCGTCACCATCATCCGTCACATTGATACCAAACCAAAGCACACCCACGCACACTTTTCATAATTGAGTTCTCTCATATTACGTTTTTGTTTTAGTAGTACGCACTTTAACCTTTGTGTTGCACTTTGGTTTAGTATAGTCTCTGAGTTGGTTTATGTGATTCACTAAACTTATAAAAAAGGAAATTATATCCTAAATTTATCTAAATATCACACTAGAACACCACCAAATTTTAGAAAAAATTTGGAGCTCAAATGATTGCATGTGAGAGAGACACTCGACTACTTCAGATTACTTCACAGTTCACATGATAACTTCAGTTTACAATATTAATAATATGGCGCCTGATAGTTTAACAGCTTCAGTTTTGTTCTCAAAGTTTTAGGTGGAGGTATTCAATTCGGGATTTGAATGGACTCTGAAAAATTTTAAATCTCGTAGATTTTAAAAGGTTTCAAATGATTTTACAAAATCCACTGATTTTGATAGATTTTAAATTATTGGATTTTGTAGATTTTACAAAATGTTTGTTATGAATTTTTCTTATAATTCAATGAATTTGTATAAATATGTTATTAATCATAGGAAACAATGAAAAAACATCACCTACATTGATGTCCATGCCAACACAAATCATTAAAAATCTCTCAAAACATCAGTTAAACAATTGTTTGTATGTTACGAGAATTTTACTTCAAATTAAAAAAAAATTCAAATACATTGAAGATGGTCCAAAAGTAACACAAATAACTATTTTACTTCAAATTGTTATCTTTGCCAACGCCACCTCTCCTCCCGTCTTCTTCTTCTTCAATCACCACCGCCACCTCTCATCTCACATCCACCCATTTTCATCTTCTTATTCTCAACCTCGTCCCCCTCACCTCTTCTTCTTCTTCTCTGTTTTTTTTTCTTCTTCTTTTCCTCCTCCACTTTTTTTTTCTCTCTGTTTTTTTCTTTTTCTCCTATATTTTTTCTTTTTCTCCTATATTTTTTTTTCTTTTCTTCTTTTTGCCCTCGCGAAGGTTTTGGCAAGTGGGGAACCTCTACTCGTAGGAACCTCCGCAAAAGCGAAGAAGAAAAAATGGGAAAAGAAGAAGAGACGAGAAAAAATAGAAGAAAAAAAAATTAGAAGAAGAAATCAGAAAGAAAAAAAAAGAACAAAAAAAATTGAAGAGAGAACAAGAAAAAGCAAAAATAAGAGGAAGAGAAATGAAAAGAAAACGAAGAATAATAACAAAAAAGAAGAACAAGAACAAAGGAGAAGAGGAAGTGCGAGTGGTGGTTCAGCTAGCAGTGGTAGGGCATGGTTGTGTGGCGATGAGGTGGTGCTACTCTTGTGAAAAGAGAAGAAAAGGAAAGGTGGTGGCGTCCTTCAGCCGATCACAAAAAAAAATGGGATGGTGGCGTCCTTCAGCAAAAATGGTGGTGTTATTTAATAATAGCCAATACAAATCCATTGAAATATGAGGGGGGGAATGTTGGATTTGGAATAACGTTTGTTATATATACTTTACATTCACAAATCCTTCAAAATCCACAACTTTAACAAATCCATTAAAATCCACTACTTGAATACCCCCTGATTTTGGTAGACTTTTAAAAAGCATGAATTGAATACCCCTTGATTTTGATGGATTTTAAAACAATCCTCTAAAATCGGTATTTGAATACCCCTAGAATTACATGTTTATTTTAAATCCTTAATTGAATACCCCTGAATTTTAATGGATTTTAAAATCCTTCACAATCCATTAAAATTCGTAATTGAATACCACCCCCTAGTTTGTTTGTACGTTGGAAACACTTATTGAAAGAACTTCACATGATAATTGTATTGTGCTAGGGGGTGAAGAAGCGAAGCCCCTTAGCACCACCACTACACGATATGTCTCGAGCAACGATATTGTCCTCAATTTAGACACCGCCCGGGTATGTTTTTTTTTTTTTTTTTTTTTTTTTTACGAACTGAATTCAACTTTTCAAATGTTTTCAAAAGGCCTCGTCACTTATTAAGACATATCTAATCACTTATATTCATCACAGGATGTTGGTCACTACTCGATGTAGGACTATGTTGAGCCAACATCTCTAACAAATTGCATGGCTAACACTTCATGATATGGAATTGGTAGGTGTCTAAGAGTTGATCCTTACTAACAAAGGCGTTATGTGTTAGTTTGAATGGACCTCACACCTTGCGAATATGCCGCCTTGATATTGCTGAGTTCTAAAACCTCACCTTGACGCCTCACTAGCCCAATTTATACTCTGCTTCATGAACTTGGATAACCTCCACTTCAGGAATCTTCAATGCCTCCTCAACAAAACACTCTGTACCCAAGGAAGCACGGATTCGCGATAAAACCCTTCAAATCCCCTAAATACGCGAGTCGGATACGGATACGCGTGCGATTCGCGTTCGATACGTATCCGACACGCGGTCAACGTATCGGTCAACGTGACTTGGTCAGGATACGGCTTGACCCGGTCCGGATACGGTCTGGACACGGTCAGGATTCGGTTGCCAATAAATTTTTTTTTTCAGATCCTGATAAAATCAGACGGCTGAAATCTTCCCGAATATCGAGCACATCGATCATCGATCAGGGAGATCAGATCGATCATCGATCAGAGAGATCAGATCGATCATCGATCAGAGAAATCAGATCGATCATCGATCAGGGAGGTCGACCAAGAAGGAAGGGGAGATCGACAGAGCTGGGAGGGAAGATCAGGTCGATCGATCGATCGGGGAGATCAGGTCGACCGAGCAGGGAGGGGAGATCGGGGAGGTCGACCGAGGGAGGGGAGATCAGGGGAGATCGACCTAGCAGGGAGGGGAGATCAGGGGAGATCGATCAATCGATCGAGGAGATCAGGTCGATCGATCGATCGCTGAGATCAGGTCAACCGAGCAGGGAAGGGAGATCGGGGAGATCAACCGAGCAGGGAGGGGAGATCGACCTAGCAGGGAGGGGAGATCAGGGGAGATCGATCAATCGATCGAGGAGATCAGGTCGATCGATCGATCGATCGTTGAGATCAGGTCAACCGAGCAGGGAGGGGAGATCGGGGAGGTCGACCGAGCAGGGAGGGGAGATCAGGGGAGATTGATCGAGCGGAGGTGAGTTCGAGCTGCTTCTTCAACCTCCTGCGCCTCTCCGCCTCTTCCATTCTTCAACCTCCTGCACCTCTCCCATCGAAATGGCGAGGAAAACAGGGAAATGGCGAGGAAAATAGAGGGGGAAGGGAAATTGGTATTTATATGGATTAGTTGGGTAGGGTCCAAATTAGGCCCAGCCCATATTAGAATTCATTACCCTAAGGGTCCAAATTCATTAGAATTCAATTCATTACCCTAATTCATTACCATATAAAATAAAAACCTTATTTGGACCTTATTGGGACCATACCCTATCCTAATAAAATATAAAAATAAAAATAAGGTTTGACGTGTCGCCGAGTCCCCGAATCCTAGTTTTTTGAAAATTGCCGAGTCGCCGTGTCGTATCCGTATCCGATACGACGCGCGTACCCGAGTCCGTGCATCCTTGTCTGTACCAAATCAAACATCTCTTTTGTAAGACTTGAATCATACGTTATTTTATATAGGAAGTATCCCTTAATAAAAATTTAACGAACAACAAGAACATAGTAAATTTATGACAATTGTAGAAATATAAACAAATTTCACAACAAATAAGTGACAATGCTTCTTTTAGCTAGCAAAACAAACAAATTTTACCAGTCATATAAGCAACCGAGCAATGTACCATACCAATGGTCTGTTTCTCACTCTAGATGGATTCTAACTCCTTGCAAATGGTCTCTTATATGATGCAATTCAGTGAAAACTTCTCCAATGTTCTTGCGTTCAACAGGGGATCTCGAAGAACATGCTACTCTTCTTACCGCTGATGCCAAACAATTTGGCACTCCAGTCCTTTGACTACTCAGGTTTGCAATGCCGACAGCTTCATCAATGATTTCTAATAACATGATTGGATTCACAATGCTTCCAACTCATTCAGGTTATTTTTTTTTTGCAAAACTATGAAGATTTTGTCCATTTTGAAACATGTCATCTGTCAGTTTCTTTCCGGTAAACAACTCCAACAACAATATTCCATAACTGTAAATGTCTCCTTGCATGGACACTTAACCACCCAATTCATATTCTGCATTTTATAAAAAATTTATATCTCTAAACATGTAAGTTAAGCACTTTAGATGTGAAGAAATCAAATAGAAATTTGACATAGACCATTTATTGTTCAATAAAATAAAAGGTGAAAATGATTGTCATAGAAAACCTTAAATTAGGTAGGCAAATTTAATAAGTTGATGTGAAATACTGAAAAAATAAAGATTTCACTAAGCGAGCGTGAAATGTTTTACAAAGTAACTAAAAATTGTTTCTATCATATCTGAGTTGAATATGCTTACAACATCATTAAAAGTGTCAGATGAAATGCTAATGAAGTGATGGTGATATGTGTCTAATTAAAATTGTTTCTATCATATCTGAGTTGAATATGCTCAACATCATTATAGTATGTGCTTGCCCTAATGAAAGCTCGAGAGCATTGAGACAACAAAACAAGTTTATGTAAATTTGATAAAAAAAAATTAAATAGGAAAATGTTTCTCTGAAACCTTATATATTTAACCGTATGTGTCTAGCAATGTAATGCTCTAATTAAACAACTCAAATTGTTAAGCTTGGAGTTTCGGGTCTCTTGTTGAAGGTTTTAATGAGCTAGAACGTCCACAATGCCATGAGTCCCCCAATTTTTTTTATTAGAAAATATCCAAAGATGCGGTCAAAATCTTTCTCATTTCCCGACATCTATATTGTCTCAGCTAGCCAGATCTTGACTGAATTGGCGACCGTCATAGAACAATCCAGCGCTCAACTGCCTTAGCTAGCCAACTCTTGATATCCACACTATTATGAGCTCTCATTGAATAAACGTGTGGTTTGTGCTTGAAACATTTTGACGTGCCAATGCTAAATATGTGGGAGATGTGGGACATGTCTTGGATCCCCTTCACTACAATATAGGAAATCTTGAATGTCTCGACAAAACAATTGTAAGAAATTCGAACATTTACTAGCTAGATTCTAAGCCATGGACCAAGAACAACATGTCCTTTGTAAGACTTTAATCTTCCTTATTTGATGTATACACTTGATAAATTTAACAAACAACAAGAACATAGTAAAGCTATGAAAATTCTGGAAACACAAACAAAGCTCACAACTAAATGAGTATGCTTCTTTTAGCTAGCGAAACAAGCAAATTTTACCACTCGTACAAACTACCTCGCAAAGCACCATCCCGATGATATGTTTCTCACACTAGATTGGTTCTAACACCTTCCAAATGCTCTCTTATATGATGCAATTTAGTGATGACTTCTCCAATGTTCTTACGCTCAGCAGGGGATCCCGAAGAACATTCCACTCCCAGTCTTATTGCTGAAATCAAACACTTCTGCACTGTAGTCCCTTGACTGCTCTGGTTTGCAATGTTGATGGCTTCGTCAGTGATTTCTAATAATATGGTTGGATCCACAATGCTCCCAACTCGTTCAGGTAAAGCTATTTTTGCGAAACTATGAAGATTTTGTCCATTTTGAAACATGTCATCTGTCGGTTTCTTCCCAGTAAACAACTCTAACAACAATATCCCATAACTGTAAATGTCTCCTTGCATGGACACTTGACCACCCAATCCATATTCTGCATTTTATAAAAAATTTAAATCTCTAAACATGTAATTTAAGCACTTTAGATGTGAAGAAATCAAATATAAATTTGACATAGACCATTTATATATGCATTTATTGTTCAATAAAATAAAAAGGTGAAAATGATTGTCATAGTAAACCTTAAATTTGGTAGGCAAATTTAATAAGTTGATATGAAATACTGAAAAAATAAAGATTGCACACAGCGAGCGTGAAAGGTTTTATAAAGTAACTAAAAATTGTTTCTATCATATCTGAGTTGAATATGCTACAACATCATTAGAAATGTCAGATGAAATGCTAACGAAGTGATGGTGATATGTAATAAGTTATGAATGTTGACTACAAAAGAAACAATATCGTTTTCACATGAAATGAAAAACCTAATAACCAAGGGTTAAAGAAACATATCATATGTATAAGATTCTTACCTGGAGCAATATAGCCAATTGATCCCTTTATTGCAAGAGAATTATCTTGGCTTTGCAAAGAATTGTAACTATTGTTTGAGAGAATCTTTGCTAAACCAAAATCAGCCACACGAGCTATCATATCATGATCGAGGAGAATATTGCTCGGCTTTATATCACAATGGACAATTGTTGATTGGCAATGGTTGTGAAGATAGTCCAACACAGAAGCAACATCAATAGCTATGTTCATCCTTTGTAGGAAGTTCAAGCTCTTCAACTCATCTTGTCTATTTTTCTTTGGATGTAACCACTCCTCTAAACTTCCATTGGGTATGAATTCAAAACTAGTGCTTTGAAATCATTCCCTCGAAGTCAATTCCCGAACAAGTTGTGATGATTTTGAGGAGATTTCTATGTCGAAGATTTTTCAAGGCATTGCATTCAGACAAGAAACTCTTAAAAGCCCCATGTTGTTGAAGATTTATTACCTTAACTGCAACAATTGCTTCGGAAAGAATTGCTTTATACACTGAACCAAAGTTTCCAATACCAATTAAATTGTCAATTGAAAATCCGTTAGTTGCCTCGAGAAGCTCCGCATAACTAATCCTTGTGAATTGATTAATAATTAATGACTCTGAAGTAGGCTTTGTTTTTGATACTCTTTTTCGATAGCACACGCAAATTAAGCTCAATAGTACAACCAAGCAGATGCTTACAACAACCACAAGCATAACCACTTTGAGAAATTGTGACGTTCCAGCCTTGTTGTGACTCTGGCATGAAGGCAATTTGAGCTCCGCAACACCTCCGCAAAGCTTATTGTTTCCTGTAAGTGAAACCGCAGTTGCATTGACAAAGACACCAACCTTTGGAACTGAACCCTTGAAGTCATTATAAGACAGATCCAACTGAATTAGAGAAGTAAAATTCTCCAAATATGGTGGAATCTCCCCTGATAACTTATTGTGAGAAAAATTGAGTTGTTTATACCTTTCAAAGCACTCAAAGACTGAGGAATACTTTCTGTAAACAAGTTTTGGCCAATAGAAAAGTACTCCAACGTCAAACATCTACCCAACGTGGTTGGTATACTTCCAGAAAGTTGGTTACCCGAGAGGTTCAAGATCACAAGATTGGTCAAGTTACCAACCTCTGATGGTAAGGGACCACTCAATGCATTGTTAGATAGGTCGAGGATGTACCAAAGAGATGGAAGATGAAGAAGTTCTTTCGGTATGATGCCACCAAGTATATTATCAGAGAGATCAAGTGTCGTTAAACTTTGGCAGTTACCAAGACTAGGAGGTATTTTCCATGTAGCTTGTTTCCCCACAAGCTTAGAACGGTTAATTTAGTTGAATTATGACTGAAAGAATCTGGAATTTGTACAGAGAATTCATTGACATGCAAATATAGTCGGACCATTTGTGGAAATACGCCAATGAGTTTGGAGATATCACCTATAAGATTATTGTTATTTATTGAAAGGATGCTCAAATTCACAAGGTTTCCAATTGAAGTTGGGATACTTCCATAGATTTGATTTTGATCTAATTGTAGATCTGTAAGTTTGGAGGAGAGATTTCCTATTGAGTTAGGAATTGACCCTTTGAAAGAATTATTGTGAATATATAACTCTTTTAAATTGGTGCAATTGGTTAAAGAAGTGATAAATTGCAAGTCACCTCCTAGTTGATTTGAATTAAGATGTAATCTACTAAGACCTTGAAGCATTCCTAGGTTTTTTGGAACATGTCCTGTGAATTGGTTTTATTAAGTGTTAACCATTCAAGTCTTGAAGCATTGGGAAATGATAATGGGATGAGACTTTTAAGTTTATTGTTTCCCACTAAAAAATGTTTGAGATTGGGAAGTGTAAGGCCAATATCTGAAGGAAGACTTCCATCTATTTGGTTACCAACAATTGAGAAACGCGTGATATGTGAGAGATTGTAAAGACAAGAAGGAACTTTGCCAGATAAATTGTTTGCAAAAACACCAAACTGTTCTATGTTTCTCATGTGGCAAAGATCATCTGGAATGTTTCCTGTCAAACCATTTTGTCCAATAATAAGAACAGTAAGAGAGGAGAGATTTCCTAGCAAAGATGGAATGTTTCCTTTGAGTTCATTAGCTCGAAGTTGCAATGAATTAAGCTTTGTTAGAGAGGCAAGCTCGATTGGGATTCCCCCTGAGAGATGGTTGAATTGTAAATCAATTACGTGAAGTTTAGAGCAATGAGTAAGATTGGTAGAAATTTCATGATCAAAGGAATTGTGAGCTAGAGAAAGGACCTCTAATTTGGACAATCGACCAATTTCTTGGGGTATTGGACCATGAAAATAATTCTCGCCAAGCCTAATTTCTCGAAGAAATGAGAGGTTTCCTATGTGGGGGGAGAGCGTACCTTCAAGCCTTTTTGATTCCAAATCTATGACTGTGACCCTGTCATGATGGCGACGACTGCATGTGACCCCCGTCCAGTTACAGTAGTGGATGGAGTCGTTCCATGAATTCAATGCCTTGAGTGGATCATCGTTAATCTTTGCTTTCAAGGCTAGTAATGCCAGATGATCTGGTGCAGCATTGACGTTGGAGAAGACAATTGTAGTGCGTGAACTGACTTTGCTCCATAGCAACAGTATGAGCACCAAGATTGGAAAGCGAGACCAACTCATCATTATTCTTCAGGAAAAGCAATTTACAACGAAGGAAGAGACTTGAAGAAAAACATAAATCGATCATTTGATATATATATACTATAGTGTGCAAGACAGTCTTCTGCACATAGGACCAAATTAGTAGTGTCGAAACAACTTGACTTGGTATACTTCGGGACATGCTAAACAATAATTTTTGATGATCAAATTGATCAGTAAAATCAGGTTCTAATTGGCCACAGTCTTCCAAGTCAAGAAGCATGGACGTATTCAGACTTGTGTGACCATTATAAAGTTAAGTGCTCTGCTAAGTCGTCTTCAATTGTTACCTGTGCAGGTTGTTGATACAGTTGAAGTAGTGGACTATATCTTGACAAAGGAATGCAGTTGATCAGTGTCAATATTTTGTCGAATAATTCTTATTAGATTCGATCAATCAATTTTTGTAAACTTGGTATCGTTGGGCTGATTCCGCTAGATTTGTATATTTCAAGAGACGGCAATTATCAATCATTTTTCCAATTGTTCTCTTTTTATATTTTAGTCTTTGTCAAATGTCTAACATTTCAAGAGACGGCAATCATCAATCAATTTTCTAATTATTTTCTTTTTATATTTTGGTCTTTGTTTTTAAGTTGATTTTTTATTTATTTATGTCATTGCAAGACTAATTTTGTAGTCAATCAATTGTATGCATGCTTCCACTAAGCTTTTGCGTACCTTTTTGCCTAAATTGTCCATATTCATTTTTTCCACTAGACTGATTTCTTATTTAAACCATCCTTTGGACCACATGGGAGGTTATCTTTCTTGCTAATGATGTGTTTATATGCTCATTTTCAAGTCTCTACGAACTAGATTTTCATATAAGTGTTTGGGCATACTTTAAGTCATACATAACCACTTAATCTTCAATTTTAGGCCGTATGGCATCCCATATTTTGACGAAAATAAATAATAATATAGTCATTTGTGAAGAAATGTACGATGAAACTCAAAATAAAGATGAAAAGATAAGCTTAAAGGCCCAATTATTATTATTATTATTATTTTTTTCTGAATTAACATGTTTGGGTTATGGTTCTAACCGCACAGCTTGTCGAATCTTTGGTCACTTTACCCATGTTAATACCACTTTTTAATTTAATTTTTCTTAGACAAAAAATAAAAACAAAAAACTATAGGGTGTTTGTATTTTATTCTGAATAGAGTCGCAACTCTTAATAAGAAGTGAGACAACCATATTTAGGGTGTTTGTTTTTAGTTCTGATTAGAAGTTGAACTTTTTATTGGAGTAAGTAATAGGAAGGTGTTGATCACTTAAAACTGAGAGAGTGTTTATTTTGGTTTCTGAATAGAGCCAAAAGTCTTAATAAGAAGTGAGACACTTAGTTTAGAATGTTTGTTTTTAGTTTTGATCGGAAGTTGAAGTTTTGATTGGAATAAACACCCCCATGGTGCATATCACTTAGCACTCAATTTTTAATGAAAATTTATTTCAATAATAACTTCATAATAAATTCATAATGAGTGCTACTACCCTCTCCTCTACAAATCATCCCCTCTTATTTCTACATTCTCTTTATCATGTGAGAAATGTTGCCACCACTACCACCACCCTCCCTGGCCTCCCCTCCTCCTCTTGCATCTATTCCTATTCTTCTCTATTGAAAATTATACGAGGAATGAATAAAGATATATGGTGGTTTCTGGTAGTGGTGGAAAGTGGTCTCAATGGTATTTGGATGAAAGAAAACAAGTGGAAAAGGGGGTTAATGTTGATGGTTTATAGTGGGCGGTAAGAGTTATGGTGGTGGGAAAAAATTGACTTCAAGTCAGCACCTAAAAACAAACACCATTTTATTTTACATTTTTCAATCAGCAGCTCATTCAAAAGCAAAACAAATAGTTCATTCAGAACTAACTCCATTTAGAAATTAGCATCTAACCACTTAAAAAAAATCACCCTCTGAATGCTTAATGAAAATTCATTCAAATAATAACTTCACAATAAATTTGTAATAACTACTGTGCTACCCATCTTCTCCACCATCCATCTCTTCTCTACCTCTTTGTTGCGGGCTTAAATGGCCTAAATAAATAGGCAAATTTGACCCACTTGTAATAACTGCAAGTGCACGGTGTCTAACTAGTAAACAACGGCAAGTACGGGTCGATCCCACGAGGAAAGTGGATGCAATTGAATTTAATAATTTAACTAAACTAATTTGGAGAAAATGGGGGTTACAACAATCAAAATATCTAAACTAAAAATAAATTAAAAATAATAAAAATAAAAGATGGATGTTGTGGGGTTTGGACTTTTTTTTTTTTAAAAAAAAAAAAAAATTGAACATCCAGTGGGGAGGGGCAACTATGGGATGCCAGACCTTTATTACTTATCAAAAAATTGATTTACAAACTAAACGGGGGTACTTTATGACTTTACCCGTTGAAAATCCAAGTCTTGGAAAGGAACCGAAAGTGGAATCCATTCCAAAATCAACAAAAAACTGGGCACAAAAACTGCTTAGCTAGTCTAGAAAATTAAAGAGCCATACAAAATTGACGCGCATCCTCGCACCTACGGCAATACCAACGGAACCCTGCAAACCATGGATAAACCATACCCATGCTGAAAAACCATCGCAGATACAGACCACCAGTCCCTGCAATTGTCCCGCATCTGCAACACCTGCTCATGCAGCAGCAAGGCGCAATGAATCCTGCGATTGATCACAATTTCCTGATTTAGCGCTGTATGCATATCAGCACTAAAACTGTGACGCAGCCGCGTGAACACAGCCACCAAACTGACACCATTTCAGCAGGCCGCATACCAGATATCCCCCAGCAGTCAGCAAGCCAATTCCTCGCAGCAAACCATCGCCTCGCAGCAAGCCAAACTCAGCCCAGCACAGCACCAGAGTGCTAGAAGCGGGCGTCCAGACTGCCTGATCTCGCCTGCAGTCCAGTCGACAGCACAGATCGCTGGAAGTTTGAAGCCACAGCGTCAAAAAAATAGAGGACACTCTGTTTTACAGCAGAGTGCCCTGCCATGGGCTGAACCTGTAATCTCCACTGCTCAACCTTGCGACGCCTAGTCTTTCCCATGACGTATGTAAGCCATATGGCTACGGTCAAGCACTACTAAACCTGCCACCCTCCTAGGGAGATCATTTGCAGCGAAAGAGACCGTCGTATGCTCTCGTTGTGCTCTAGTGGCTAAAGCATCCGCCACCGCATTGACTTCTCTATAAATGTGGGAGCAAGTCAATGTCAATTGTTCCGCCAGCTGCTTGATATCTTTTAAAATATTCTCCAACTGCCACGGTATTTTAAAATTACCCTTGAACCACCCACAAACAATTTTCGAATCCGTCTGAACAAAAACCTGCTTAAATCCCAACGAGAGACAAAGTCGGAGACCCTCAGCTAGAGCCATAAGTTCCGCTTTATTGTGTGAGCCTGCACCAAAAAAAATTTGCTTCCTCGCAACACAAAGACCCCTAGAGTCTCTAATAATTGCACCTCCAGCAGCCATGTTCTTACAGGAAGATCCATCCACATTAAGAGCAACAAAATCTGGCGGAGGGGGATGCCAAAAGACAATTCTACTAAGCTTTCTCAAAACTGGAATTTCTTGTATCCCAAAGCCCATAATGGAGCCTTATGCCAACTGACTCGCTTAGGAGTTATAAAATTGTTAGCTAAAAGCAAATTGCGCCGAATATTCAGAATCACAAAAGCAGGATTAGGAACAGTATTATCATATACACATTTGCACCGTTGTTTCCATATTTCCCATAAAATAAACATAGGAGTGAGAAGTGATATCACACCTGTTTGTGTGTTCATTTTGGCACGCCTGAACCAAATGACAAGTGTCGTGGAGATTTCCGCCGATTTTCTAATATGCACATCAAAAATCAACTCAAAATGGCGCCATACCTGCATCGCCAGTTCTCCATCCAAAAACAAATGATTCAGAGATTCTCGTTGTGGCATAGTGCAACATCTACATCTAGAGGCCAGACTAAATCCGCATCTGTATAACTCCCCATCCACTGGTACCCCTCTATGGAGTAATTTCCACACCAAAACTGAGATTCTAGAAGGGATACTGTCATGCCACAACAATTTATAAAGGTCATTAACCGTCCCTTTCCTCCGAAGCAAAGCATAGGCCGACTGAAGAGAAAAAATCCCATTTTGGTTCGGAACCCATATACATTCATCCTCTTGAAATTGCTCGCCATATAATCTATCAGCAAAAATTCTCCGAGCTAGATGCCTGATTTCCGGATTAACCAATTCAAAGTTGGTTGAAATCACCTCATTTATCGAAGGCCACACACCTTGAGTAACCAAAGCCGCCGATCTTCTGAAGGATACTACCGTATTCCAAATTTTCTCAAAAAAACTGATATTTCGGGACCAACGCGCCAAAGCGAGTTACTTAGAATAAGGGATTTGCCAAGCATGAGTTCTTTGAAAAATGGGGAAGACCCAATTTTCACTAACTGACCGTTCAAAGCCACCCCATGCACCCAGTATTTACTTCTCATGAAATTAGCCCAAAGAGAATCCGACGTAAGAAGGCGCCAAAGTGCCTTGAGGTGAAAAGCCCTCATAACCACCAACAAATCTCTCACACCCAGACCTTTTTCATCTTGTAAAAAACAAATAGTAGTCCATGAAACCCATTTTTTCTTCAGTCTTCCTTCACAATCCCCCCAGAAAAAGTCTGCCAACAATATTAAAATCTAAATTACTGAAATTATAAACGAGAAGCTCTAGGGATGAGGATCCATTGCTTACACCGAAGATGTGATCATTAAAATTCAATTCCAATCATATCAGTTTTTGTCAAACATGAACAATTTATTTCAAGCAAATAAACTCGTACCAAGTATTAAATGTCTTTTTAGGGCACACTTAATCAAAGTCTAAGCTTAATAATTTTTAGCACATGCTTTGAATATTGAGAAAATGTGAATCTAACTACCGAACATATCAATTTTTTAATCGAACATGAAAGGTGAAAACAATTTATCAATTTTCAGAAATAAATTGTTTATCAATTAAGCATTTAAGTCAGTAAAATAAATTATACAACCCTTTTGGTTTGTCGCAAACTCGATGTGGTGGTACTCAGCAGATCAGCAGGTGGTCCGAACACAAATCCCGAGAAAAATGTTACAAGTGTTCTGTGGCTGCTCAGAGAGAAGCTCGGGGTGCCAATAACCAACTGATTTCGAAAATCAGTTGGTTCCCACCAAAAAAACTGCGCCGCTTTGCACCTTCGTCTCCAGCAAGTAGCGCCGCTCACGCTGCCTCGTTTCGGCTCCTCGCGAGCTCCTTCGTCCTCCAACAGGGTCCGGAACCTGCAAAAGAGAGAGTGAGATGCGATGAGAACACAAAAAAAAACAGAGAGAGGGATGCGAACACTGTCCTGTTTCTACTCCTCTGTATCGTGGTGGTTGTGCTCTGAGATGGTTGTGTTGCTGAATAAGAAGAACAGACAGAGAGCGAGATGGGAGAGAGGACGAGAACGGGTGACTGAAATAGGAGCGGTGCTCCCTGTTTCTACTCCTGTCACAATGGTTGTGTGCTAGCTGACCGTCGCTTGCGACGGTGATCGTGAGAGAGGGAAACAAGAAGGAGGCCGAGACGAAGGGAGGGCGGTGATGGCGAAGCTCGGTGGTGTGGACGGTCTGTCTAGCTCTGTCACGAGCGGTGTACAGAGTTGTGGGCGACTGTGAGTGTGTGAAACAGAGTATGGAGGTGGTGTCTGATGGTGGTGGCTCTGTGGTTGTTGGACGGTGGTGGTGGTTTTGTTTGATTGGGATGGTGATGAGAATCACAACATGTGAGAAAGAGGTTTTGATTTTCTGTAATGTTTTTTCTTCCCTTCTCTTCCTCCCCTTTCTCATCCAATTCTCTTGTATTTATAGAGAATAGACAAAATAAATAGAGGTAAAATCAAATCTGGATATGGGACAATTGGGAGAATATTCTTTGGGTTGGTTGGGCTTGGCATTGGGTTTGGGTTCATGGGTTAGGTTTTGGGTTTAAGGGTTTGATTTTGGGTTTGGTTTTGAGTTTAGGTTATGGGCTTAGGCTATTCTCACCTCCACTTCCTTTGAAGTCACCGTCTGGGATTGTTCATTGCATTTTTCTCTGATTTCTTCGTTACAGCTCCAAATTCTACAAAAACACAAAATTTAATAATTAATCTAAAATAAGATAAAAATAAGGATTAACAAAGATATAATAAGAGGTAATAATGTTATAATTATGTGATTATCACTCCTCTCTATCACAAGCAGTATCGTCGCCACCACCTTACCTTCCTTTTTTTTTTCTATCTTGAGATTTTATGAGGAATGGAAAGGGATATATGGTTGTTTTTTGGTAATGGAAGGGAGATCATAGTGTTTGGAGGAGAGGAGAGTCCCCAAAATCAAAATCTATCTAATGAAAAGGCATAGTGTTGTGTTACCATGAACCCACCTTAACAAAATAGTTTTCATAACTAATTTTCTCTCTAAGAAATATTACCCTAGGAATAGAAAACAAGGAAAATAAACCCTCTTAACCTTGACTGTTGACCAAGCTTGACTACTGACTGTAGTTGATTGTGGTTAGTCTTGACTGTTGATCTGAGTTTGACTGTGTAAGTTATGATTATTGGACCGAGTGGTCCATTGACCAGGTCTTCACTGAGCTTTGATTTATTTTGATCAAGTCTAAAGTGCAAACCGTAACTCCGATTTCGACATATTTCACAGTTGCAATTTTCGTGTCGAGATCTATTAAATGAAATTGTTATTTTACAAGTATGGTAAATTTATATTTTTACCCTTCAAAGTTAATATGCCTCAATATGCATGTTTTTGATCTGTGACTATGTTTTGTTCATGATTTGAATTATGAATTTCTTGAATAGTGACATGTATGCATATCGGAACTTGTTTATCTATGTAGAAATTAGTTTTTATGGTCTTTTTTATTTATGAGAAATGTTTGTGCCTGAGAGCATCTCCAATGCCAAAAATCACTTTTATTCCTAGAGTTAAATAGAAAACAAAAGAGAATATCAAGATACTTAATGGTGTGGTGGAGATCTAAACACAAACAACGATGTTTTTAGTGTTAATCCATAATTTTTCTGAAAATTTCAGTTCAAACAAATTAGTAAACAATTTTACCGTAATTTTTAGCTAAATGAAATTTGACTGGATCATCCTAAACTAAAGTGACATTAAAAGCCCAAATTAATCATTTTATCCCAACCCCACTTTTTTAATTAACCTTTTAGCCCCGAAATCTAATGCAGAACCCAAATCAGATCCACCCGACATCAAATCTTTGTCTATTTTTCTTCATCAAATCTCGAGTGCAACAAGAGCAGAACACTGCAGATGCTCCTTTCATAAACTGTAAAAGCTTAGAGGAAATGGGAAAAGGTGAACATTTTTTGGCACCAGGATATCCCAAATGATCATTGGTCGTTGTCCTTGCTCCTAAATACAATTTGACAAGCATGTAGTCTTGGTATTTTACCTAAATGCCGTCTTTGGAATATTTCAGAATTCTTGTCATTTCTATGTAGGTATTGACAAGCATGTAGTCTTGGTATTTTACCTAAATGCCGCCTTTGGGATATTTCAGAATTCTTGTCATTTCTATGTAGGTAACCTTGATCCGTACTTACAGAAAATTAGGATGGTGTTCGGCCTGCCTTACTCAATGCATGATCTCAATAAGTTGAATGCGACACTAATATATTTTTTCAGGCAGAACATCCTAGGTTCTCTATTTTGTCGAGGACGGGGTTTGAATGGGAAAGATAACCATGTGAAATTTCCAGCAGATTTAGTAAGTTGATATGTTGAATTCTGCAATTTTAATTGATAATCTTCATAATACATTCATATAAAGTTCACTGCTAAGTCATCAGCAATTGTTACCTCTGCAGGTTGTTGATACAGTTAAAGAAGTGGTGGACTATATCTAGACCAAGGAATGCCATTCATCAGTCCCAATATTAATTTGTCAAAGAATTCTTATTATATTTGATGAATCAATTTTTGAAAACTTGGTATTGTTGGACAGTATCTGCCAAATCTCTATCATTTCAAGCGATGGCAATTATCAATCAATTTTATAATTGTTTTCTTTTTATGTTTTGGTGTTTGGTTTTTAGTTGATTGACTGTACGTGTATAAATTTTAGGTTATTTAAGTAGTCTTTATTTTTTAGTTGATTGTTTTCTATGCATGCTTCCATTAAGCTTTTGCATACATACTTTTTTGCCTAAACTGTTTATACATATTTCCATCAGGCTTATGATTTACAGGTGGATACAAAATTTGACCACTTAGATGTAATCTATACGGCCGTCTGAATCACATGGGAGACTATCTTTGTTACTAATGAGGTGTTTATATGCTCACATTCAATTCTACCAACTATGAGTGTTGGGGCATACTTATAACCACTTGTAAGTGATGCATGCAAACATATATTGGATTGAATACTTCTAATTCCTCTTAAATTTTAGGCCATATGGCATCCCATATTTTGACGAAATTAAGTAATAATATACTCATTTGTCAAGAAACTTACGATGAACTCCAAATAAATCTTGTAGATTGAAAATCTGGAATTTATTCGATGAGTACGGAATCAACTGTACTGAAAAAAATATGGTTTTATGGTCAGCTCGAAGGATCCTAAAATTGAAAGTGAGTGGTCTATAACCAACCCCAAGAGAAGAGCGTACCACACTCTCTCTGCTAAAATGCCCTCTCTATTTTTTTTTAGCAAACCCTAAACCATACGCACCAAATAGCAAGCCTCGACTCCCAAGGAATCTGTCATGAACCTGGTGGACGATAATATCCTATTCCACCAGGAACTTACAAGAATAATAATAATATCAGTGAATTTGTCATCATATAAACATAGGAAGAGTTTGGCTCCGAAGTTTGATCGATGTAATCCCTTAACACCGATTATAATTATTCCCATATTATTATTATTCTTGTAAGTTCCTGGTGGAATAGGATATCGTCCGCCAGGTTCATGAATGGTGGGTATAAAACTCAAGACGTGGGGATTAAACCACCACAGTCTTAACCATCCAATCAGACTACCATTAACTTTTTAACAAACCCTTTCTCACACATCCAAAAATGATTTTTTTTATTTTTTTGGCTTTTTCTTATTGAAATTTTTCAAAAACGAATTTTTTGTTGAAGCAAAAGAGAAGAAGTAGAAGAGAAAATATGAGATTTCCCAGAACTCACTCTCATTTCATCATCATTCAACGCCCCATTTCTTCCTCTTTGTCACCATCATCCGTCACATTGATATCAAACCAAAGCACACCCGCGTCATAATTGAGTTCTCTCATATTACGTTTTTGTTTTAGTAGTACGCGCTTTAACCTTTGTGTTGCACTTTGGTTTAGTATAGTCTCTGAGTTGGTTTATGTGATTCACTAAAATTATAAAAAAGGAAATTATATCCTAAATTTATCTAAATATCACACTAGAACACCACCAAATTTTAGAAAAAATTTGGAGCTCAAATGATTGCATGTGAGAGAGACACTCGACTACTTCAGATTACTTCACAGTTCACATGATAACTTCAGTTTACAATATTAATAATATGGCGCCTAATAGTTTAACAGCTTCAGTTTTGTTCTCAAAGTTTTAGGTGGAGGTATTCAATTCGGGATTTGAATGGACTCTGAAAAATTTTAAATCTCGTAGATTTTAAAAGGTTTCAAATGATTTTACAAAATCCACTGATTTTGATAGATTTTAAATGATTGGATTTTATAGATTTTATAAAATGTTTGTTATGGATTTTTATGGATTCTTATAAATTCAATTAATTTGTATAAATATGTTATTAGTCATAAGAAACAATGAAAGAACATCACCTACATTGATGTCCATGCCAACACAAATCATTAAAATTCTCTCAAAATATCAGTTAAACAATTGTTTGTATGTTACGAGAATTTTACTTCAAATTAAAAAAAATTTCAAATACATTGAAGATGGTCCAAAACTAATACAAATAACTATTTTACTTCAAATTGTTATCTCTGCCAACGCCACCTCTCCTTCCATCTTCTTCTTCTTCAATCACCTCCGCCACCTCTCATCTCACCTCCACCCATTTTCATATTCTTATTCTCAACCTCGTACCCCTCACCTCTTCTTCTTCTTCTCTGTTCTTTTTTTCTTCTTCTTCTCCTCCTCCACTTTTTTTTCCCTCTGTTTTTTTCTTTTTCTCCTATCTTTTTTTCTTTTTCTTTTTCTTCTTTTTGCCCTCGCGAAGGTTATGGAAAGTGGGGAACCTCTACTCGTAGGAACCTCCGCAAAAGCAAAGAAGAAAAAAATGAGAAAAGAAGAAGAGATGAGAAAAAATAGAAGAAAAAAATTAGAAGAAGAAATCAGAAGGAAAAAAAAAGAACAAAACAAAATGAAGAGAAAACAAGAAAAAGCAAAAATAAGAGGAAGAGAAATGAAAAAAAAAACGAAGAATAATAACAAAAAAGAAGAACAAGAACAAAGGAGAATAGGAAGTGCGAGTGGTGGTTCAGCCAGCGGTGGTAGGGCATAGTTGTGTGGCGATGAGGTGGTGCTACTCTTGTGAAAAGAAAAGAAAAGGAAAGGTGGTGGTGTCCTTCAGCCGATCACAAAAAATGGGATGGTGACGTCCTTCAGCGAAAATGGTGGTGTTATTTAATAATAGCCAATACAAATCCATTGAAATATGAGGGGGGGGGGGATGTTGGATTTGGAATAATGTTTGTTATATATACTTTGAGAAATGCTAGGAAACCATGTTTTGTAAACATGTTTTGCAACCAGGATGACGTGTCATGATCTAGAAAGAATGATGAAATCTCCGAAGATTTTTGTGTATCTCAAAATTGTAAAAAAACTCCTCTAACGATGCCACATCATCATGGTTACGAAACATGTTTACAAAACATGGTTTCCTAGCCTCACTCATATACTTTACACTCACAAATCCTTCAAAATCCACAACTTTAACAAATCCATTAAAATCCACTACTTGAATACCCCTGATTTTGGTTGACTTTTGAAAAACATGAATTGAATACCCCTTGATTTTGATGGATTTTAAAACAATCCTCTAAAATCGGTATTTGAATACTCCTAGAATTACATGTTTATTTTAAATCCTTAATTGAATACCTCTGAATTTTAATGGATTTTAAAATCCTTCACAATCCATTAAAAATCGTAATTAAATACCACCCCCTAGTTTGTTTGTACGTTGGAAACACTTATTGAAAAACTTCACATGATAACTGTATTGTGCTAGGGGGTGAAGAAGCAAAGCCCCTCAGCACTACCCCTACACGATATGTCTCGAGCAACGATATTGTCCTCAATTTAGACACCGCCCGGATATGGTTTTTTTTTTTTTTTTTTTTTTTTTAACGAACTGAACTCAACTTTTCAAATGTTCTCAAAAGGCCTCGTCACTTATTAAGACATATCTAATCACCTATATTCATCACAGGATGTTGGTCACTACTCGATGTGGGACTATGTTGAGCGAACATATCCAACAAATTGCATGGCTAACACTTCATGATATGGAATTGGTAGGTGTCTAAGAGTTGATCCTTACTAACAAAGGCGTTATGTGTTAGTTTGAATGAACCTCACACCTTGCGAATATGCCGCCTCTTCATTGCTGAGTTCTAAAACCTGACCTTGACGCCTCACTACCCCAATTTATACTCTGCTTCATGAACTTGGATAACCTCCACTTCAGGAATCTTCAATGCATCCTCAACATGAACTTGGATAACCTCCACTTTAGGAATCTTCAATGCCTCCTCAACAAAACACTCGTACCAAATCAAACATCTCTTTTGTAAGACTTGAATCATACGTTATTTTATATAGGAAGTATCCCTTAATAAAAATTTAACGAACAACAAGAACATAGTAAATTTATGACAATTCTAGAAATATAAACAAATTTCACAACAAATTAGTGACAACGCTTCTTTTAGCTAGCAAAGCAAACAAAATTTACCACTCATATAAGCAACCGAGCAATGTACCATACCAATGGTCTGTTTCTCACTCTAGATGGATTCTAACACCTTGCAAATGGTCTCTTATATGATGCAATTCAGTGAAAACTTCTCCAATGTTCTTGCGTTCAACAGGGGATCTCGAAGAACATGCTACTCTTCTTACCGCTGATGCCAAACAATTTGGCACTCCAGTCCTTTGACTACTCAGGTTTGCAATGCTGACAGCTTCATCAATGATTTCTAATAACATGATTGGATTCACAATGCTTCCAACTCATTCAGGTTATTTTTTTTTGCAAAACTATGAAGATTTTGTCCATTTTGAAACATGTCATCTGTCAGTTTCTTTCCGGTAAACAACTCCAACAACAATATTCCATAACTGTAAATGTCTCCTTGCATGGACACGTAACCACCCAATTCATATTCTGCATTTTATAAAAAATTTATATCTCTAAACATGTAATTTAAGCACTTTAGATGTGAAGAAATCAAATAGAAATTTGACATAGACCATTTATTGTTCAATAAAATAAAAGGTGAAAATGATTGTCATATAAAACCTTAAATTAGGTAGGCAAATTTAATAAGTTGATGTGAAATACTGAAAAAATAAAGATTTCACTAAGCGAGCGTGAAATGTTTTACAAAGTAACTAAAAATTGTTTCTATCATATCTGAGTTGAATATGCTTACAACATCATTAAAAGTGTCAGATGAAATGCTAATGAAGTGATGGTGATATGTGTCTAATTAAAATTGTTTCTATCATATCTGAGTTGAATATGCTCAACATCATTATAGTATGTGCTTGCCCTAATGAAAGCTCGAGAGCATTGTGACAACAAAACAAGTTTATGTAAATTTGATAAAAAAAAATTAAATAGGAAAATGTTTCTCTGAAACCTTATATATTTAACCGTATGTGTCTAGCAATGTAATGCTCTAATTAAACAACTCAAATTGTTAAGCTTGGAGTTTCGGGTCTCTTGTTGAAGGTTTTAATGAGCTAGAACGTCCACAATGCCACGAGTCCCCCAATTTTTTTTATTAGAAAATATCCAAAGATGCGGTCGAAATCTTTCTCATTTCCCGACATCTATATTGTCTCAGCTAGCCAGATCTTGACTGAATTGGCGACCGTCATAGAACAATCCAGCGCTCAACTGCCTTAGCTAGCCAACTCTTGATATCCACACTATTATGAGCTCTCATTGAATAAACGTGTGGTTTGTGCTTGAAACATTTTGACGTGCCAATGCTAAATATGTGGGAGATGTGGGACATGTCTTGGATCCCCTTCACTACAATATAGGAAATCTTGAATGTCTCGACAAAACAATTGTAAGAAATTCGAACATTTACTAGCTAGATTCTAAGCCATGGACCAAGAACAACATGTCCTTTGTAAGACTTTAATCTTCCTTATTTGATGTATACACTTGATAAATTTAACAAACAACAAGAACATAGTAAAGCTATGAAAATTCTGGAAACATAAACAAAGCTCACAACTAAATGAGTATGCTTCTTTTAGCTAGCGAAACAAGCAAATTTTACCACTCGTACAAACTACCTCGCAAAGCACCATCCCGATGATATGTTTCTCACACTAGATTGGTTCTAACACCTTCCAAATGCTCTCTTATATGATGCAATTTAGTGATGACTTCTCCAATGTTCTTACGCTCAGCAGGGGATCCCGAAGAACATTCCACTCCCAGTCTTATTGCTGAAATCAAACACTTCTGCACTGTAGTCCCTTGACTGCTCTGGTTTGCAATGTTGATGGCTTCGTCAGTGATTTCTAATAATATGGTTGGATCCACAATGCTCCCAACTCGTTCAGGTAAAGCTATTTTTGCGAAACTATGAAGATTTTGTCCATTTTGAAACATGTCATCTGTCGGTTTCTTCCCAGTAAACAACTCTAACAACAATATCCCATAACTGTAAATGTTTCCTTGCATGGACACTTGACCACCCAATCCATATTCTGCATTTTATAAAAAATTTAAATCTCTAAACATGTAATTTAAGCACTTTAGATGTGAAGAAATCAAATATAAATTTGACATAGACCATTTATATATGCATTTATTGTTCAATAAAATAAAAAGGTGAAAATGATTGTCATAGTAAACCTTAAATTTGGTAGGCAAATTTAATAAGTTGATATGAAATACTGAAAAAATAAAGATTTCACACAGCGAGCGTGAAAGGTTTTACAAAGTAACTAAAAATTGTTTCTATCATATCTGAGTTGAATATGCTACAACATCATTAGAAATGTCAGATGAAATGCTAACGAAGTGATGGTGATATGTAATAAGTTATGAATGTTGACTACAAAATAAGAAAATATCGTTTTCTCATGAAATGAAAAACCTAATAACCAAGGGTTAAAGAAACATATCATATGTATAAGATTCTTACCTGGAGCAATATAGCCAATTGATCCCTTTATTGCAAGAGAACTATCTTGGCTTTGCAAAGAATTGTAACTATTGTTTGAGAGAATCTTTGCTAAACCAAAATCAGCCACACGAGCTATCATATCATGATCGAGGAGAATATTGCTCGGCTTTATATCACAATGGACAATTGTCGATTGGCAATGGTTGTGAAGATAGTCCAACACAGAAGCAACATCAATAGCTATGTTCATCCTTTGTAGGAAGTTCAAGCTCTTCAACTCATCTTGTCTATTTTTCTTTGGATGTAACCACTCCTCTAAACTTCCATTGGGTATGAATTCAAAAACTAGTGCTTTGAAATCATTCCCTCGAAAGTCAATTCCCGAACAAGTTGTGATGATTTTGAGAAGATTTCTATGTCGAAGATTTTTCAAGGCATTGCATTCAGACAAGAAACTCTTAAAAGCCCCATGTTGTTGAAGATTTATTACCTTAACTGCAACAATTGCTTCGGAAAGAATTGATTTATACACTGAACCAAAGCTTCCAATACCAATTAAATTGTCAATTGAAAATCCGTTAGTTGCCTCGCGAAGCTCCGCATAACTAATCCTTGTGAATTGATTAATAATTAATGACTCTGAAGTAGGCTTTGTTTTTGATACTCTTTTTCGATAGCACACGCAAATTAAGCTCAATAGTACAACCAAGCAGATGCTTACAACAACCACAAGCATAACCACTTTGAGAAATTGTGACGTTCCAGCCTTGTTGTGACTCTGGCATGAAGGCAATTTGAGCTCCGCTACACCTCCGCAAAGCTTATTGTTTCCTGTAAGTGAAACCGTAGTTGCATTGACAAAGACACCAACCTTTGGAACTGAACCCTCGAAGTCATTATAAGACAGATCCAACTGAATTAGATAAGTAAAATTCTCCAAATATGGTGGAATCTCCCCTGATAACTTATTGTGAGAAAAATTGAGTTGTTTTATACCTTTCAAAGCACTCAAAGACTGAGGAATACTTTCTGTAAGCAAGTTTTGGCCAATAGAAAAGTACTCCAACGTCAAACATCTACCCAACGTGGTTGGTATACTTCCAGAAAGTTGGTTACCCGAGAGGTTCAAGATCACAAGATTGGTCAAGTTACCAACCTCTGATGGTAAGGGACCACTCAATGCATTGTTAGATAGGTCGAGGATGTACCAAAGAGATGGAAGATGAAGAAGTTCTTTCGGTATGATGCCACCAAGTATATTATCAGAGAGATCAAGTGTCGTTAAACTTTGGCAGTTACCAAGACTAGGAGGTATTTTTCCATGTAGCTTGTTTCCCCACAAGCTTAGAACGGTTAATTTAGTTGAATTATGACTGAAAGAATCTGGAATTTGTACAGAGAATTCATTGACATGCAAATATAGTCGGACCATTTGTGGAAATACGCCAATGAGTTTGGAGATATCACCTATAAGATTATTGTTATTTATTGAAAGGATGCTCAAATTCACAAGGTTTCCAATTGAAGTTGGGATACTTTGATAGATTTGATTTTGATCTAATTGTAGATCTGTAAGTTTGGTGGAGAGATTTCCTATTGAGTTAGGAATTGACCCTTTGAAAGAATTATTGTGAATATATAACTCTTTTAAATTGGTGCAATTGGTTAAAGAAGTGATAAATTGCAAGTCACCTCCTAGTTGATTTGAATTAAGATGTAGTCTACTAAGACCTTGAAGCATTCCTAGGTTTTTTGGAACATGTCCTGTGAATTGGTTTTTATTAAGTGTTAACCATTCAAGTCTTGAAGCATTGGGAAATGATAATGGGATGAGACTTTTAAGTTTATTGTTTCCCACTAAAAAATGTTTGAGATTGGGAAGTGTAAGGCCAATATTTGAAGGAAGACTTCCATCTATTTGGTTACCAACAATTGAGAAACGCGTGATATGTGAGAGATTGTAAAGACAAGAAGGAACTTTGCCAGATAAATTGTTTGCAAAAACACCAAACTGTTCTATGTTTCTCATGTGGCAAAGATCATCTGGAATGTTTCCTGTCAAACCATTTTGTCCAATAATAAGAACAGTAAGAGAGGAGAGATTTCCTAGCAAAGATGGAATGTTTCCTTTGAGTTCATTACCTCGAAGTTGCAATGAATTAAGCTTTGTTAGAGAGGCAAACTCGATTGGGATCCCCCTGAGAGATGGTTGAATTGTAAATCAATTACGTGAAGTTTAGAGCACTGAGTAAGATTGGTAGAAATTTCATGATCAAAGGAATTGTGAGCTAGAGAAAGGACCTCTAATCTGGACAATCGACCAATTTCTTGGGGTATTGGACCATGAAAATAATTCTCGCCAAGCCTAATTTCTCGAAGAAATGAGAGGTTTCCTATGTGGGGGGAGAGCGTACCTTCAAGCCTTTTTTATTCCAAATCTAGGACTGTGACCCTGTCACGATGGCGACGACTGCATGTGACCCCCGTCCAGTTACAGTAGTGGATGGAGTCGTTCCATGAATTCAATGCCTTGAGTGGATCATCGTTAATCTTTGCTTTCAAGGCTAGTAATGCCAGATGATCTGGTGCAGCATTGACGTTGGAGAAGACAATTGTAGTGCGTGAACTGACTTTGCTCCATAGCAACAGTATGAGCACCAAGATTGGAAAGCGAGACCAACTCATCATTATTCTTCAGGAAAAGCAATTTACAACGAAGGAAGAGACTTGAAGAAAAACATAAATCGATAATTTGATATATATATACTATAGTGTGCAAGACAGACTTCTGCACATAGGACCAAATTAGTAGTGTCGAAACAACTTGACTTGGTATACTTCGGGTCATGCTAAACAATAATTTTTGATGATCCAATTGATTAGTAAAACCAGGTTCTAATTGGCCACAGTCTTCCAAGTCAAGAAGCATGGACGTATTCAGACTTGTGTGACCATTATAAAGTTAAGTGCTCTGCTAAGTCGTCTTCAATTGTTACCTGTGCAAGTTGTTGATACAGTTGAAGTAATAAAAACAAAAAACTATAGGGTGTTTGTATTTTATTCTGAATAGAGTCGCAACTCTTAATAAGAAGTGAGACAACCATATTTAGGGTGTTTGTTTTTAGTTCTGATTAGAAGTTGAACTTTTTATTGGAGTAAGTAATAGGAAGGTGTTGATCACTTAAAACTGAGAGAGTGTCTATTTTGGTTTCTGAATAGAGCCAAAAGTCTTAATAAGAAGTGAGACACTTGTTTAGAATGTTTGTTTTTAGTTTTGATCGGAAGTTGAAGTTTTGATTGGAATAAACACCCCATGGTGCATATCACTTAGCACTGAATTTTTAATGAAAATTTATTTCAATAATAACTTCATAATAAATTCATAATGAGTGCTACTACCCTCTCCTCTACAAATCATCCCCTCTTATTTCTACATTTTCTTTATCATGCGAGAAATGTTGCCACCACTGCCACCACCCTCCCTGGCCTCCCCTCCTCCTCTTGCATCTATTCCTATTTTTCTCTATTGAAAATTATACGAGGAATGAATAAAGATATATGGTGGTTTCTGGTAGCGGTGGAAAGTGGTCTCAATGGTATTTGGATGAAAGAAAACAAGTGGAAAAGGGGGTTAATGTTGATGGTTTATAGTGGGCGGTAAGAGTTATGGTGGTGGGAAAAAATGGACTTCAAGTCAGCACCTAAAAACAAACACCATTTTATTTTACATTTTTCAATCAGCAGCTCATTCAAAAGCAAAACAAATAGTTCATTCAAAACTAACTCCATTTTGAAATTAGCATCTAACCACTTAAAAAAATCACCCTCTGAATGCTTAATGAAAATTCATTCAAATAATAACCTCACAATAAATTTGTAATAACTACTGTGCTACCCATCTTCTCCACCATCCATCTCTTCTCTACCTCTTTGTTGCGGGCTTAAATGGCCTAAATAAATAGGCAAATTTGACCCACTTGTAATAACTGCAAGTGCACGGTGTCTAACTAGTAAACAACGGCAAGTACGGGTCGATCCCACGAGGAAAGTGGATGCAATTGAATTTAATAATTTAACTAAACTAATTTGGAGAAAATGGGGGTTACAACAATCAAAATATCTAAACTAAAAATAATAAAAATAAAAGATGGATGTTGTGGGGTTTGGACTCACCAATGAGTTAGCAAAAATATTAAAATCTAAATTACTGAAATTATAAACGAGAAGCTTTATGAATGATGATCCATTGCTTACACGGAAGATGTGATCATTAAAATTCAATTCCAATCATATCAGTTTTTGTCAAACATGAACAATTTATTTCAAGCAAATAAACTCTTACCAAGTATTAAATGTCTTTTTAGGGCACACTTAATCAAAATCTAAGCTTAATAATTTTTAGCACATGCTTTGAATATTAATAAAATGTGAATCTAACTACCGAACATATCAATTTTTTAATCGAACATGAAAAGTGAAAACAATTTATCAATTTTTAGAAATAAATTGTTTATCAATTAAGCATTTAAGTCAGTAAAATAAATTATACAACCCTTTTGGTTTGTCGCAAACTCGATGTGGTGGTACTCAGCAGATCAGCAGGTGGTCCGAACACAAATCCCGAGAAAAATGTTACAAGTGTTCTGTGGCTGCTCAGAGAGAAGCTCGGGGTGCCAATAACCAACTGATTTCGAAAATCAGTTGGTTCCCACCAAAAAAACTGCGCCGCTTTGCACCTTCGTCTCCAGCAAGTAGTGCCGCTCACGCTGCCTCGTTTCCACTCCTCGCGAGCTCCTTCGTCCTCCAACAGGGTCTGGAACCTGCAAAAGAGAGAGAGGGATGGAAGAATAGAGAGAGATGCGATGAGAACACAAAAAAAACAGAGAAAGGGATGCGAACACTGTCCTGTTTCTACTCCTCTGTATCGTGGTGGTTGTGCTCTGAGGTGGTTGTGTTGCTGAATAAGAAGAACAGACAGGGAGCGAGATGGGAGAGAGGACGAGAACGGGTGACTGAAATAGGAGCCGTGCTCCCTATTTCTACTCCTGTCACAACGGTTGTGTGCTAGCTGACCGTCGCTTGCGACGGTGATCGTGTGAGAGGGAAACAAGAAGGAGGCCGAGACGAAGGGAGGGTGGTAATGGCGAAGCTCGGTGGTGTGGACGGTCTGTCTAGCTCTGTCGCGAGCGATGTACAGAGTTGTGGGCGGTTGTGGGTGGGTGAAACAGGGTATGGAGGTGGTGTCTGATGGTGGTGGCTCTGTGGTTGTTGGACGGTGGTGGTGGTTTTGTTTGATTGGGATGGTGATGAGAATCACAACATGTGAAAAAGAGGTTTTGATTTTCTGTAATGTTTTTTCTTCCCTTCTCTTCCTCCCCTTTCTCATCCATTTCTCTTGTATTTATAGAGAATGGACAAAATAAATAGAGATAAAATAAATAGAGGTAAAATCAAATCTGGATATGGGATAATTGGGAGAATATTCTTTGGGTTGGTTGGGCTTGGCATTGGGTTTGGGTTCATGGGTTAGGTTTTGGGTTTAAGGGTTTGATTTTGGGTTTGGTTTTGAGTTTAGGTTATGGGCTTAGGCTATTCTCACCTCCACTTCATCTGAAGTCACCGTCTGGGATTGTTCATTGCATTTTTCTCTGATTTCTTCGTTACAGCTCCAAATTCTACAAAAACACAAAAATTTAATAATTAATCTAAAATAAGATAAAAATAAGGATTAACAAAAATATAATAAGAGGTAATAATGTTATAATTATGTGATTATCACTCCTCTCTATCACAAGCAGTATCGTCGCCACCACCTTACCTTCCTCTTCTTTTTTTTTTTTTTTTTTTTTTGTTTTTTCTATCTTGAGATTGTATGAGGAATGGAAAGGGATATATGGTTGTTTTTTGGTAATGGAAGGGAGATCATAGTGTTTGGAGGAGAGGAGAGTCCCCAAAATCAAAATCTAATGAAAAGGCATAGTGTTGTGTTACTATGAACCTACCTTAACAAAATAGTTTTCATAACTAATTTTCTCTCTAAGAAATATTACCCTAGGAATAGAAAACAAGGAAAATAAACCCTCTTAACGTTGACTGTTGACCAAGCTCGACTACTGACTGTAGTTGATTGTGGTTAGTCTTGACTGTTGATCTGAGTTTGACTGTGTAAGTTATGATTATTGGACCGAGTGGTCCATTGACCAGGTCTTCACTGAGCTCTGATTTATTTTGATCAAGTCTAAAGTGCAAACCGTAACTCCGATTTCGACATATTTCACAGTTGCAATTTTCGTGTCGAGATCTATTAAATGAAATAGTTATTTTACAAGTATGGTAAATTTATATTTTTACCCTTCAAAGTTAATATGCCTCAATATGCATGTTTTTGATCTGTGACTATGTTTTGTTCATGATTTGAATTATGAATTTCTTGAATAGTGACATGTATGCATATCAGAACTTGTTTATCTATGTAGAAATTAGTTTTTATGGTCTTTTTTATTTATGAGAAATGTTTGTGCCTGAGAGCATCTCCAATGCCAAAAATCACTTTTATTCCTAGAGATAAATAGAAAACAAAAGAGAATATCAAGATATTTAATGGTGTGGTGGAGATCTAAACACAAACAACGATGTTTTTAGTGTTAATCCATAATTTTTCTGAAAATTTTAGTTCAAACAAATTAGTAAACAATTTTACCGTAATTTTTAGCTAAATGAAATTTGACTGGATCCTAAATTAAAGTGACATTAAAAGCCCAAATTAATCATTTTATCCCAACCCCACTTTTTTAATTAACCTTTTAGCCCCGAAATCTAATGCAGAACCCAAATCAGATCCACCCGACATCAAATCTTTGTCTATTTTTCTTCATCAAATCTCGAGTGGCAACCAGAGCAGAACACTGCAGATGCTCCTTTCATAAACTGTAAAAGCTTAGAGGAAATGGGAAAAGGTGAACATTTTTTGGCACCATGATATCCCAAATGATCATTGGTCGTTGTCCTTGCTCCTAAATACAATTTGACAAGCATGTAGTCTTGGTATTTTACCTAAATGCCGTCTTTGGAATATTTCAGAATGCTTGTCAATAATTATTGTCATTTCTATGTAGGTATTGACAAGCATGTAGTCTTGGTATTTTACCTAAATGCCGTCTTTGGAATATTTCAGAATGCTTGTCAATAATTATTGTCATTTCTATGTAGGTATTGACAAGCATGTAGTCTTGGTATTTTACCTAAATGCCGTCTTTGGGATATTTCAGAACTCTTGTCATTTCTTTGTAGGTAACCTTGATCCGTACTTGCAGAAAATTAGGATGGTGTTCGGCCTGCATTACTCAATGCATGATCTCAATAAGTTGAATGCGACACTAATATATTTTTTCAGGCAGAACATCCTTGGTTCTCTATTTTGATGAGGATGGGGTTTTCAATGGAAAGGATAACCATGTGAAATTTCCAGCAGATTTAGTAATGTGATATGTTGAATTCTGCAATTTTAATTGATGATCTTCATAATACATTCATATAAAGTTCACTGCTAAGTCATCAGCAATTGTTACCTCTGTAGGTTGTTGATACAGTTAAAGAAGTGGTGGACTATATCTAGACCAAGGAATGCCATTGATCAGTACCAATATTAATTTGTCAAAAAATTCTTATTATATTTGATGAATCAATTTTTGAAAACTTGGTATTGTTGGACAGTTTCTGCCAAATCTCTATCATTTCAAGCGACGGCAATTATCAATCAATTTTATAATTGTTTTCCTTTTATGTTTTGGTGTTTTGTTTTTAGTTGATTGACTGTACGTGTATAAATTTTAGTTGATTTAAGTCTTTATTTTTTAGTTGATTGTTTTCTATGCATGCTTCCATTAAGCTTTTGCATACATACTTTTTTGCCTAAATTGTGTATACATATTTCCACCAGGCTTATGATTTACAGGTGGATACAAAATTTGACTACTTACATGTACTCTATACGGCTGTCTGAACCACATGGGAGATTATCTTTGTTACTAATAAGGTGTTTTTATGCTCACATTCAAGTCTACCAACTATGAGTGTTGGGGCATACTTATAACCACTTGTAAGTGATGCATGCTGTCATGGATTAGTAATTCGTGCGGCACTAGCTATCCAATTCACTAGTAAGCCTATGAATAGTTACTTTGACGGACACAAATATTAACTTGAAAATGCACAGTATCAATCTGTAGACAATATAACAATCCACAATAGTCAGTAAAAGTTCTCATTCACATTCAAAAGATTACAATGGGGAGGAACGTTCGGAAGGGCGTTGCTTAAGACTAGTTCGATGCTATTGATCGATAGAAATACAAGTTTGAAGTTGAAAAGCAATGCAAAGAAAACAATAAAAATGTTAGCGGTACAGTTTGGCTCGACTATGCAATGGAGGCAACACGTCCTCACAGTCAAGAGCTCAAACTTTCTCCCTATAATATAGATGCTAAGCATTTGTGCACTTTTCAAAAGGAAAAATTGAGTTTTGAGACTATTAGGAAAGTCTTGAAAGGCCTCTGATCTTGATTTCCCTGACCAACGGTACTAGTCCTGACACATGCAAATATATATTGGATTGAACACTTCTAATTCCTCTTCAATTTTAGGCTATATTTTGACGAAATTAAGTAATAATATACTCATTTGTCAAGAAACTTATCATGAACTCCAAATAAATCTTGTAGATTGAAAATCTGGAATTTATTCGATGAGTACGGAATCAACTTATGGCGGGAATTGTAGTTTTTTCGGTTCTGACTTGAGTTTTCCCAGTTTTGGTGAGGTGAGCGAGCATTCGACCCTGAGCTTGAATTGGTACTGCTAGTTCTAGCTGTGGAGTGATTGAGCGAAGTGGATCCAGTCATGGGCATATAATCGCTAAACCTTTCTGCCGCCGCAATAGCACTTGTAATATCTGTCACCTTCTGCTTGTAGAAGCGGCTGAGCTTGTTCCATGAAACAGAAAACTTTGTCCTTCTCAGACATGTCTCGAATATCTAGCAAGCAAGTTGAGAATTGTCGGACATAGTCTCGAATATTGCCTGTCTATTTAATGGTGTGGAGCTTTCTCCTTGCTAAGAAATCAGTGTTCTCAGGCAAGAATTGATTTCTGAGTTCCTTCTTGAGGTCTGCCCAAGTTCTGATAAGGATGCGACCTTTTTCCATATCTGCATATTTGGTTCTCCACCATAGTTTCGCATCACCTGCTAAGTACATGGTCGCCATGGTAACCTTGGCTTCTTCTGATTCGGGGTTCACCACGGGAAAATACTGCTCCAGATCAAACAAGAAGTTCTCTAACTCCTTCCCCTCTCGTGCCCCAGCATATGACTTTGGCTCAGGCACTTTCATCCTAGGGTGATCGGTCGTCCCTGTGGCCTTAGTTAGCAAGCCAACCCTTGCAAATAAGTCCTCCAACTATAATTGGAAGTCACTCATCACCTGAGCTGTAGGGTAAGGCGACTCTTCTATAGCGACTGTCCGTCCCTTTAAGTTGTCAACGTGCTCAGCCAGCGAATCCACTCTGTCTGCCAGTGAAAAGAGTTCATCCAACCGACTAATCTGTTCTCCCAAAGTGTTCAACTGGTCCATTATGCTTTCTAGTTTATGCATTCGACTAGCTTGTCGTTCCTCCATAGCGCTAAGGCGCTCATTTAGTTCCTGCATCCTGGTTGACATTCAACAAGCTCTGGCTCTGATACCAACTGTCACGGACTAGTAATCCGTGCGACACTAGCTATCCAATTCACTAGTAAGCCTATGAGTAGTTACATTGACGGGCACAAATATTAACTTGAGAATGCACAATATCAATTTGTAGAGTCAGTAAAAGTTCTCATTCACATTCAATAGATTACAATGGGGAGGAATGTTCAGAAGAACGTTGCTCAAGACTAGTTCGATGCTATCGATCGATGGAAATACAAGTTTGAAGTTGAAAATAATAAAAATGCTAGCGGTACAGTCTGGCCCGACTATGCAATGGAGGCAACACGTCCTCACAATCAAGAGCTCAAACCTTCCCCCTATAATATAGATGCTAAGCATTTGGGCACTTTTCAAAAGGGAACATTGAGTTTTGAGACCATTAGGAAAGTCTTGAAAGGCCTCTAACTTTGATTTTCCTGACCAACGGTACTAGTCCTGACACATGCAAACATATATTGGATTGAATACTTCTAATTCCTCTTCAATTTTAGGCCATATTTTGACGAAATTAAGTAATAATATACTCATTTGTCAAGAAACTTATGATGAACTCCAAATAAATCTTGTAGATTAAAAATCTGGAATTTATTCGATGAGTACGGAATCAACTGTATTGAAAAAAATATGGTATTATGGTCAGCTTAAAGGATCCTAAAATTGAAAGCGGAAAAGTGAGTGGTCTATAACCAACCCCAAGAGGAGCGTACCACACTCTCTCTGCATTTTGGCAGACCCTCTCTATTTTTTCTAGCAGACCCTAAACCATATAACCAACCCTAAGAGAAGAGCCTAAACCATACTCACCAAATGGCAAGCCTCGACTCCCAATGAATCTGTCATGAACCTGGTGGACGATAATATCCTATTCCACCAGGAACTTACAATAATAATAATAATAATAATAATAATAATAATAATATCGGTGAATCTATCATCATATAAACATAGGAAAAGCTTGGCTCCGAGGTTTGATCGATGTAATCCCTTAACACCAATTATAATTATTTTCATGTTATTATTATTCTTGTAAATTCCTGGTGGAATAGGATATCGTCTGTCAGGTTCATGACTGGTGGGTATAAAATTTAAGACGTGAAGATTAAACCACCACAGTCTTAACTATCCGATCAGACTACCATTAAATTTTTAGCAAATCCTTTCTCACACGTTCAAAAATGATTTTTTAATTATTTTGGCTTTTTCTTATTGAAAATATTCAAAAACGAATTTTTTGTTGAAGCGAAAGAGAAGAAGTAGAAGAGAAAATATGAGATTTCCCAGAACTCACACTCATTTCGTCATCATTCATTGCCCCACTTCTTCCTCTTCGTCACCATCATCCGTCACATTGATATCAAACCAAATTTTAGAAAAAAATTGGAGCTCAAATGATTGCATGTGAGAGAGACACTCAACTACTCGAGTACCGACTTCAGATTAACTTCACACTTCACATGATAATTTCAGTTTACAATACTAATAATATGGCGCCTGATAGTTTAACAACTTCAGTTTTGTTTTCAAAGTTTTAGTTTGTTTGTACGTAGTTTTTCGTTGGAAACACTTTTTTTTTAAAGGTAAGCAAGGCTTTTATAAGATCCCAGAACTAATAAAGATGTTGTAAGTTGGGTTTGAACCCATGATCTAGTGGTACCATCCGCCAAGCTCTAACCGTTGAGCTGTCAATCCATTGGCTCGTTGGAAACACTTATTGAAAGAACTTCACATGATAATTGTAGACATATCGTGTAGTGGTGGGGCTAGGGGGCTTCGCTTCTTCACCCCCGAGCACAATACAATTATCATTGAATATGTCTCGAGCAACGATATCGTCCTCAATTTAGACATCGCTCGGGTATGGTTTTTTTTTTTTTTTACGAACTTAACTCAACTTTTCAAATGTTCTCAAAAGGTCTCATCGCTTATTAAGACATATCTAATCACTTATATTCCTCACAGGATGATGGTCACTACTCGATGTGGGACTATGTTGAGCCAACATCTCCAACAAATTGCATGGCTAACACTTCATGATATGGAATTGGTAGGTGTCTAAGAGTTGATCCTTACTAACAAAGGCGTTATGTGTTAGTTTGAATGGACCTCACACCTTGCGAATAGTCTGCCTTGATATGTCGCCTCTTCACTCTAGATGGATTCTAACACCTTGCAAATGGTCTCTTATATGATGCAATTCAGTGAAAACTTCTCCAATGTTCTTGCGTTCAACATGGGATCTCGAAGAACAGGCTACTCTTCTTACCGCTGATGCCAAACAATTTGGCACTCTAGTCCTTTGACTACTCAGGTTTGCAATGCCGACAGCTCCATCAATGATTTCTAATAACATGGTTAGATTCACAATGCACCCAACTCATTCAGGTAAAGTTGTTTATGCGAAACTATGAAGATTTTGTCCATTTTGAAATATGTCATCTGTCAGTTTCTTTCCAGTAAACAACTCCAACAACAATATTCCATAATTGTAAATGTCTCCTTGCATGGACACTTAACCACCCAATTCATATTCTGCATTTTATAAAAAAATTTATACCTCTAAACATGTAATTTAAGCACTTTAGATGTGAAGAAATCAAATAGAATTTGACATAGACCATTTATTGTTCAATAAAATAAAAGGTGAAAATGATTGTCATAGAAAACCTTAAATTAGGTAGGCAAATTTAATAAGTTGATGTGAAATACTGAAAAAATTAAGATTTCACTAAAAATTGTTTCTATCATATCTGAGTTGAATATGCTACAACATCATTAAAAGTATCAGATGAAATGCTAATGAAGTGATGGTGCTATGTCTAATTAAAATTGTTTCTATCATATCTGAGTTGAATATGCTCAACATCATTATAGTATGTGCTTGCCCTAATGAAAGCTGGAGAGCATTGAGACAACAAAACAAGTTTAAGTAAATTTGATAAAAAAATAAAAAAGGGAAAATGTAATGCTCTATTTAAACAACTCAAATTGTTAAGCTGGGAGTTTCGGGTCTCTTGTTGAAGGTTTTAATGAGCTAGAACGTCCACAATGCCACGAGTCCCCCAATTTTTTTGATTAGAAAATATCCAAAGATGCGGTCGAAATCTTTTTCAATTCACGACATCTATATTGTCTCGGCTAGCCAGATCTTGACTGAATTGGCGACCGTCATAGAACAATCCAGCGCTCAAATGCCTTAGCTAGCCAACTCTTGATATCCACACTATTATGAGCTCTCATTGAATAAACGTGTGGTTTGTGCTTGAAACATTTTGACGTGCCAATGCTAAATTTGTGGGAGATGTGGGACATGTCTTGGATCCCCTTCACTACAATATAGGAAATCTTGAATGTCTCGACAAAACAATTGTAAGAAATTCGAACATTTACTAGCTAGATTCTAAGCCATGGATCTAGAACAACATGTCCTTAGTAAGACTTTAATCTTCCTTATTTGATGTATACACTTGATAAATTTAACAAACAACAAGAACATAGTAAAGCTATGAAAATTCTGGAAACACAAACAAAGCTCACAACTAAATGAGTATGCTTCTGTTAGCTAGCGAAACAAGCAAATTTTACCACTCGAACAAACTACCGCGCAAAGCACCATCCCGATGATATGTTTCTCACTCTAGATTGGTTCTAACACCTTCCAAATGCTCTCTTATATGATGCAATTTAGTGATGACTTCTCCAATGTTCTTACGCTCAGCAGGGGATCCCGAAGAACATTCCACTCCCAGTCTTATTGCTGAAATCAAACACTTCTGCACTGTAGTCCCTTGACTGCTCTGGTTTGCAATGTTGATGGCTTCGTCAGTGATTTCTAATAATATGGTTGGATCCACAATGCTCCCAACTCGTTCAGGTAAAGCTATTTTTGCGAAACTATGAAGATTTGTCCATTTTGAAACATGTCATCTGTCGGTTTCTTCCCAGTAAACAACTCTAACAACAATATCCCATAACTGTAAATGTCTCCTTGCATGGACACTTGACAACCCAATCCATATTCTGCATTTTATAAAAAATTTAAATCTCTAAACATGTAATTTAAGCACTTTAGATGTGAAGAAATCAAATATAAATTTGACATAGACCATTCATATATGCATTTATTGTTCAATAAAATAAAAAGGTGAAAATGATTGTCATAGAAAACCTTAAATTTGGTAGGCAAATTTAATAAGTTGATATGAAATACTGAAAAAATAAAGATTTCACTCAGCGAGCGTGAAATGTTTTACAAAGTAACTAAAAATTGTTTCTATCATATCTGAGTTGAATATGCTACAACATCATTAGAAATGTCAGATGAAATGCTAACGAAGTGATGGTGATATGTAATAAGTTATGAATGTTGACTACAAAAGAAGAAAATATCGTTTTCACATGAAATGAAAAACCTAATAACCAAGGGTTAAAGAAACATATCATATGTATAAGATTCTTACCCGGAGCAATATAGCCAATTGATCCCTTTATTGCAAGAGAACTATCTTGGCTTTGCAAAGAATTGTAACTATTGTTTGAGAGAATCTTTGCTAAACCAAAATCAGCCACACGAGCTATCATATCATGATCGAGGAGAATATTGCTCGGCTTTAGATCACAATGGACAATTGTCGATTGGCAATGGTTGTGAAGATAGTCCAACACAGAAGCAACATCAATAGCTATGTTCATCCTTTGTAGGAAGTTCAAGCTCTTCAACTCATCTTGTCTGTTTTTCTTTGGATGTAACCACTCCTCTAAACTTCCATTGGGTATGAATTCAAAAACTAGTGCTTTGAAATCATTCCCTCGAAAGTCAATTCCCGAACAAGTTGTGATGATTTTGAGGAGATTTCTATGTCGAAGATTTTTCAAGGCATTGCATTCAGACAAGAAACTCTTAAAAGCCCCATGTTGTTGAAGATTTATTACCTTAACTGCAACAATTGCTTCGGAAAGAATTGCTTTATACACTGAACCAAAGCTTCCAATACCAATTAAATTGTCAATTGAAAATCCGTTAGTTGCCTCGAGAAGCTCCGCATAACTAATCCTTGTGAATTGATTAATAATTAATGACTCTGAATTAGGCTTTGTTTTTTATACTCTTTCTCGATAGCACACGCAAATTAAGCTCAGTAGTACAACCAAGCAGATGCTTACAACAACCACAAGCATAACCACTTTGAGAAATTGTGACGTTCCAGCCTTGTTGTGACTCTGGCATGAAGGCAATTTGAGCTCCACAACACCTCCGCAAAGCTTATTGTTTCCTGTAAGTGAAACCGCAGTTGCATTGACAAAGACACCAACCTTTGGAACTGAACCCTCGAAGTCATTATAAGACAGATCCAACTGAATTAGAGAAGTAAAATTCTCCAAATATGGTGGAATCTCCCCTGATAACTTATTGTGAGAAAAATTGAGTTGTTTTATACCTTTCAAAGCACTCAAAGACTGAGGAATACTTTCTGTAAACAAGTTTTGGCCAATAGAAAAGTACTCCAACGTCAAACATCTACCCAACGTGGTTGGTATACTTCCAGAAAGTTGGTTACCTGAGAGGTTCAAGATCACAAGATTGGTCAAGTTACCAACCTCTGATGGTAAGGGACCACTCAATGCATTGTTAGATAGGTCGAGGATGTACCAAAGAGATGGAAGATGAAGAAGTTCTTTCGGTATGGTGCCACCAAGTATATTATCAGAGAGATCAAGTGACGTTAAACTTTGGCAGTTACCAAGACTAGGAGGTATTTTTCCATGTAGCTTGTTTCCCCACAAGCTTAGAACGGTTAATTTAGTTGAATTATGACTGAAAGAATCTGGAATTTGTACAGAGAATTCATTGACATGCAAATACAGTCGGACCATTTGTGGAAATACGCCAATGAGTTTGGAGATATCACCTATAAGATTATTGTTATTTATTGAAAGGATGCTCAAATTCACAAGGTTTCCAATTGAAGTTGGGATACTTCCATAGATTTGATTTTGATCTAATTGTAGATTTGTAAGTTTGGTGGAGAGATTTCCTATTGAGTTAGGAATTGACCCTTTGAAAGAATTATTGTAAAAATATAACTCTTTTAAATTGGTGCAATTGGTTAAAGAAGTGATAAATTGCAAGTCACCTCTTAGTTGATTTGAATTAAGATGTAGTCTACTAAGACCTTGAAGCATTCCTAGGTTTTTTGGAACATGTCCTATGAATTGGTTTTTATTAAGTGTTAACCATTCAAGTCTTGAAGCATTGGGAAATGATAATGGGATGAGACTTTTAAGTTTATTGTTTCCCACTAAAAAATGTTTGAGATTGGGAAGTGTAAGGCCAATATCTGAAGGAAGACTTCCATCTATTTGGTTATCAACAATTGAGAAACGCGTGATATGTGAGAGATTGTAAAGACAAGAAGGAACTTTGCCAGATAAATTGTTTCCAAAAACACCAAACTGTTCTATGTTTCTCATGTGGCAAAGATCATCTGGAATGTTTCCTGTCAAACCATTTTGTCCAATAATAAGAACAGTAAGAGAGGAGAGATTTCCTAGCAAAGATGGAATGTTTCCTTTGAGTTCATTAGCTCGTAGTTGCAATGAATTAAGCTTTGTTAGAGAGGCAAGCTCGATTGGAATCCCCCCTGAGAGATGGTTGAATTGTAAATCAATTACGTGAAGTTTAGAGCAATGAGTAAGATTGGTAGAAATTTCATGATCAAAGGAATTGTGAGCTAGAGAAAGGACCTCTAATCTGGACAATCAACCAATTTCTTGGGGTATTGGACCATGAAAATAATTCTCGCCAAGCCTAATTTCTCGAAGAAATGAGAGGTTTCCTATGTGGGGGGAGAGCGTACCTTCAAGCCTTTTTGATTCCAAATCTAGGACTGTGACCCTGTCACGATGGCGACGACTGCATGTGACCCCCGTCCAGTTACAGTAGTGGATGGAGTCGTTCCATGAATTCAATGCCTTGAGTGGATCATCGTTAATCTTTGCTTTCAAGGCTAGTAATGCCAGATGATCTGGTGCAGCATTGACGTTGGAGAAGACAATTGTAGTGCGTGAACTGACTTTGCTCCATAGCAACAGTATGAGCACCAAGATTGGAAAGTGAGACCAACTCATAATTATTCTTCAGGAAAAGCAATTTACAACGAAGGAAGAGACTTGAAGAAAAACATAAATCGATCATTTGATATATATATACTATAGTGTAAAAGACAGACTTCTGCACATAGGACCAAATTAGTAGTGTCGAAATAACTTGACTTGGTATACTTCGGGACATGCTAAACAATAATTTTTGATGATCAAATTGATTAGTAAAACCAGGTTCTAATTGGCCACAGTCTTCCAAGTCAAGAAGCATGGACGTATTCAGACTTGTGTGACCATTATAAAGTTAAGTGCTCTGCTAAGTCGTCTTCAATTGTTACCTGTGCAGGTTGTTGATACAGTTGAAGTAGTGGAGTATATCTTGACAAAGAAATGCAGTTGATCAGTGTCAATATTTTATCGAATAATAATTCTTATTAGATTCGATCAATCAATTTTTGTAAACTTGGTATCGTTGGGCTGATTCCGCTAGATTTGTATATTTCAAGAGACGGCAATTATCAATCATTTTTCCAATTGTTCTCTTTTTATATTTTAGTCTTTGTCAAATGTCTAACATTTCAAGAGACGGCAATCATCAATCAATTTTCTAATTATTTTCTTTTTATATTTTGGTCTTTGTTTTTAAGTTGATTTTTATTTATTTATGTCATTGCAAGACTAATTTTGTAGTCAATCAATTGTATGCATGCTTCCACTAAGCTTATGCGTACCTTTTTGCCTAAATTGTCCATATTCATATTTTCCACTAGACTGATTTCTTATTTAAACCATCCTTTGGACCACATTGGAGATTATCTTTCTTGCTAATGATGTGTTTATATGCTCATTTTCAAGTCTCTACGAACTAGATTTTCATATAAGTGTTTGGGCATACTTTAAGTCATACAGGGTCCGGAACCTACAAAAGAGAGAGAGGGATGGGAGAACAGAGAGAGATGTGTTGCGTCTTATTGCGGAAGCGGGTAGACACCAACAATTGCACACAAGTACCACAAGGATTCAATCAATTAAATAGAGCAACTAGCAATGAAAGAAATTAGAGAAAATTAAGAACATACCACAAGAGACACAAGGTTTATGTGGTTCAGCAATTGCCTACGTCCACAGTGAGGTGATTCCACTATATTCAAGAACAAGGTACAAGAAGATGACAATTCTCACACAATCTCTCAACAAGAGATGAAACAATTCAAGGAATTATCTTTCTCTACTCCCTATGCATCACAGTTTTTCTACGTGCAATCATCATAATAAAAACACCTATAGTTCCTAGTATATATAGGGACAACAGTTTTTTGTTTGGCAGCAATTTCCTGTTTCACAGTAGTTTCCTGTTTCACAACAGTTTCCTGTTTCCTATAATTTATTTCCTGTTCAAAAAACAATTTCCAGAAGTCCAAACAGTTTCCTGTTTCAAACAGGAATCCAAACACTTTCCTGTTTCAAACAAGTTTTCTGTTTCACAATTCTCCACCTCGGCGAATTTTTATAAGGAAAAAATGAGCCGAAACAAGGCATGAGAATAAACTGATCAACACTCCATCATAGCTTTGACACCTCACGAAACCGCCTCGAAGGGCAATGCCCCAAAGGGCCCTCAATCAACATGAGTCAATGTGGAGTAAGTTTAAACAATGTTGGAACTTAACTCTAGGAACAACCTTTGTCAACATATCAGCAGGGTTGTCTTTTGTGTGTACTTTCACCAAAGACACATCACCATCCTCAATTACATCTCGAACAAAGTGATATCGGACGTCAATATGCTTAGTCATTGCGTGATGAACCTGATTTTTAGCCAAGTGGATGGCACTCTGACTGTCACAGAGAACCTCAACACTATCTTGTTCCACACCCAAGTCATTTACAAGACCTTGAAGCCACAATGCTTCTTTTACACCTTCTGTCAATGCCATATACTCTGCCTCTGTAGTAGAGAGAGCCACTGTATCCTGAAGCATAGATCTCCAAATAACCGGAGCACCGTATATCTGAAATACGTAACCAGTAGTAGATCTTCGTCTATCTAGATCACCAGCATAATCAGAATCAACAAACCCACGAACCTGACATGAATCTCCACCGAAATCCAAACTCACATCCAAGGTACCTTTTAAGTACCTAAGCATCCATTTCACTGCCTCCCAATGTTTCTTCCCAGGGTTTTCCATATACTTGCTCACAACACTAACAGCCTGTGAAATGTCAGGGCGTGTACACACCATAGCATACATTAAACTGCCAACTGCACTAGCATAAGGAACATGCGACATGTATTCCTTTTCTTCCACTGTGACTGGAGATAACTTTCGAGAAAGTCTAAAATGTGAAGCCAAAGGAGTAATAACCGGCTTTGCGTTTTCCATGCCAAACCGTGATATAACCTTCTCAAGGTACCCCTTCTGTGAAAGAAATAACTTTTTATTCTCCCTTTTTCTTCTTATCTCCACACCAAGTATCTTCCTTGCAGCACCCATATCCTTCATCTCAAACTCAGAAGCAAGTTGAGACTTCAACTTATTTATCTCCACCATACTCTTACAGGCAATGAGCATATCGTCAACATAGAGCAAAAGATAAATAAAATCGCCACTACGAAGTTTTTTCAAGTAAACACAACAATCATACTTACTTCGTGTGAATCCATGTTTCAACATAAAAGTGTCAAACCGTTTGTACCACTGCCTAGGTGACTGCTTTAACCCATAAAGTGATCTCCTCAAACGACAAACATGGTCTTCTTTTCCAACAACCTTAAAACCTTTCGGCTGATGCATATAAATTTCCTCCTCTAAGTCTCCATGCTAGAAAGTTGTTTTCACATCAAGTTGTTCAAGCTCAAGGTCACCATGAGCTACCAAGTTCAACGACACACGAATAGAAGTGTGTTTTACCACAGGCGAAAATATCTCATTGTAGTCAACGCCTTCCCTCTGAGCAAAACCCTTAGCTACTAATCTTGCCTTGAACTGAGTACCAAACTCTAGAGTAGTCTGTTTTTTCTTAAACACCCATTTGCAGCCAATTGCTTTCCTTCCATTAGGCAACGACACTAGATCCCAAGTATGGTTCTTGTGGAGAGACTCCATCTCACCCTGCATAGCTACTAACCAACTCTGACTATCTGAATGACGCGCGACCTGCTTGTAAGTTGTTGGCTCATCGTCTTCCACAGAGAGTGCATATGCAACCAAATCAACTGTATTCAACTGACCATAGTGCTTCAACAGTTCTTCAAAGCCAAATTTTTGAACTTGCTTAACCGATCGTTTTGACCTAGTTAAGGCCAAAGGTTGCTGCTGGGATTGATTATCTTGAACTGGTTGTTGTTCCTCATGGTCTTCAGGCTCATAATTCAGATCATGTGTGCCTGCTTCAACCACTTGTTCATCTGCTGCATCCACAGACGCTTCAACTTCCACTTTCTGAGTCTTACTAGATTCACCACCACTATCAACCAACTCCTTGGCTTTAGTACAAGCTAACAAGGAATTCTCATCAAATGTAACATCTCGACTGATCACAAATTTATTATCCTCTAAACACCATAGACGATAACCCTTCACGCCTTTTGCATACCCCAAGAAAATGGCCTTTTTAGCCCTAGCATCAAGCTTATTTTCTTTCACATGGTAGTAGGCAATACAACCGAAAACTTTCAGTACACTGTAATCAGCATGTTCACCTGACCACACCTCATAAGGTGTTTTGCAGTCTGATGTAGAATGCGGCGATCTATTAATCAAGAAACACGCGGTGGCTATTGATTCAGCCCACCATTCTCTGCCAAGACAAGCATTGGAGCGCATACACCTAGCTCTTTCAAGCATAGTACGGTTCAATCTCTCAGCAACTCCATTTTGTTGTGGCGTGTTTCTAACAGTCCAATGTCAAACAATTCCTTCCTGATCACAAAACTGTTTGAAAGTACCCTCAGTATACTCGGTACCATTATCAGACCTCAAAGTCTTCACCTTTCTTCCAGTTCTATTCTCAACCATTGCTCTCCACCTTTTAAATGTCTCAAATACTTCATTCTTGGACTTCAAAAATATACCCATGTGTAACGGGAATAATCATCAATGAAGGAGACAAAGTACCTGGAACCTCCCTTAGAGGCAACCTTCGCTGGTCCCCACACATCTGTATGCACATAGTCTAGAACACCTCTGCTCCTGTGCTTGCTTGTACTGAATTTTACCCTGCATTGTTTTCCATATACACAATGCTCGCAAAACTCCATAGTTGGTTTCTGCATACCCTTCAGTAACCCTTGCTTGCTCAGTAGAGACAATCCTTTTTCTGTCATATGCCCAAGTCGCATGTGCCATAACCTAGTGCTTTCCGATGAAGAAGTTCCCACTGCCACATTTCCTGTTACCGTGTTACCCATCAAGGTGTACAAGTTACCTTGTTTAATCCCTTTCATGACAACCAAAGACCCACGGACAACCTTTAAAACTCCACCTACCGCTGTAAACTTACAACCATTGGAGTCTAAAACACCAAGTGAGATAAGGTTCTTTTTCAAGGCTGGGACATGCCTCACATCAGTTAAGGTTCTCACAACACCATCATATATCTTAATCCTCATTGTTCCAATTCCAACTGTCTTACAAGCATAATCATTACCCATTAGAACAGTACCACTATCAATGTGCTCATAGGTAGTGAACCACTCCCTGTTTGGGCACATATGGTAAGAACACCCAAAGTCAAGGAGCCATCTCCCAGAGATTTTTGTGTTTTCACTCGCAACTGAATAACATTCTTCATCCTTTTTCATACTAGATGCATAACTTGCTTCACTAGTATCACCCTTATCTTGCTTTTTCTTGCCCTTCCAACTGTTATCATGATTACTCTTACTTTGATTTGGACAATTTTTCCTAATATGCCCCCACTCTCTACATTTGTGACATTGTGGACCTCTAGACTTTGATATAGATTTTCCACTATTTGAAGATGATTTCACTTGAGACCTTCCTCTAACAACCAACCCTTCAACTTGATCTTTCCCATTACCATTTGATGAAGTTTTCTTCCAAATCTCATTGGACAAGAGTGCACCGGTAGTTTCATCAAATGTAAGTTCATCTTTCCCAAACAAAATTGTTTGTACAAGATTTTCATATGACTGCGTCAAGGAGTAAAGCAATATAATTGCTTGGTCTTCATCCTCAATCTTCACATCCACATCTCTCAAATTTGAGATAATCCGTGTAAACTTGGCGATATGATCACCAATTGGAGTGCCCTCATCCATTGCTAGTCTGTACAATTGGGTTTTCAAGTATAACCTGTTTGATAATGTCTTAGTCATAAACTGTGGCTCAAGCTTCAACCAAACATCAGCTGCCGTAGTCTCGTCATTAACTAAAAAAACTATGTCTCTATCCAAACACAAGCAAATAGCAGCACGCGCCTCCAAATCCAATTCTTCCCATTCATCATCTGACATGGTTTCAGCCCTTTTATCCTTCCCTAGTAATGCCTTGTATAATTTCTGAGAAATAAGCAAATTCCTCATTTGCATTCTCCAATATCCGAAATCGTTCTTACCATTAAATTTCTCGATTTCATATTTTCCCACATGTGCCTTGCTCACCTTGGATGCCATTGCAAACAAAACCTGTGACTTTCTAGACAAGAAGCTTCACTAAGATTTTTTTTTTTTTTTTTTTTTTCAAACAACTTGTGCACAAGCAAATCCTAGCACTTTTGAATATTCACAATCTTGAGTAGAACAATTCAAGATCAATTTCGCTTAGTGCTCTGATACCAATTGTTGCGCCTTATTGCGGAAGCGGGTAGACACCAACAATTGCACACAAGTACCACAAGGATCCAATCAATTAAATAGAGCAACTAGCAATGAAAGAAATTAGAGAAAATTAAGAACATACCACAAGAGACACAAGGTTTATGTGGTTCAGCAATTGCCTACGTCCACAGTGAGGTGATTCCACTATATTCAAGAACAAGGTACAAGAACATGACAATTCTCACACAATCTCTCAACAAGAGATGAAACAATTCAAGGAATTATCTTTCTCTACTCCCTATGCATCACAGTTTTTCTACGTGCAATCATCATAATAAAAACACCTATAGTTCCTAGTATATATAGGGACAACAGTTTTTTGTTTGGCAGCAGTTTCCTGTTTCACAGTAGTTTCCTGTTTCACAACAGTTTCCTGTTTCCTATAATTTATTTCCTGTTCAAAAAACAATTTCCAGAAGTCCAAACAGTTTCTTGTTTCAAACAGGAATCCAAACACTTTCCTGTTTCAAACAAGTTTCCTGTTTCACAAGATGCGATGAGAACACACAAAAAAACAGAGAGAGGGATGCGAACACTGTCCTGTTTCTACTCCTCTGTATCGTGGTGGTTGTGTTGGCGGCTCGCGTTGCTCTGAGGTGGTTGTATTGCTGAATAAGAAGATTAGGCAGAGAGCGAGATGGGAAAGAGGACGAGAACGAGTGACTGAAATAGGAGTGGTGCTCCCTGTTTTTACTCCTGTCACAACGGTTGTGTGCTAGCTGACCGTCGCTTGCTACGGTGATCGTGAGAGAGGGAGACAATAAGGAGGCCGAGACGAAGGGAGAGCGGTGATGGCGAAGCTTGGTGGTGTGGACGATCTGTCTGGCTCTGTCGCGAGCGGTGTACAAAGTCGTGGGCGGCTGTGGGTGTGCGAAACAGGGTATGGAGGTGGTGTCTGATGGCTCTATGGTTGTTGGACGGTAGTAGTGGTTTTGTTTGATTGGGATGGTGATGAGAATCACAACATGTGAGAAAGAGGTTTTGATTTTCTGTAATGTTTTTTCTTCCCTTCTCTTCCTCCCCTTTCTCATCCATTTCTCTTATATTTGTAGAGAATGGACAAAATGAATAGAGATGAGATAAATGGATGATTCATGGAGTGAATCAAGGTAAAATCAAATATGGATATGGGATAATTGGGAGAATATTCTTTGGGTTGGTTGGGCTTGGCATTGGGTTTGGGTTTATGGGTTTGGTTTTGGGTTTAAGGGTTTGATTTTGGGTTTGGTTTTGAGTTTAGGTTATGGGCTTAGGCTATTCTCACCTCCACTTCCTCTGAAGTCACCGTCTGGGATTGTTCATTGCATTTTTCTCTGATTTCTTTGTTACAGCTCCAAATTCTACAAAAACACAAAAATTTAATAATTAATCTAAAATAAGATAAAAATAAGGATTAACAAAAATATAATAAAGAGGTAATAATGTTATAATTATGTAATTATCACTCCTCTCTATCACGAGCAGTATCGTCGCCACCACCTTCCCTCCCTTTTTTTTTCTATCTTGAGATTATATGAGGAATGGAAAGGGATATATGATTGTTTGGTGGTGATGGAAGGGAGATCATAGTGTTTGGAGGAGAGGAGAGTCCCCAAAATCAAAATCTAATGAAAAGGCATAGTGTTGTGTTACTTTGAACCCACCTTAACCCAATAGTTTTCATAACTAATTTTCTCTCTAAGAAATATAACCCTAGGAATAGAAAACAAGGAAAATAAACCCTCTTAACCTTGACTGTTGACCAAGCTCGACTACTGACTGTAGTTGATTGTGGTTAGTCTTGATTGTTGATCTGAGTTTGACTGTGTAAGTTATGATTATTGGACCGAGTGGTCCATTGACCAGGTCTTCACTGAGCTCTGATTTATTTTGATCAAGTCTAAAGTGCAAACCGTAACTCCGATTTCGACATATTTCACAGTTGCAATTTTCGTGTCGAGATCTATTAAATGAAATTGTTATTTTACAAGTATGGTAAATTTATATTTTTACCTTTCAAAGTTAATATGCCTCAATATGCATGTTTTTTTATCTCTGACTATGTTTTGTTCATGATTTGAATTATGAATTTCTTGAATAGTGACATGTATGCATATCGGAACTTGTTTATCTATGTAGAAATTAGTTTTTGTGGGCTTTTTTATTTATGAGAAATGTTTGTGCCTGAGAGCATCTCCAATGCCAAAAATCACTTTTATTCCTAGAGTTAAATAGAAAAAAAATAGAATATCAAGATATTTAATGGTGTGGTGGAGATCTAAACACAAACAACGATGTTATTGGTGTTAATCCATAATTTTTCTGAAAATTTCAATTCAAACAAATTAGTAAACAATTTTACCGTAATTTTTAGCTAAATGAAATTTGACTGGATCCTAAACTAAAGTGACATTAAAAGCCCAAATTAATCATTTTATCCCAACCCCACTTTTTAAATTAACCTTTTAGCCCCGAAATCTAATGCAGAACCCAAATCAGATCCACCCGACATCAAATCTTTGTCTATTTTTCTTCATCAAATCTCGAGTGGCAACAAGAGCAGAACACTGCAGATGCTCCTTTCATAAACTGTAAAAGCTTAGAGGAAATGGGAAAAGGTGAACATTTTTTGGCACCATGATATCCCAAATGCTCATTGGTCGTTGTCCTTGCTCCTAAATACAATTTGACAAGCATGTAGTCTTGGTATTTTACCTAAATGCCGTCTTTGGAATATTTTAGAATTCTTGTCATTTCTATGTAGGTATTGACAAGCATGTAGTCTTGGTATTTTACCTAAATGCCGTCTTTGGGATATTTCCGAATTCTTGTCATTTCTTTGTAGTTAACCTTGATCCGTACTTACAGAAAATTAGGATGGTGTTCGGCCTGCATTACTCAATGCACGATCTCAATAAGTTGAATGCGACACTAATATATTTTTTCAGGCAGAACATCCTTGGTTCTCTATTTTGATGAGGACGGGGTTTTCAATGGAAAAGATAACCATGTTAAATTTCCAGCAGATTTAGTAAGTTGATATGTTGAATTCTGCAATTTTAATTGATGATCTTCATAATACATTCATATAAAGTTCACTGCTAAGTCATCAGCAATTGTTACCTCTGCAGGTTGTTGATACAGTTGAAGAAGTGGTGGACTATATCTAGACCAAGGAATGCCATTCATCAGTCCCAATATTAATTTGTCAAAGAATTCTTATTATATTTGATGAATCAATTTTTGAAAACTTGGTATTGTTGGACAGTTTCTGCCAAATCTCTATCATTTCAAGCGACGGCAATTATCAATCAATTTTATAATTGTTTTCTTTTTATGTTTTGGTGTTTGGTTTTTAGTTGATTGACTGTACGTGTATAAATTTTAGGTTATTTAAGTAGTCTTTATTTTTTAGTTGATTGTTTTCTATGCATGCTTCCATTAAGCTTTTGCATACATACTTTTTTGCCTAAACTGTTTATACATATTTCCATCAGGCTTATGATTTACAGGTGGATACAAAATTTGACCACTTAGATGTAATCTATACGGCCGTCTGAATCACATGGGAGACTATCTTTGTTACTAATGAGGTGTTTATATGCTCACATTCAAGTCTACCAACTATGAGTGTTGGGGCATACTTATAACCACTTGTAAGTGATGCATGCAAACATATATTGGATTGAATACTTCTAATTCCTCTTCAATTTTAGGCCATATGGCATCCCATATTTTGACGAAATTAAGTAATAATATACTCATTTGTTAAGAAACTTACGATGAACTCCAAATAAATCTTGTAGATTGAAAATCTGGAATTTATTCGATGAGTACAGAATCAACAGTACTGAAAAAAAATATGGTTTTATGGTCAGCTCGAAGGATCCTAAAATTGAAAGTGAGTGGTCTATAACCAACCCCAAGAGAGCGTACCACACTCTCTCTGCTAAAATGCCCTCTCTATTTTTTTTTAGCAAACCCTAAACCATACGCACCAAATAGCAAGCCTCGACTCCCAAGGAATCTGTCATGAACCTGGTGGACGATAATATCTTATTCCACCAGGAATTTACAAGAATAATAATAATATCAGTGAATTTGTCATCATATAAACATAGGAAGAGTTTGGCTCCGAAGTTTGATCGATGTAATCCCTTAACACCGATTATAGTTATTCCCATATTATTATTATTCTTGGAAGTTCCTGGTGAAATAGGATATCGTCCGCCAGGTTCATGAACGGTGGGTATAAAACTCAAGACGTGGGGATTAAACCACCACAGTCTTAACCATCCAATCAGACTACCATTAACTTTTTAACAAACCCTTTCTCACACATTCAATAATGATTTTTTTTTATTTTTTTGGCTTTTTCTTATTGAAAATTTTCAAAAACGAATTTTTTGTTGAAGCGAAAGAGAAGAAGTAGAAGAGAAAATATGATATTTCCCAGAACTCACTCTCATTTCATCATCATTCAACGCCCCATTTCTTCCTCTTTGTCACCATCATCCGTCACATATTGATATCAAACCAAAGCACACCCGCGTCATAATTGAGTTCTCTCATATTACGTTTTTGTTTTTGTAGTACGCGCTTTAACCTTTGTGTTGCACTTTGGTTTAGTATAGTCTCTGAGTTGGTTTATGTGATTCACTAAAATTATAAAAAAGGAAATTATATCCTAAATTTATCTAAATATAGCACTAGAATACCACCAATTTTTAGAAAAAATTTGGAGCTCAAATGATTGCATGTGAGAGAGACACTTGACTACTTCAGATTACTTCACAGTTCACATGATAACTTCAGTTTACAATATTAATAATATGGCGCCTAATAGTTTAACAGCTTCAGTTTTGTTCTCAAAGTTTTAGGTGGAGGTATTCAATTCGGGATTTGAATAGACTCTGAAAAATTTTAAATCTAATAGATTTTAAAAGGTTTCAAATGATTTTACAAAATCCACTGATTTTGATAGATTTTAAATGATTGGATTTTGTAGATTTTATATAATGTTTGTTATGGATTTTTCTTATAAATTCAATGAATTTGTATAAATATGTTATTAGTCATAGGAAACAATGAAAAAACATTACCTACATTGATGTCCATGCCAACACAAATCGTTAAAAATCTCTCAAAATATCAGTTAAACAATTGTTTGTATGTTACGAGAATTTTACTTCAAATTAAAAAAAAATTCAAATACATTGAAGATGTTCCAAAACTAATACAAATAACTATTTTACTTCAAATTGTTATCTCTGCCAACGCCACCTCTCCTTCCGTCTTCTTCTTCTTCAATCACCACCGCCACCTCTCATCTCACCTCCACCCATTTTCATATTCTTATTCTCAACCTCGTACCCCTCACCTCTTCTTCTTCTTCTCTGTTCTTTTTTTCTTCTTCTTCTCCTCCTCCACTAGCAAAGAAGAAAAAAAATGAGAAAAGAAGAAGAGATGAGAAAAATAGAAGAAAAAATTAGAAGAAGAAATCAGAAGGAAAAAAAAAACAAAAAAAAATGAAGAGAGAACAAGAAAAAGCAAAAATAAGAGGAAAAGAAATGAAAAAAAAACGAAGAATAATAACAAAAAAAGAAGAACAAGAACAAAGGAGAATAGGAAGTGCGAGTGGTGGTTCAGCCAGCGGTGGTAGGGCATGGTTGTGTGGCGATGAGGTGGTGCTATTCTTGTGAAAAGAGAAGAAAAGGAAAGGTGGTGGTGTCCTTCAGCCGATCACAAAAAATGGGATAGTGGCATCCTTCAGCGAAAATGGTGGTGTTATTTAATAATAGCCAATACATATCCATTGAAATATGAGGGGGGGGGGAATGTTGGATTTGGAATAATGTTTGTTATATATACTTTGAGAAATGCTAGGAAACCATGTTTTATAAACATGTTTTGCAACTAGGATGACGTGTCATGATCTGGAAAGAATGATGAAATCTTCGAAGATTTTATGTGTATCTCAAAATTGTAAAAAAGCTCCTCTAACGATGCCACATCATCATGGTTACGAAATATGTTTACAAAACATGGTTTCCTAGCCTCACTCATATACTTTACACTCACAAATCCTTCAAAATCCACAACTTTAACAAATCCATTAAAATCCACTACTTGAATACCCCCTGATTTTGGTTGACTTTTGAAAAACATGAATTGAATACCCCTTGATTTTGATGAATTTTAAAACAATCCTCCAAAATCTGTATTTGAATACTCCTAGAATTACATGTTTATTTTAAATCCTTAATTGAATACCTCTGAATTTTAATGGATTTTAAAATCCTTCACAATCCATTAAAAATCGTAATTGAATACCACCCCCTAGTTTGTTTGTACGTTGGAAACACTTATTGAAAAACTTCACATGATAATTGTATTGTGCTAGGGGGTGAAGAAGCGAAGCCCCTCAGCACCACCACTACATGATAGGTCTCGAGCAACGATATTGTCCTCAATTTAGACACCGCCCGGGTATGGTTTTTTTTTTTACGAACTGAACTCAACTTTTCAAATGTTCTCAAAAGGCCTCGTCACTTATTAAGACATATCTAATCACCTATATTCATCACAGGATGTTGGTCACTACTCGATGTGGGACTATGTTGAGCCAACATCTCCAACAAATTGCATGGCTAACACTTCATGATATGGAATTGGTAGGTGTCTAAGAGTTGATCCTTACTAACAAAGGCGTTATGTGTTAGTTTGAATGAACCTCACACCTTGCGAATATGCCGCCTCTTCATTGCTGAGTTCTAAAACCTCACCTTGACGCCTCACTACCCCAATTTATAATCTGCTTCATGAACTTGGATAACCTCCACTTCAGGAATCTTCAATGCCTCCTCAACATGAACTTGGATAACCTCCACTTTAGGAATCTTCAATGCCTCCTCAACAAAACACTCGTACCAAATCAAACATCTCTTTTGTAAGACTTGAATCATACGTTATTTTATATAGGAAGTATCCCTTAATAAAAATTTAACGAACAACAAGAACATAGTAAATTTATGACAATTCTAGAAATATAAACAAATTTCACAACAAATTAGTGACAACGCTAATTTTCATTGAATAAACTTTTCAAATGAGTAAACATTTTCAAATGTTCTCATTGAATAAACGTGTGGTTTGTGCTTGAAACATTTTGACGTGCCAATGCTAAATATGTGGGAGATGTGGGACATGTCTTGGATCCCCTTCACTACAATATAGGAAATCTTGAATGTCTCGACAAAACAATTGTAAGAAATTCGAACATTTACTAGCTAGATTCTAAGCCATGGACCTAGAACAACATGTCCTTTGTAAGACTTTAATCTTCCTTATTTGATGTATACACTTGATAAATTTAACAAACAACAAGAACATAGTAAAGCTATGAAAATTCTGGAAACACAAACAAAGCTCACAACTAAATGAGTATGCTTCTTTTAGCTAGCGAAACAAGCAAATTTTACCACTCGTACAAACTACCTCGCAAAGCAACATCCTGATGATATGTTTCTCACTCTAGATTGGTTCTAACACCTTCCAAATGCTCTCTTATATGATGCAATTTAGTGATGACTTCTCCAATGTTCTTACGCTCAGCAAGGGATCCCGAAGAACATTCCACTCCCAGTCTTATTGCTGAAATCAAACACTTCTGAACTGTAGTCCCTTGACTGCTCTGGTTTGCAATGTTGATGGCTTTGTCAGTGATTTCTAATAATATGGTTGGATCCACAATGCTCCCAACTCGTTCAGGTAAAGCTATTTTTGCGAAACTATGAAGATTTTGTCCATTTTGAAACATGTCATCTATCGGTTTCTTCCCAGTAAACAACTCTAACAACAATATCCCATAACTGTAAATGTCTCCTTGCATGGACACTTGACCACCCAATCCATATTCTGCATTTTATACAAAAATTTAAATCTCTAAACATGTAATTTAAGCACTTTAGATGTGAAGAAATCAAATATAAATTTGACATAGACCATTTATATATGCATTTATTGTTCAATAAAATAAAAAGGTGAAAATGATTGTCATAGAAAACCTTAAATTTGGTAGGCAAATTTAATAAGTTGATATGAAATACTGAAAAAATAAAGATTTCACTCAACGAGCGTGAAATGTTTTACAAAGTAACTAAAAATTGTTTCTATCATATCTGAGTTGAATATGCTACAACATCATTAGAAATGTCAGATGAAATGCTAACGAAGTGATGGTGATATGTAATAAGTTATGAATGTTGACTACAAAATAAGAAAATATCGTTTTCACATGAAATGAAAAACCTAATAACCAAGGGTTAAAGAAACATATCATATGTATAAGATTCTTACCTGGAGCAATATAGCCAATTGATCCCTTTATTGCAAGAGAACTATCTTGGCTTTGCAAAGAATTGTAACTATTGTTTGAGAGAATCTTTGCTAAACCAAAATCAGCCACACGAGCTATCATATCATGATCGAGGAGGATATTGCTCGGGTTTAGATCACAATGGACAATTGTCGGTTGGCAATGGTTGTGAAGATAGTCCAACACAGAAGCAACATTAATAGCTATGTTCATTCTTTGTAGGAAGTTCAAGCTCTTCAACTCATCTTGTCTGTTTTTCTTTGGATGTAACCACTCCTCTAAACTTCCATTGGGCATGAATTCAAAAACTAGTGCTTTGAAATCATTCCCTCGAAAGTCAATTCCCGAACAAGTTGTGATGATTTTGAGAAGATTTCTATGTCGAAGATTTTTCAAGGCATTGCATTCAGACAAGAAACTCTTAAAAGCCCCATGTTGTTGAAGATTTATTACCTTAACTGCAACAATTGCTTCGGAAAGAATTGCTTTATACACTGAACCAAAGCTTCCAATACCAATTAAATTGTCAATTGAAAATCCGTTAGTTGCCTCGAGAAGCTCCGCATAACTAATCCTTGTGAATTGATTAATAATTAATGACTCTGAACTAGGCTTTGTTTTTTATACTCTTTTTCGATAGCACACGCAAATTAAGCTCAATAGTACAACCAAGCAGATGCTTACAACAACCACAAGCATAACCACTTTGAGAAATTGTGACGTTCCAGCCTTGTTGTGACTCTGGCATGAAGGCAATTTGAGCTCCACAACACCTCCGCAAAGCTTATTATTTCCTGTAAGTGAAACCGCAGTTGCATTGACAAAGACTCCAGCCTTTGGAACTGAACCCTCGAAGTCATTATAAGACAGATCCAACTGAATTAGAGAAGTAAAATTCTCCAAATATGGTGGAATCTCCCCTGATAACTTATTGTGAGAAAAATTGAGTTGTTTTATACCTTTCAAAGCACTCAAAGACTGAGGAATACTTTCTGTAAACAAGTTTTGGCCAATAGAAAAGTACTCCAACGTCAAACATCTACCCAACGTGGCTGGTATACTTCCAGAAAGTTGGTTACCCGAGAGGTTCAAGATCACAAGATTGGTCAAGTTACCAACCTCTGATGGTAAGGGACTACTCAATGCATTGTTAGATAGGTCGAGGATGTACCAAAGAGATGGAAGATGAAGAAGTTCTTTCGGTATGGTGCCACCAAGTATATTATCAGAGAGATCAAGTGTCGTTAAACTTTGGCAGTTACCAAGACTAGGAGGTATTTTTCCATGTAGCTTGTTTCCCCACAAGCTTAGAACCGTTAATTTAGTTGAATTATGACTGAAAGAATCTGGAATCTGTACAGAGAATTCATTGACATGCAAATACAGTCGGACCATTTGTGGAAATACGCCAATGAGTTTGGAGATATCACCTATAAGATTATTGTTATTTATTGAAAGGATGCTCAAATTCACAAGGTTTCCAATTGAAGTTGGGATATTTCCATATAATTGATTTTGATCTAATTGTAGATCTGTAAGTTTGGTGGAGAGATTTCCTATTGAGTTAGGAATTGACCCTTTGAAAGAATTATTGTTAAAATATAACTCTTTTAAATTGGTGCAATTGGTTAAAGAAGTATTAAAGTGCAAGTCACCTCCTAGTTGATTTGAATTAAGATGTAGTCTACTAAGACCTTGAAGCATTCCTAGGTTTTTTGGAACATGTCCTGTGAATTGGTTTTTAGTAAGTGTTAACCATTCAAGTCTTGAAGCATTGGGAAATGATAATGGGATGAGACTTTTAAGTTTATTGTCTCCCACTAAAAAATGTTTGAGATTGGGAAGTGTAAGGCCAATATCTGAAGGAAGACTTCCATCTATCTGGTTACCAGCAATTGAGAAATGCATGATATGTGAGAGATTGTAAAGACAAGAAGGAACTTTGCCAGATAAATTGTTTCCAAAAACACCAAACTGTTCTATGTTTCTCATGTGGCAAAGATCATCTGGAATGTTTCCTGTCAAACCATTTTGTCCAATAATAAGAACAGTAAGAGAGGAGAGATTTCCTAGCAAAGATGGAATGTTTCCTTTGAGTTCATTAGCTCGAAGTTGCAATGAATTAAGCTTTGTTAGAGAGGCAAGCTCGATTGGAATCCCCCCTGAGAGATGGTTGAATTGTAAATCAATTACGTGAAGTTTAGAGCAATGAGTAAGATTGGTAGAAATTTCATGATCAAAGGAATTGTGAGCTAGAGAAAGGACCTCTAATCTGGACAATCGACCAATTTCTTGGGGTATTGGACCATGAAAATAATTCTCGCCAAGCCTAATTTCTCGAAGAAATGAGAGGTTTCCTATGTGGGGGGAGAGCGTACCTTCAAGCCTTTTTGATTCCAAATCTATGACTGTGACCCTGTCACGATGGCGACGACTGCATGTGACCCCCGTCCAGTTACAGTAGTGGATGGAGTCGTTCCATGAATTAAATGCCTTGAGTGGATCATCGTTAATCTTTGCTTTCAAGGCTAGTAATGCCAGATGATCTGGTGCAGCATTGACGTTGGAGAAGACAATTGTAGTGCGTGAACTGACGTTGCTCCATAGCAACAGTATGAGCACCAAGATTGGAAAGCGAGACCAACTCATCATTATTCTTCAGGAAAAGCAGTTTACAACGAAGGAAGAGACTCGAAGAAAATCATAAATCGATCAGTTGATATATATACTATAGTGTGCAAGACAGACTTCTGCACATAGGACCAAATTAGTAGCTAGTTTTGAAACAACTTGACTTGGTATACTTCGGGACATGCTAAACAATAATTTTTGATGATCAAATTGATCAGTAAAACCAGGTTCTAATTGGCCACAGTCTTCCAAGTCAAGAAGCATGGACGTATTCAGACTTGTGCGACCATTATAAAGTTAAGTGCTCTGCTAATTCGTCTTCAATTGTTACCTGTGCAGGTTGTTGATACAGTTGAAGTAGTGGACTATATCTTGACAAAGGAATGCGCTTGATCAGTGTCAATATTTTATCTAATAATTTTTATTAGATTCGATTAATCAATTTTTGTAAACTTGGTATCGTTGGACTGATTTCACTGGATTTGTATATTTCAAGAGACGGCAATGATCAATCATTTTTCCAATTGTTCTCTTTTTATATTTTAGTCTTTGCCAAGTGTCTAACATTTCAAGAGACGGCAATCATCAATCAATTTTCTAATTATTTTTTTTTTATATTTTGGTCTTTGTTTTTAAGTTGATTTTTATTTATTTATGTCATTACAAGACTAATTTTGTACTCAATCAATTGTATGCATGCTTCCACTAAGCTTATGCGTACCTTTTTGCCTAAATTGTCCATATTCATTTTTTCTTATTTAAACCATCCTTTGGACCACATGGGAGATTATCTTTCTTGCTAATGATGGGTTTATATGCTCATTTTCAAGTCTCTGCGAACTGGATTTCATACAAGTGTTTGGGCATACTTTAAGTCATGCATAACCACTTGTAAGTGATGCAAACACATATTGAACCGAAATCTTTTAATTAATCTTCAATTTTAGGCCGTATGGCATCTCATATTTTGGCGAATTAAGTAAATAATAATATACTCATTTGTGAAGAAATTCATAAGGAGTGCTACTACCTTCTTATTTCCACATCCTCTTTATCATGTGAGAAATGTTGCCACCACCCTCTCCTGCTCTTCTTGCATCTATTCCTATTCTTCACTATTGAAAATTATATAAGGAATGAATAAAGATATATGGTGGTTTCTGGTAGTGGTGGAAAGTGGTTTCAATGGTATTTGGATGAAAGAAAACAAGCGAAAAAGGGGGTTAATGTTGATAGTTTATAGTGGGCGGTAAGAGTTGTAGTGATGGGAAAAAATGGAGTTCAGGTCAACACCTAAAAACAAACACCATTTTATTTTACATCTTTCAATCGGCAGCTCATTCAAAAACAAAACAAATAGTTTATTCAGAGCTAACTCCAGTTAGAAATTAGCTTCTAACCACTTCAAAAAATCACCCTTTTAGTGCTTAATGAAAATTCATTCAAATAATAACTTCACAATAAATTTGTAATAACTACTGTGCTACCCATCTTTTCCACCATCCATATCTTCTCTACCTCCTCTCTATCACGAGCAGTATCGTCGCCACCACCTTCCCTTCCTTTTTTTTTTTTTTTTCATGAGGAATGGATAGGGATATATGGTTGTTTTGTGGTAATGGAAGGGAGATCTCCATAGTGTTTGGAGGAGATAAAGTAGGTAGAGAAGCGAGTTAATATTAGTGGTTGTAGTGGCAGGAGAGTTGTGGTAAATAAAAATGTCAAAAAACTTCAAATCAACACAAAAAAATACACTTTTAATTTTACAACTTCTAATCAGTAACAACTCATTCAAAAGTGAGAGGTCGCGGATTCGAGACTCGTCAGTTAGGATTTATGAGTTTTCGCCCGATTATTAGGGGCATTTGTGCTCCGCCGTTGATAAGCTTTTGAGTATTGAATGCAAGCTGTTTAGATAGACTAGACCAGAGCGAAGCGAAAACGAGTCTTCTTACAAAGTGGATCGGAGTGAAAACAAGTCTCTATGCGACATGGAGGCGAAGAGAATATTAAGTGACAACAATATTGTAGCCTACGGGCCTGGTTTGGTTAACTCAATAGGGTCAGTCATGTAGCTTTCGAACATGGATTAATAAATTAAAAAAGGTCAACGACCCAATTTGAAAAGAAAAAAAGTTTATTTAGAAGCTCATTTAGAATTTTCAACTTGACAAGATTAAGGCCATGTTGTCCCCTTTCATTCATTCATCAGCAATATAAATATTGTAGTCAAAATACAATAGGAAACCACCATACATTAGGAAACCTCCCAAACCAATAAACAAATTACTAGCCATCGGAAAGTTTTCTAACCCCATAAAACTTGCAACACAATATGCTAAAATATATTTTCCTAACAATAGGATGTATTTCCTAATACTGGAAGATATTTTCCTAATAATATAATGTATTTCCTAATACAACTCCACTTTGAAGTTAGCTTCTAAACACTTTAAAAAAATATAAAAACCACCTTTAAAATAAATTAATATAAACTTGCAACTTAATTGATACAAAAATTCTAATCAGCCTTAGTTTGCTTACATTTTCTAGAACATATTTGAGTTTTTTTTTTTTTATATTTCTACTCTTTGTTGTATTTTAAAGAAGATGGATAAAAAACGTAAAAACACTGAAACAAGACTAAGAAAATGCCACCAACAATGGCTGGCTAAAGTTACTCTCCTCTCTCTCATTAACAACGACAACAATATAGCAGCTGCCGATGCTTCGCTCAGTAACTGTGCTGTTACTTCTTCTTCTCTCAAAGGTTAAGCTTTTTTGAGGAAACCCTTCAAGCAAAGCAACCAACTAACCGAGTCTGCAGGCAGGGAACGAACGCACGGGACACAAGAAGGAGAAGATGGATGATTACACGAGAGAGATGATGGACCTCAAGACCTTAGTCACTAGAACCCTCGAGAAGAAGGGTGTTCTCGCCAAGATCAGGGTAACAACAACAATCCCATTGCTTTCTTTCTTGTTAATTGTGTCATTTTTATGATTTTTGAGCTGGGGTTTGTGTTTTTACGAAATGGGTATCAGAGATGTTTGTTGAAATTACTAAAAGACTCCTTTTTATTTATTTATTTATTTATTTATGTACGGTGTTTTCTTCCATCAATTCGGGCAAATGTAGGTTTTTTTTAGTAGTTGTGGATCGAATTAGGAAATGGGTATTAATTTGGGGAACGATCAAGTTGGGGATTTGAGAATGTTTTGGCTATGGGGTCGTTTAGGGGAAATAGGATTTGATTTGAAAAATTTGGAAATTTAGGAGTTAGCTGAGGGGAGAGGAATAGAAGGTGGTAGCGCAAAGCTTGAACATGATTACATTTTTAGGGAGCATCCTGATATCCCAACTTCTCATTGTTAACTCTGCCACCTCGTACAACTATTGAAGCAACACATATAGCTTTATGTGCTCTTTGCATTACTTACCTTTCATAAAAATAGCCTTGTATATTCCTCCCACGAGCACCCGATCATATAGGTTGCCTTCTAGAATACCTATGTTTAGATATACTTAACTCTAGATAATGAAAGACACGACTCTTCAAGCTCAGTTAATGCATATCTGTGAGGACGCTGGGGTTGTGCTTGATAGATTCTTGTTAAGGAAAGTTTCCTACCACATATCAGTTTGGCAGCGTGTATCAAAACTCGCAAACGAACTAGTTTATAATTTGAATGGTGGTTAGACTTTTTAAAATTTTAAATGGGCGTATGTGGAAGTTCATATTAAAAGCAAAATGTGATTGGCTATTTTCAGCAACTATCATTGCTTTACATACTTTCTTGATGGTTTATGGTGAGTTGGATATCTGAACGACTCTAGCCATGCTTTATCTATATCTTGACTTTCTAGGCCGAGCTTAGGGCAAGCGTATTTGAGGCAATTGAAGAGGAGGATCGTGTAGCAGAAAATGAGGATGACGTTCAGCCTGCATTACTTGGTAGCTGCAATGACCGTGCAAAGCAACTTCATGCTTCTCCTTCAGGTAGACCTTTGTATTCATTTAAAATAGTTTGATGCCATTCCTTTGAAAGTGTTTTTTCCCAACTTATTTGGATTTATTTATTTATGAGAAAATGCAGATGCTTGATTTCATTTTGCCAAAGGCTATTAATAAATCTATTATTTTTTTATGAGAGCATAGTCCATTAAAAAGAGTGACCTCGTGATTGAACAAAGCAAACTTGGTATAAACAGGTTGTTCCAATTAGGAAAATATGAGTAAACCTCCGTCTTTAAGGACCCATTCCCCACTTCCACAACATAAACTTGATCTCTGTGTACAAAAATTGAGCTTCTCTTTTCAGTAAACACCAAACTGTGGCGATAACAAACATATCTCAATCCCTTGGCCATTTTTCTTTGGCAGGAAAGGTTTTATGCTTCCAGAGCTCGGACTTATGATAATGCATACCCGTGATTGTGTACTAGCTACTAGGTGTTTTAAACATTCATATAATCTCGTGTCATCTTTATCCATATCCATATCCAGGCGTCAAACCTCTAGCACTGACTTCCTAAGGTTCAGACTCATCATCGTGGGGTATCTGATAGTCATATGGAGTTATATCCACAAAATGGTTTCAATGTCTTTTGCATGTGCTCTAGATTTTTCCAACATGGGTATTAAATCTGGTATAATAGTCACGAGATTGAAATAACTAAGGAAGGGATGTTGCACCTCTCATAAGTAGTTGTATGAAAGAATTAAATTACATTTTGTCTATTAATCTGGTCCTTGATTTGCAGCGGCAATTTTGTCATACAAAACTCTTTCAAACAGTCAACTGACATTGACCGTCAGTTCTGGGTGATGCTAATAAGTGAAATCTAGGGGGTGGTGGCTAATTACCTATTATACGTATCACTAGTCCCTTCAGTTTGAGCATCATGCTGCATATCTGACCAGTTGTAGTTTTGTACCAAAGCTATTACTATTTTTTCTTGTAAAAAATAAAAGTCTATCACAAATTTATATAGACATTTACTGCATTTTAGAAAAGCTTTGGAGCTCTCATGAGGTATCAACCTGTAGTCAATTGGAAACAATGGAATATTATAAGTGCCATTAAGGGTGTGTTTGATTGCATGAAATTTTATGCAATGAAAATTCACGAGGAGACCCCTTCATTTTAGGTTAAATTAATATATCACTCCACATTCACCATTTGACCATCATTTTGTAATCAATGGTGGGAATAGAAGTCCCATGAACATGGAAATCACACTCCTTGGTCCCCCAAGGCATGTGATTTCCATGTTCATGGGACTTCCATTCTCACAATTGATAACAAAATAAAATTGTAGATGTGGAGTTATATCTCAAATTACCTAAAATATATGGGTCCCCTCATGAATTTCATGGCATAGGATTCCATGCAATCAAACACACCCTAAATTTCAATCTATCTGTGTATTTCATTTCTGTTTTACTAGTGTGTGCTTTGACCCTTGTGTTTCCCTTTCGTTTAGTTTAATCTCGACTAATTCAATAAAATGATCACAAAAGGAAATTATGTCATATATATCTCTTAATATAACACTAAAAACTACAGAGTTTTGAATAACTTTGGAGCAGCAGAGATGAATCCAAATGAGAGAGAGACTTAGGTAACTCAAAATACTTCGAGAAACAATATTAAGGAGTACTCAGAATATATGCCCTAATAGTTTCACAGCTTCAGTTTTGTTCTCAAAGTTTTAGTTTGTTTATACATTTTGGCTTCAAAATTAAGTTGTAATGCCTGTACGTACTATGTGACAATGTCAATATAAAAGGGACCAATGTTTCACAAATATGGAATTGGTGGTGTCTGAATTGATGCCTCACTACCCCAATTTATACTCTGCATCATGAACTTGGATAACCTCAACTTTAGGAATCTTCAATACCTCCTCAAAAAAACACTTGTACTAAATCAAACATCTCCTTTCTAAGACTTGAATCATACGGTATTTGATATCTCCACATTATACAAGAAGTATCCCTTGATGAGAATTTTAAAACAACAAGAACATAGTAAATCTATGACAATTCTATAAACATAAACAAAGTTCACAATAAGTAATATGCTTCTTTAGCGAAACAAACAAACTTTACCACTTGTCCAAACAACCGAGCATAGCAATACACCATCTTGATGCATTGTTTCTCACCCTAGATAGATTCGAACACCTTTATAATGGTCTCTTATATGATGCAATTTGGTGACAACTTCTGCAATCTTCATGCATTCAACAGGAGATTCCCAAGAACATATGCAACTCCCAGTTTTATCATTGAAACCAAACACTTCTCCACTCTAGTCTCTCGATCACTCTGCTTTGCAATGTTGATAGATTCGCTAGTGCTTTCTAACAACATGGTTGGATCCACAATGCTCGCAATTCGATCAGGTAAAGCTGCTTTTGCGAAACTATGAAGATTTTGTCCATTTTGAAACATGTCATCTGTTGGTTTTTTCCCAGTAAACAACTCTATTAGCAATATCCCGTAACTGTACACGTCTCCTTGCATGCACACCTCACCACCCATTCCATATTCTGCAAATCATAAAAATTTTACAACTATAAACAAGTAATTTAAGCTCGTTAAATTTGAAGAAATCAAATCTTTGGCACCATCAAATCTTTGTCTATTTTTCTTCATCAAATCTCGAGTGGCAGCAAGAGCAGAACACTGCAGATGCTCCTTTCATAAACTGTAAAAGCTTAGAGGAAATGGGAAAAGGTGAACATTTTTTGGCACCATGATATCCCAAATGCTCATTGGTCGTTGTCCTTGCTCCTAAATACAATTTGACAAGCATGTAGTCTTGGTATTTTACCTAAATGCCGTCTTTGAAATATTTCAGAATTCTTGTCATTTCTATGTAGGTATTGACAAGCATGTAGTCTTGGTATTTTACCTAAATGCCGTCTTTGGGATATTTCAGAATTCTTGTCATTTCTTTGTAGGTAACCTTGATCCGTACTTACAGAAAATTAGGATGGTGTTTGGCCTGCATTACTCAATGCATGATTTCAATAAGTTGAATGCGACACTAACATATTTTTTCAGGCAGAACATCCTTGGTTCTCTATTTTGACGAGGATGGGGTTTTCAATGGAAAAGATAACCATGTGAAATTTCCAGCAGATTTAGTAAGTTGATAAGTTGAATTCTGCAATTTTAATTGTTGATCTTCATAATACATTCATATAAAGTCCACTGCTAAGTCATCAGCAATTGTTACCTCTGCAGGTTTTTGATACAGTTTAAAGAAGTGGTGGACTATATCTAGACCAAGGAATGCCATTGATCAGTCCCAATATTAATTTGTCAAAGAATTCTTATTATATTTGATGAATCAATTTTTGAAAACTTGGTATTGTTGGACAGTTTCTGCCAAATCTCTATCATTTCAAGCGACGGCAATTATCAATCAATTTTATAATTGTTTCCTTTTATGTTTTGGTGTTTGGTTTTTAGTTGATTGACTGTACGTGTATAAAATTTAGTTGATTTAAGTCTTTATTTTTTAGTTGATTGTTTTCTATGCATGCTTCCATTAAGCTTTTGCATACATACTTTTTTGCCTAAACTGTGTATACATATTTCCATCAGGCTTATGATTTACAGGTGGATACAAAATTTGACCACTTAGATGTACTCTATACGGCCGTCTGAACCACATGGGAGACTATCTTTGTTACTAATGAGGTGTTTATATGCTCACATTCAAGTCTACCAACTTTGAGTGTTGGGGCACACTTATAACCACTTGTAAGTGATGCATGCAAATCAAGGATGCACCGACTCTTCGGAAAACCTTCGTATCACGAGTCAAATATGTGTCAGACACGGATTCGCGTCCGACACGCGCTGGACACGTATTTGACTCGGGGTCAACGGTTAAAATTTATTGACTGGGTTGGACACGGCCGGACACGGTCTAGACTAACCCATTTATATTCATTCTCTCCCAATTGCAAATCTGAAGGGAGGGTTCACTGAACTTGAACCCTAGCGGAGAGAAACGAGAAAGAAGTAGAGAAGGAGGGAAGAAGAAGAAGAGGAGGAGGAGGAAAGGGGAAAAAAACAGTCGAACCCATATCGAACCCTTTTCGATCGATGGATATAGAACCCTTTGATTTGTTCGAGGGGAAGAGAAGGGAAGGAGAAGAGAAGAAGAGGATCGATCGAACCTATGATTTGTTTGAGGGGAAGGAGAAAATGAGGCAAGAGGGAGGAGGAATGATCGATCTGCATGCTGCTGATCTCTCATCTATGTAAGTAATTTTAGTTTTGCTTCTTCCATCTTCCTTCTTCTTTGTTTTGGTTTACTTCTTCCTTCTTCTCTGTCTCTATTTTGCTTTGCTTCTTCATTCTATATTCTTCTTCCTTCTCCCATCTTCCTTTTTTTTCTTTTTTTTTCTTTTTTTCTGCGATTTCTGCTCTCTGTTTTTTTTTTTTTTGTCAATATCTTGTGATGCTCTAGTTTTGAAGAATCATTTTTGTTTTGTTTTCTGAATATATATATATATATATGTTGATTTCTTTAGTTACATAGCTACATTGCGATGTTAAAATCCAATTTTTAAGCATTCAAGTGTGTGTTGCAAGATTTAGTTTGATACTCCTTTATCAAGAAAATCCTTAAGATTTCCCTCCATCAGTATATTAATTTATTTACAAAAAGAGACTATCCCTGTAAACCCTGTTTGGTTAAAATATTGAAGCTATTATCATGTTAAATCACCTGAACACTGTAGTATATTGGTAAGAGGAAGAGGTAAATACCTCTATAGAAATATCATCAGCTAGATTGAAAATATGTAGTCGAGCTTCCTGTATCATGTGAAGGAGCTCTGTGGTTTGAGCTCCTAACATTGTAGGATGTTATCTTCTCCTTGTATTTGTTGCAATGAGCATGATGCATGGCGAAGTGATGTCAGTGTCATTCATGTTATGAAATTTCTGTGATGTCTGGCCATTGGTGAATGCTTGTGTAGATTAAAGTTGTGTTTTTACTTGTAGCGCTCTAGTTAATCCGCCAGTTAATGAAGAAAAGATGTAGCCGCGTCGCTGGTGAGTTTTTGAAATTATCAATTTACATTTTACATTTTACATTATCAAGTTAATAAAGTTATATTGCTTATGACTTGAGCATGACTTTATGATGCATTTGTAATTTTGAATGAATGAATTTGAATGTTTTATTGATATGTTTGGATTGTTTAATAATATTATTTATGATTTTATGTTCATATGAGTTAAAAAATATATTAAAAAACTAAGTTTGACCGTGTCGCCGAGTCATATTTTTTTGAAAATCGCCGAGTCGCCGTGTCGTATCCGAGTCCGAGTCCGTGCATCCTTGATGCAAACATATATTGGATTGAATACTTCTAATTCCTCTTCAATTTTAGGCCATATGGCATCCCATATTTTGACGAAATTAACTAATAATATACTTATTTGTCAAGAAACTTATGATGAACTCCAAATAAATCTTGTAGATTGAAAATCTGGAATTTACTCGATGAGTACGGAATCAACTGTACTGAAAACAATATGGTATTATGGTCAGCTTGAAGGATCCTAAAATTGAAAGCGGAAAAGTGAATAGTCTATAACCAACCTCAAGAGAAGAGCGTACCACACTCTCTGCTAAAATACCCTCTCTATTTTTTTTAGCAGACCCTAAACCATACGCACCAAATAGCAAGCCTCGACTCCCAAGGAATCTGTCATGAACCTGGTGGACGATAATATCCTATTCCACCAGGAACTTACAAGAATAATAATAATTTCGGTGAATCTGTCATCATATAAACATACGAAGACATATCTAATCACTTATATTCCTCACAGAATGTTGGTCACTACTCGATGTGGGACTATGTTGAACCAACATCTCCAACAAATTGTATGGCTACATTTCATGATATGGAATTGGTAGGTGTCTAAGAGTTGATCCTTACTAACAAAGGCGTTATGTGTTAGTTTGAATGGACCTCACACCTTGCGAATATGCCTCCTCTTAGATGTGAAGAAACCAAATAGAAATTTGACATAGACCATTTATTGTTCAATAAAATAAAAGGTGCAAATGATTGTCATAGAAGGTAGGCAAATTTAATAAGTTGATGTGAAATACTGAAAAAATAAAGATTTCACTAAGCGAGCGTGAAATGTTTTACAAAGTAACTAAAAATTGTTTCTCTCATATCTGAGTTGAATATGCTACAACATCATTAAAATTGTTTCTATCATATCTGAGTTGAATATGCTCAACATCATTATAGTATGTGTTTGCCCTAATGAAAGCTCGAGAGCATTGAGACAACAAAACAAGTTTATGTAAATTTGATAAAAAAAAAAATAGGAAAATGTTTCTCTGAAACCTTATATATTTAACCGTATGTGTCTAGCAATGTAATGCTCTAATTAAACAACTCAAATTGTTAAGCTTGGAGTTTCGGGTCTCTTGTTGAAGGTTTTAATGAGCTAGAACAATCCAGATGCGGTCGAAATCTTTCTCAATTCACGACATCTATATTGTCTAAGCAAGCCAGATCTTGACTGAATTGGCGACCGTCATAGAACAATCCAGCGCTCAACTGCCGTAGCTAGCCAACTCTTGATATCCACACTATTATGAGCTCTCATTGAATAAACGTACGTGTGGTTTGCGCTTGAAACATTTTGACGTGCCAATGCTAAATTTGTGGGAGATGTGGGACATGTCTTGGATCCCCTTCACTACAATATAGGAAATCTTGAATGTCTCGACAAAACAATTGTAAGAAATTCGAACATTTACTAGCTAGATTCTAAGCATGGATCTAGAACTTTAATCTTCCTTATTTGATGTATACACTTGATAAATTTAACAAACGACACGAACATAGTAAAGCAATGAAAATTCTGGAAACACAAACAAAGCTCACAACTAAATGAGTATGCTTCTTTTAGCTAGTGAAACAAACAAATTTTACCACTCGTACAAACTACAGCGCAAAGCACCATCCCGATGATATGTTTCTCACTCTAGATTGGTTCTAACACCTTCCAAATGCTCTCTTATATGATGCAATTCAGTGATGACTTCTCCAATGTTCTTACGCTCAGCAGGGGATCTTGAAGAACATTCCACTCCCAGTCTTATTGCTGAAATCAAACACTTCTGCACTCTAGTCCCTTGACTGCTCTGGTTTGCAATGTTGATGGCTTCGTCAGTGATTTCTAATGATATGGTTGGATCCACAATGCTCCTAACTCGTTCACGTAAAGCTATTTTTGCAAAACTATGAAGATTTTGTCCATTTTGAAATATGTCATCTGTCGGTTTCTTCCCAGTAAACAACTCCAACAACAATATTCCATAACTGTAAACGTCTCCTTGCATTGACACTTGACCACCCAATCCATATTCTGCACTTTATAAAATAATTATATCTCTAAACATGTAATTTAAGCACTTTAGATGTGAAGAAATCAAATAGAAATTTGACATAGACCATTTATATATGCATTTATTGTTCAATAAAATAAAAAGGTGAAAATGATTGTCACAGAAAACCTTAAATTAGGTAGGCAAATTTAATAAGTTGATATGAAAAACTGAAGTACTAACGAAGTGATGGTGATATGTAATAAGTTATGAATGTTGACTACAAAAGAAGAAAATATCGTTTTCACATGAAATGAAAAACCTAATAACCAAGGGTTAAATAAACATATCATATGTATAAGATTCTTACCTGGAGCAATATAACCAATTGATCCCTTTATTGCAAGTGAACTATCTTGGCTTTGCAAAGAATTGTAAGTATTGTTTGAGAGAATCTTTGCTAAACCAAAATCAGCCACATGAGCTATCATATCATCATCGAGGAGAACATTGCTCGGCTTTAGATCACAATGGACAATTGTCGATTGGCAATGGTTGTGAAGATAGTCCAACACAGAAGCAACATCAATAGCTATGTTCATCCTTTGTAGGAAGTTCAAGTTCTTCAATTCATCTTGTCTGATTTTCTTTGGATGTAACCACTCCTCTAAACTTCCATTGGGCATGAATTCAAAAACTAGTGCTTTGAAATCATTCCCTCGAAAGTCAATTCCTGAACAAGTTGTGATGATTTTGAGGAGATTTCTATGTCGAAGATTTTTCAAGGCATTACATTCAGACAAGAAACTCTTAAAAGCCCCACGTTGTTGAAGATTTATTACCTTAACTGCAACAATTGTTTCGGAAAGAATTGCTTTATACACTGAACCAAAGCTTCCAATACCAATTAAATTGTCAATTGAAAATCTGTTAGTTGCCTCGAGAAGCTCCGCATAACTAATCCTTGTGAATTGATTAATAATTAATGACTCTGAACTAGGCTTTGTTTTTGATACTCTTTTTCGATAGCACACGCAAATTAAGCTCAATAGTACAACCAAGCAGATGCTTACAACAACCACAAGCATAACCACTTTGAGAAATTGTGACGTTCTAGCCTTGTTGTGACTCTGGCATGAAGGCAATTTGAGCTCCACAACACCTCCGCAAAGCTTATTATTTCCTGTAAGTGAAACCGCAGTTGCATTGACAAAGACACCAGCCTTTGGAACTGAACCCTCGAAGTCATTATAAGACAGATCCAACTGAATTAGAGAAGTAAAATTCTCCAAATATGGTGGAATCTCCCCTGATAACTTATTGTGAGAAAATTGAGTTGTTTTATACCTTTCAAAGCACTCAAAGACTGAGGAATACTTTCTGTAAACAAGTTTTGGCCAATGGAAAAGTACTCCAATGTCAAACATCTACCCAACGTGGCTGGTATACTTCCAGAAAGTTTGTTACCCGAGAGGTCCAAGTTCACAAGATTGGTCAAGTTACCAACCTCTGATGGTAAGGGACCACTCAGTGCATTGTTAGATAGGTCAAGGAGGTACCAAAGAGATGGAAGATTAAGAAGTTCTTTTGGTATCGTGCCACCAAGTATATTATCAGAGAGATCAATGGCCGTTAAACTTTGGCAGTTACCAAGACTAGGAGGTATTTTTCCATGTAGCTTGTTTCCCCACAAGCTTAGAAGGGTTAATTTAGTTGAATTGTGACTGAAGGAATCTGGAATTTGTACAGAGAATTCATTGTGATACAAATAAAGTCGAACCATTTGTGGAAATACGCCAATGAGTTTGGAGATATCGCCTGTAAGATAATTGTATCCTATTGAAAGGATGCTCAAATTCACAAGGTTTCCAATTGAAGTTGGGATACTTCCATAGATTTGATTTTGACCTAATTGTAGATCTGTAAGTTTGGTGGAGAGATTTCCTACTGAGTTAGGAATTGACCCTTTGAGAGAATTATTGCTTAAATATAACTCTTTTAAATTGGTGCAATTGGTTAAAGAAGTGATAAAGTGCAAGTCACCCCCTAGTTGATTTGAATGAAGAAGTAGTCTACTAAGACCTTGAAGCATTCCTAGGTTTTTTGGAACATATCCTGTGAATTGGTTATCATTAAGTTCTAACCATTCAAGTCTTGAAGCATTGGAAAACGATAATGGGATGAGACTTTTGAGCTTATTGTAGCCCACTAAAAATATTTGAGATTGGGAAGTGTAAGGCCAATATCTGAAGGAAGACTTCCATCTATCTGGTTACCAGCAATTGAGAAACCCATGATACGTGAGAGATTGTAAAGACAAGAAGGAACTTTGCCAGATAAATTGTTTCCAAAAACAGTAAACTGTTCTATGTTTCTTATGTGGCAAAGATCGTCTGGAATGTTTCCTGTCAAACAATTCTGTCCAATAACAAGAACAGTAAGAGAGGAGAGATTTCCTAGCAAAGATGGAATGTTTCCTTTGAGTTCATTAGCTACAAGTTGCAATGAATTAAGTTTTGTTAGAGAGGCAAGCTCGATTGGAATCCCCCCTGAGAGATGGTTGTATTGTAAATCAATTACGTGAAGTTTAGAGCAATGACTAAGATTGGTAGGAATTTCATGATCAAAGGAATTGTGAGCTAGAGAAAGGACCTCTAATCTGGACAATCGACCAATTTCTCGGGGTATTGGACCATGAAAATAATTCTCGCCAAGCCTAATTTCTCGAAGAAATGAGAGGTTTCCTATGTGGGGGGAGAGCGTACCTTCAAGCCTTTTTGATTCCAAATCTAGGACTGTGACCCTGTCACGATGGCGACGACTGCATGTGACCCCCGTCCAGTTACAATAATGGATGGAGTCGTTCCATGAATTCAATGCCTTGAGTGGATCATCGTTAATCTTTGCTTTCAAGGCTAGTAATGCCAGATGATCTGGTGCAGCATTGACGTTGGAGAAGACAATTGTAGTGCGTGAACTGACGTTGCTCCATAGCAACAGTATGAGCACCAAGATTGGAAAGCGAGACCAACTCATCATTATTCTTTAGGAAAAACAATTTACAACGAAGGAAGAGACTTGAAAAAAAACATAAATCGATCAGTTGATATATATACTATAGTGTGCAAGACAAACTTTTGCACATAGGACCAAATTAGTAGTGTCGAAACAACTTGACTTGGTATACTTCGGGACATGCTAAACAATAATTTTTGATGATCAAATTGATCAGTAAAACCAGGTTATAATTGGCCACAGTCTTCCAAGTCAAGAAGCATGGACGTATTCAGACTTGTGTGACCATTATAAAGTTAAGTGCTATGCTAAGTCGTCTTCAATTGTTACCTGTGCAGGTTGTTGATACAGTTGAAGTAGTGGACTATATCTTGACAAAGGAATGCAGTTGATCAGTGTCAATATTTTGTCGAATAATTCTTATTAGATTCTATTAATCAATTTTTGTAAACTTGGTATCGTTGGGCTGATTCAGCTAGATTTGTATATTTCAAGAGACGGCAATTATCAATCATTTTCCAATTGTTCTCTTTTTATATTTTAGTCTTTGCCAAGTGTCTAACATTTCAAGAGACGGCAATCATCAATCAATTTTCTAATTATATTTTTTTATATTTTGGTCTTTGTTTTTAAGTTGATTTTTTATTTATTTATGTCATATTACAAGACTAATTTTGTACTCAATCAATTGTATGCATGCTTCCACTAAGCTTATGCGTACCTTTTTGCCTAAATTGTCCATATTCATTTTTTCTTATTTAAACCATCCTTTGGACCACATTGGGAGATTATCTTTCTTGATAATGATGTGTTTATATGCTCATTTTCAAGTCTCTACGAACTAGATTTTCATACAAGTGTTTGGGCATACTTTAAGTCATGCATAACCACTTGTAAGTGATGCAAACACATATTGAACCGAAATCTTTTAATTAATCTTCGATTTTAGGCCGTATGGCATCTCATATTTTGGCGAATTAAGTAAATAATAATATACTCATCTGTGAAGAAATTCATAATGAGTGCTACTACCCTCTTCTCTACCAATCATCCCTTCTTATTTCCACATCCTCTTTATCATGTGAGAAATGTTGCCACCACTGCAACCACCCTCCCCACCCTACCCTCCTCCTCTTGCATCTATTCCTATTATTCACTATTGAAAATTATATAAGGAATGAATAAAGATATATGGTGGTTTCTGGTAGTGGTGGAAAGTGGTTTCAATGGTATTTGGATGAAAGAAAACAAGTGAAAAATGTAGTTAATATTGATGGTTTATAGTGGGCGGTAAGAGTTGTAGTGATGGGAAAAAATGGACTTCAAGTCAGCACCTAAAAACAAACACATTTAATTTTACATCTTTCATTCGGCAGCTCATTCAAAAGCAAAACAAATAGTTCATTTAGAGCTAACTCCAGTTAGAAATTAGCTTTTAACCACTTAAAAAAATCACCCTCTTAGTGCTTAATGAAATTTCATTCAAATAATAACCTTACAATAAATTTGTAATAACTACTGTGCTACCCATCTTCTCCACCATCCATCTCTTCTCTACCTCCTCTTTATCACGAGCAGTATCGTCGCCACCACTTTCCCTTCCTCTTTTTTTTTTTTTTTCTTTCTATCTTGAGATTGTATGAGGAATGGAGAAAGATATATGGGTTTTTTACGGGAGTTCTCCATAGTGTTTGGAGGAGAGAAAGCAGGTAGAGAAGTAAGTTAATATTAGTGGTTTGTAGTGGCAGGAGAGTTGTTGTGGTAAATAAAAATGTCAAAAAACTTTAAATCAGCACAAAAAAATACACTTTTTATTTTACAGCTTCTAATCAGCAACAACTCATTCAAAAGTGAGAGGTCACGGGTTCGAGACTCATCAGTTAGGATTTATGAGTTTTTGCCCGATTATTAGGAACATATGTGCTCCGTCGTTGATAAGCCTTTGAATATTTAATGCAAGCTGCTTAGATAGACTAGACCAGAGTGAAGCGAAAGCGAGTCTTCGTGCAAAGTGGAGGCAATGGATCGGAGTGAAAAGAAGTCTATATGCGAGATGAAGGCGTCGAGAATATTAAGTGGCAACAATATTGTAGCCTACGAGTCTTGTTTGGTTAACTCTATAGAGTCAGTCATGTAGTCTTCGAGCATGGCTTAATAAATTAAAAAGAGTCAACAATCCAATTTAAAATACAAGTTTATTTAGATGTTCATTTAGAACTTTCAACTCCATTTTGAAGTTAGCTTCTAAACACTTAAAAAAATATAAACACCACCTTTAAAATAAATTAATAAAAAAATGAAATTCACGTGGTATACCCCACAAGGTGAATCCAAGCAACTTAATTAATACAATAATACTAGTCAATCTAGTTTGGCATTTTCATGGCCTTATTTGAGTTTTTTTACATTTCTACTTTTATATAAATAGTATTTGTAAATGTATTTTAAAGAATATGGAAAAAAGTGTAAAAACACCGAAACAAGACTAAGAAAATGCCACCAACAATGGCTGGCTAAAATTACTCTCCTCTCTCTCGTTAACAACAACAACAACAGTAACAATAGAGCAGTTGCAGATGCTCCTTTCAGTAACTGTGCTGTTACTTCTTCTCTAAAAGGTTAAGCTGTTTTGAGGAAACCCTTCAAGCCAAGCAACCAACTCTCCGAGTCTGCAAGCAATGCAAAAAATATAAACACCACTTTAATAAAAAGTTTATTTAAAAGCTCATTTAGAACTTTCAACTCCACTTTAAAGTTAGCTTCTAAATACTTAAAAAAAATATAAACACCGCCTTTAAAATAAATTAATAAATTAAAAAAAAATGGAATTCGCATAGTATACCCCACAAGGTGGATCCTTGCAATTTAATTGATACAAAAATTCTAGTTAGCTTTGTTTATTGGCTTTTTTTTTTTCTTTTTTAACCTTATTTGAGTTTTTACCTTTCTACTCCTTATATAAATAGTGTTTTTGATTGGATTTTGCAGAAGATAAAACAAAAAATGTAAAAAACACCGAAACAATATAGCAGCTTGTCACGTGCTGACCTTTTTCCCTTGGCTAACACGCTGCCCACTAGCGTCACACTCCCGTCGGACTAACTAGTCAAGGCACTTCGATGCTTGGCTAATGCTAAGTGATGCTACGAAAGCTTAAGTGAGGAAAATGCTAAGGCACAAGTGTTTAGGCTTTTGAAAGAATGCTTTGTATTGCTTGAGAGAGTTGTACAAGTGTTTGATGATATGTACAAATGAATGCCAAGGCCTATTTATAGGCCCATAAAGTCCTAGAGGCTTCTAGCGTAGAACCTTCCACAATCCTCCATCAAAGGAGTATTCTCTATGCTTCTAGAAAGTTCCCACCTCCAAAGGAACTAGAAATTACAAGGAGGCTTCTAGAAAGTGCTACATAAATATGTACAAGGGTGTTCTAGACTCATCCATGCTAGAACACTCTAGATAAAGCTATGCTAGAATGTCCAAGAGCACTCTAGAACCTTCCGGAAGCATCTAGAGAAAGCTATGCTAGATGGCTTGTGACATTCTCCCCCACCCAAGTCCTTGACGACCCCGTCAAGACTGTGCCTCGAACTCCGTGATCTTGCCCTGGAATTGCCATAGGTCACCTTCTTTTTCCCATGAGGCCTCACTGTTCGGTAGTCCCTTCCATCGAATGAGATACTCATTATAGCTTGGCACACCCCTCCGTCGGATGAGCCTCTTTGCCTCGATGCTCTCGATCTCTCGATCAAAGGAAGCCACGACCGCGGTTGGTGCCCGATGTGACTCGCCCCTCGTTGGATCTTCTTTATCACCATGGTAGGGTTTGAGCATGCTCACATGGAACACCGGATGAATCTTGAGTTTGGGCGGCAACTCAAGCTTGTATGAAACTCTCCCGACCTTCCGTAGGACGGGAAATGGCCCCTCATACTTCCGCACTAGTCCCTTGTGCACCGAGCGGAAGACCTTGAACTGTTGTGGCAGCAACTTGACCATGACCATGTCGCCCACTTGGAACTCGAGAGGCCATCTATGCTTGTCTGCCCACTTCTTCATCTTCTTAGACGCCTTGTCTAAGTACGCCTTCGTTACATCAAGCTGCTCATGCCACCCTCGAGCAAGCTTGTACGCAGCGGGGCTGCTACCCGTGTAGCCCGACGCAACGGCTTGTGGAGTCAAGGGCTGCTGGCCCATGACGATCTCGAACGGACTTTGTTGCGTCGATTCGGACCGCTGCAAGTTGAATGAGAATTGAGCCACATCCATCAACTTGGCCCAATCCTTCTGGTTGGCACCCACAAAGTGCCTCAAGTATAACTCCAACAAGGCATTTACCCTCTCTGTTTGCCCATCGCTTTGTGGGTGAAAGCTTGTTGAGAAGTGTAGACCCGAACCCAAGAGCTTGAATAACTCCGTCCAGAATTTTGCTGTGAACCTTGGGTCCCGATCACTTATGATGCTCCGAGGCAAGCCCCAATACTTCACCACATGCTGAAAGAACAACTTGGCTGCTTGCTCGGCCGTGCAATCGCGTGGGGCAGGTATGAAAGTCTCATACTTGGAAAAGCGATCGACCACGACCATAATAGAGCCATACCCATCAGACTTGGGCAAGGCCGATATCAAGTCCATTGATACACTTTCCCATGGCCTTTCCGGAATTGGCAAAGGCTGCAATAGTCCTGCCGGTACACGCTGCTCTATCTTGTCTTGTTGGCACACAAGACAAGTCTTCACATAGGCCTCTATATCATCCCGCATATGAGGCCAATAGTAGTCTACCTCCAAGAGTGCCAATGTCCGCTGCATCCCCGGATGGCCAGCCCACATTGAGTCGTGGCACTCCTTCATGATGTCTCGCCTAAGATTATCCCACTTAGGCACATAAATGCGACGACCGACGGTGTAGAGCACCCCATTCTCTACCCAAAACCGTCGAGTCTTCCCCTCCTTGGCCATCTCCATGAGTCCCTTGGCCAAGGGGTCTTGAGAAGTCCCCTCCTTGATCCGATCAAGAAGGTTGCTAGCGGCGCTGCTTGCGCTGGCGAGCATGGCCTTTCGGCTGAGAGCATCAGCAACAACATTAACTTTGCCCGGCTTGTACTCCATGACATAATCGAACTCCGCTAAGAAATCTTGCCACCGAGCTTGCTTGGGGCTGATCTTCTTCTGATTTTGAAAATAACTCATAGCCACATTGTCGGTCATAATTGTAAACCGACTCCCAAGCAAATAGTGCCTCCAAGTTCGCAAGCAATGAATGATGGCTGTCATCTCCTTGTCATGCACCGGATACCGTTTCTCGGTATCGTTGAGCTTGCGAGACTCATAGGCTATGGGATGCCCCTCTTGCATAAGCACCCCTCCGATAGCAAAGTCTGATGCATCAGTGTGAAGTTCGAATGACTTAGCATAATCGGGCAAGGCCAAGACAGGTTCCTCGGTTACTGCCTTCTTCAAATCATCGAAAGCTTCTTGGCATTTCTCACTCCAATGCCACTGTACATTCTTCTTCAGCAAGTCGGTCAGTGGGACTGCTCTCGCCGAGTAGCTCAAAATAAATCTTCGATAATAATTGGCCAGCCCAAGGAAAAGAACGTAGCTCCGAAACGTTCTTGGGTGGCTCTCATTCATTGATGGCCTGCACTTTGTCCCGTTCCATCATGATCTTTCCAGCCTTGATGCGGTGCCCCAAGAAAGACACCTCGTCTTGGGCGAACGAGCACTTCTCCAATTTCACGTACAACTCGCTCTCCCGCAATGCTTGGAAAACCTGTCGCAAGTGATGCACATGTTCTTCCAAGTTGTCGCTATACACGACGATATCGTCGAGATAGACGACTACAAATTTATCCAAGAAAGGTTGAAAGATTCTATTCATTAAAGTGCAGAAAGTAGCCGGAGCATTGGTGAGACCAAAAGGCATCACCAAGAATTCATAAGACCCATAGCGAGTGACGCATGCCGTTTTTGGCTCATCTCCTTTGGCTATGCGCACTTGCCAATACCCCGATCGGAGATCTAGTTTAGAAAAGTACCTGGCTTTACCGAGCCTATCAAAAAGATCAGCAACCAAAGGAATTGGATACTTGTTCTTGATGGTTACTTTGTTAAGTGCTCGATAATCGATGCACATACGCAAGGACCCGTCGTGCTTGCGTTGGAACAATACTGGTGCACCGAATGGGGCCTTGGATGGCCGGATGAAACCCGCGTCCAGCAGCTCCTTGAGTTGCTTGCGTAGCTCTTCCAACTCTGGCGGTGCCATCCGATAAGGCGCCATGGCTGGAGGCCTAGCCCCTGGCTCCAGCTCGATCATATGATCGACTTCCCTTCTTGGAGGAAGTCTCTTGGGTAGCTTTGGAGGCATGACATCTTTGAACTCTTTCAAAACCGCAGCTACCTCCTTCGGAACCTCGTTGGGTTGAGGCCCATCTTCGATCAACGTGGCCACAAATGTTGCTTGCCCCTTTTGCACGCCTTTCTTCACTTGAATGGCTGACAACATCTTGGCCTCCACGATCTCCCGAGTGACAGGGACAGAGCATGCTTCTCGATCCTTTGCAATAGTCATCGACCCGTCCCTTTCTAATGTCCATGGCTTCACCGTATCCATGAACTCCATGCCCAGCACCAATGAGAAGTCGTCCATCGTGACGACAGTCAGGTCCACCATCCCCTTCCATTCACCCAAATGAAGGGAGACGCCTCGTGCTACACCATGGATAGGCACCGGTGCTGTGTTGACGGTTTTCAAGGTGCCTGGCTCCTTGGTGTACTGCACGCCCAGCCTTGTTGCCTCCTTTAAGGCAACGAAGTTGTGCGTTGCACCCGTGTCGACGAGTGCCTTTGAAGCCTTGCCATTTACCTTGGCTTCCACAAACATAAGAGCAGATTTCTTCGAACGGGGCAGCATACTTACCTTAGCCACGTTGCTTTGCTCCACCGTAGCCTTGACGCTGCTTAGCAAGCGCAAAGTCCCCATTTGCGCCTCATTCCCCGATGATTCCCCGGACGATCCACTCTTGCCAGCGATCATCGCATTGAACTTATGTCGCTGTGGGCATTCCCTAGCCCAGTGCGGCCCTCCGCACAAGAAGCAGTCGCGGTTTTTCACCTTGCTATCCGAGAAGGACTGCTTGGCTTTGTCCTTCCTCTCGAACTGCTTGCCGCCGCTGCTACTGCTGCTTCTTTCAGTGGGTTTTGCTCCCCCACCTTTTCCCTTGTTACCGCCGCCACTCATGCTGCCGCCCTTGTCGCTTTTCGAATCAGCCTTGTATTCGAACAAGGATTCGACAACTGCGATGGCCTCCGCAAGTGATTGAACATTGCGTCTCTTTAACTCTTGCTCAGCCCATCGTTGTAGTCCATCCATGAAGTAGATGAGTTGAGTCTTCTCCGGCATGTCCGAGACTTCAAGCATAAGAGAAGTGAACTGCTTGACATACTCTTTGATCGACCCCGTATGCTTCAGTCCACGCAACCTCTTCATAGCAACTTCCTCCGCATTCTCCGGATAGAATTGCCGTTTGAAATCCGCCTTGAACTCGTCCCAAGTCTTGAGCGAGCAAAGACCCTTCTTGATATCCGACTCACGCCTTCTCCACCAAAGGATGGCATCATCACCCAAGTACATGGTGACGGTGGTGATCTTGGACTCATCGTCGTCCAAGCGCATTGCGTTGAAATATTTTTCAACACTCCATAGGAAGTTGTCGAGCTCCCTAGCATCGCGCTTCCCATGGTACCTTGGCGGTTCTGGCACCTTCATCATTGGTCCCTCTCGTACAGTAGCACTACCTGCCACAGCCGCCTTGCATAGGTTGACGTCCAATTGCAAGGACTCAACCTGCTCCCGAATGGCTTGGAGCTGCCCCATCAGCGTGTCCTTGAGCTGGCCCATCTCGTTTGCTCATAGCATCCGCAACTTGGTTGACGAGAAGTTGAGTCTCGTCCTTGGCTTCCACCGTGCCAAGCTCAAGGTCATGGACGCGGCTATCGAGTTGCTCGATATCCATAGTGACGTTAGCCAACGTCCCATTGAAGGTCTCAACCTTCTGTTCCATCTCCCCAACGCTGTCCAGGAGATCGCCCACGGTCAGCTCCACCTTGGCCATACGATCCTCAAGCATGCTGGTCCGACTAGTCTTTCTTCCAGTCTCCTCGACCACAGACCCTCCAACAGCACTCTCTTTGTTTCCCGACATGATTAGATTGCTCCGCACCTAACCTTCGTACACACAGTAGCTAGCACAACGCAACTTCAGCAAGACCGCCCCTACGATCGTCGCTGCTCTGATACCACGTGTCACGTGCTGACCTTTTTCCCTTGGCTAACACGCTGCCCACTAGCGTCACACTCCCGTCGGACTAACTAGTCAAGGCACTTCGATGCTTGGCTAATGCTAAGTGGTGCTACGAAAGCTTAAGTGAGGAAAATGCTAAGGCACAAGTGTTTAGGGCTTTTGAAAGAATGTTTTGTATTGCTTGAGAGAGTTGTACAAGTGTTTGATGATATGTACAAATGAATGCCAAGACCTATTTATAGGCCCATAAAGTCCTAGAGGCTTCTAGCCTAGAACCTTCCACAATCCTCCATCAAAGAAGTATTCTCTATGCTTCTAGAAAGTTCCCACCTCCAAAGGAACTAGAAATTACAAGGAGGCTTCTAGAAAGTGCTACATAAATATGTACAAGGGTGTTCTAGACTCATCCATGCTAGAACACTCTAGATAAAGCTATGCTAGAATGTCCAAGAGCACTCTAGAACCTTCCGGAGGCATCTAGAAAAAGCTATGCTAGATGGCTTGTGACAAACTGCCAACAAAGGCTGGCTAAAATTACTGACCTCTCTCTCGTTGACAACAACGACAACAACAACAACAAAAACAATAATAGAGCAACCGATGCTCCTTTCAGTAACTGTGCTGTTCTCTTAAAGGTTAAGCTTTTTTGAGGAAACCCTTCAAGCAAAGCAACCAACTAACCGAGTCTGCCGGCAGGGAACGAACGCACGGGACACAAGAAGGAGAAGATGGATGATTACACGAGAGAGATGATGGACCTCAAGACCTTAGTCACTAGAACCCTCGAGAAGAAGGGTGTTCTCGCCAAGATCAGGGCAACAACAACAATCCCATTGCTTTCTTTCTTGTTAATTGTGTCATTTTTATGATTTTTGAGCTGGGGGTTTGTGTTTTTGCGAAATGGGTATGAGAGATGTTTGTTGAAATTACTAAAAGATTCCTTTTATTTATGTACGATGTTTTCTTCCATCAATTCGGGCAAATGTGGGTTTTTTTTAGTAGTTGTGGATCGAATTAGGAAATGGGTATTAATTTGGGGAACGATCAAGTTGGGGATTTGAGAATGTTTTGGCTATGGGGTCGTTTAGGGGGAAATAGGATTTGATTTGAAAAAATTTGGAAATTTAGGAGTTAGCTGAAGGGCGAGGAATAGAGGTTGGTAGCACAAAGCTTGAACATGATTACATTTTTAGGGAGCATCCTGATATCCCAACTTCTCATTGTTAACTCTGCCACCTCGTACAACTATTGAAGCAACACATATAGCTTTATGTGCTCTTTGCATTACTTACCTTTCATAAAAATAGCCTTGTATATTTCCTCCCACGAGCACCCGATCATATAGGTTACCTTCTAGAATACCTATGTTTAGATATATTTAACTCTAGATAATGAAAGACACGACTCTTCAAGCTCAATTAATGCATATCTGTGAGGACGCTGGGGTTGTGCTTGATAGATTCTTGTTAAGGAAAGTTTCTACCACATATCAGTTTGGCAGCGTGTATCAAAACTCGCAAACTAACTAGTTTATAATTGAATGGTGGTTAGACTTTTTAAAATTTTAAATGGGCGTATGTGGAAGTTCATATTAAAAGCAAAATGTGATTGGCTATTTTCAGCAACTATCATTGCTTTACATACTTTCTTGATGGTTTATGGTGAGTTGGATATCTGAACGACTCTAGCCATGCTTTATCTTTATCTTGACTTTCCTAGGCCGAGCTTAGGGCAAGCGTATTTGAGGCAATTGAAGTTCAGCTTGCATTACTTGGTAGCTGCAATGACCATGCAAAGCAACTTCATGCTTCTCCTTCAGGTAGACCTTTGTATTCATTTAAAATAGTTTGATGCCATTCCTTTGAAAGTGTTTTTTCCCAACTTATTTGGATTTATTTATTTATGATAAAATCCAGATGATTGATTCATTTTGCCAAAGGCTATTAATAAATCTATTATTTTTTATGAGAGCATAGTCCATTAAAAAGAGTGACCTCGTGATTGAACAAAGCAAACTTGGTATAAACAGGTTGCTCCAATTAGGAAAATATGAGTAAAACCTCTGTCTTTAAGGACCCATTCCCCACTTCCACAACATAAACTTGATCTCCATGTACAAAAATTGAGCTTCTCTTTTCAGTAAACATCAAACTGTGGCGATAACTAACATATCTCAGTCCCTTGGCCATTTTTCTTTGGCAGGAAAGGTTTTATGCTTCCAGAGCTCAAATAATGTTAGGACTTATGATAATGCATACCCGTATTTGTGTACTAGCTACTAGGTGTTTTAAACATTCATATAATCTCGTGTCATCTTTATCCATATCCGTATCCAGGCGTCAAACCTCTAGCACTGACTTCCTAAGGTTCAAACTCATCATCGTGGGGTATCTGATAGTCATATGGAGTTACATCCACAAAATGGTTTCAATGTCTTTTGCATGTGCTCTAGATTTCTCCAACATGGGTATTAAATCTGGTATAATAGAGTCAGGAGATTGAAATAACTAAGGAAGTGATGCTGCACCTCTTATAAGTAGTTGTATGAAAGAATTAAATTACATTTTGTCTATTAATCCACACAGCACAACCTTCCTCCATATGCATGCCTCTTTTAAGTTCTCACCAATTCCTTGGTAGAGAGCCTATTCCAAGCGAAACCCCAGATGAACAATGTCATTCTTTCAAATGATTTTAAAAGGTTAATGAACTTCAGAGCAGTTAGTATTAGTTGCACACAAGATGCTCATCCACAGAAGAATCATAAAGGCCGCGTTAGTCGTCCACTTCTTTTTATAATAAATAATTCAGCCTTCCACTTCAACGTCTTTCTCCTTGAGAGAAGCCCAGATTGTTTGAAGTAGCTGGCTTACTTCCTCAACTTCTATAGCCTGTTTAAGGGAAGCTATTTCATGAAATTGTGAATCACATGCATACTATCAACTCCATAGACTATTTGGTCATTGATAATATGTTGTGGAGATTCAGGAGTCTATTGTTGATCTTGTGATCTATTCAAAGAATTATTCTTTGAAAGAGGCATGGAGACTGCAGCTCAATGGTTTCCAGCTAAAGTTATATCATGGTCGGTAATGAGGCCAATATTTTTTAGGTCGAAGTCCTGTCAACAATAAATGACCTTGAATCTGATGTTGCAGTTTGTATGAATTGATTTCCACGAGATTTCTTCCATTGAAGGCAGTTGGCTAAGGCTGAATTTTTTTAGGTCATAGATGATTTTAGTAGAAACTGTTTCGTAGGGTGGAGATGAATTCTACTTCGTTCCTTAAACTAGTGGGCAACTTCAATTGAGGATTGTAGCTCAATAGGTCTTGTATCTTAGGGTAGCAAAATACTTTCCTAAGTGTTGGTTTTACATCTTCTAAAGAATTATGCCAAAACTCCTCTCCTATCCAAGCGGCAACATTCAGGGAGGCAACTCATCGGTAGCTCTCTAAATTGCTAACGATTGATTTTATTATTTTTCTGCTTCTAAGCATAAATCATGGAAGTCGGGATTAAATGTTAAATCAATTTCACTACAGATTTTGACTAAATTAGTTGGACTTTTGTTTTGTGAACTACATGCTCAGAATGTGTTTGTGCCATCAGATTGACAATTCACTGAAGTCACTGAAATCTCCGTTTGTCTCACAGAAAACAAATATTCTTTGTGCCGTCAGATTGACAATTCACTGAAGTCTCCATTTGTCTCACCAAAAACAAATATTCAAGAAAAAAAAGATTATGTAAATAAAATTTCAAGGATTTTTATTTTCCCTAAAACTTTTCATGTTGTTTGGTTGTGTTATGGAAATTAATTTTCAAATCTTCAAATATTTGTCTTGTGCGATAACAGTTGGGTTGATAATTGTTGCAATGCTGGTGATAGTGGTGGCGGTGGTGGTAGTAGTAATATTAGTGGTTATGGCATGGTGGTATTGGACCATTGTGGTATGGTGGTGGTGTTAATGTTGCTTGTGGCGTGGTGGTGTGGTTTTAGAGTTGAAATGACGAGAATAAAAAAAACTAAGAAAAATATTTGAAAATCAACATCCCATTAAAATTGGTATGTTGATTTTCCACCATGAGGTTCTTTTAAAATAAAATTTTATAATTTTCCATAAACAAACACTAGCAAATTTAAAATTTTGGAAAATAAACATTCTGGGGAACAATTTCCATGAAACAAAAGCAGCAGAAAAGTTCATTCTTTTTCCATTAATGTTAATGTTTCTCCATTAATGTTTCCCTTATGCGGTTTCTTCAAAGCAACTAGATGGATCTGCCAAGGGGATTCCATGTACTCTTATTTATCTCTTTAATAGTGCAAATGCTAACTCGTATAGTAGTGGCAACGAGTTCATCCACCTTGAAGTTGTTTCTGGGATTTGCTTTGATGGTGATGTAGTTATAAATTTGTAATAAGTGAGCATTGGCAGACTTTTTTTTTTTTGTTAAGGAAAGTTATGGTTCAGGTTTCTACCTCTATAAAATTGCTTATTTTTATCTGGACCTAGATGGTTCTGTGGAACATTGTCCAGCGGAAATCAACAAGGTTTATTTTTTTCAGATAACACTACTAGAAGGTAGAGGTTATTTTACCGGCAAGCTTTACGCTTGTGAATCTATAGTAGATTGTTTGAATCTCAATGCATGACTTAATATATGTGTGAATGCGTAGTTGCACTGATATTTAGGATATTCTTCACGAGCAGTGTTCTAAAAATCGCTAGGCGCTGGGCGGGCGGCGAGCAGGTGCCTAGGCGGTCTTAGGTTTTGTATTATAACTTTAATAATTTACAAAAGTTAAGCATAATACTTTATCAATTACATCCAATTTAATGTCAATATACATATACAAAATTTAAAAACATGAAAAATTAACAATCGTGAACAAAATTTATTAAAACTCAAATGACTGAAGTTGGTCATGATGAGTACTTTATATAAATTTGAATTTGCGTACTCTTTTATTTTTCTTCAAATTGCATGAATAACCTTAGTTATGTTTGATAAAATCTATATTAGTAAAATTGGTACCGGCAGATCCTTTGAGAATTCCATTAAGTAATCATCATTTGCTACATTTAGACATATACTGAATAAAAAATAATTAAATAGTTTATTTCTAAAAAATATGAAAGAAAAATAAAATAAGAACACAATCATCCTTATTAAAAAATAAAAAAAATTTAAAAAAAATAAAAATTGCCCAAATCGCCTAGACCCCGCCTAGAGTCCGCCTAGATCCCGCCCAGACTGCCCAGAACAACCGAGACTGCCCGCCCAACCATTAATCTGGGCGGTTTTCCACCTTCTAGTGCCTAGGCGGCCGTCTAGACCGATTTTAGAACATTGTTCACGAGACAACCATATTTTGTCATTTCAATATTTTTGGTGTTAAATTGGATTTTTTTTTTTTTCTTCCTGTTTTTCCTGCAATTTATTTGTGCATGTGTCGGTAGTGGCATCACATCATATGTATCCACTATCAGTTAGCAATAACTTTTGATTGGATCTTTAATATGTAATTCTTTAGTGCTGGTTTTATGTGCTACATGCAGGAAGACTACTGACAGCACTAATGTATGAGTACATGGACTGGGCGCAACTAAGCCACACATTAAAAGTTTATCTCCCTGAGTGCAATTTAGTAATTTCTTGACTTTAATTTTTATTTGTTTTACTTCCCTCCTTCCAGTAATGGTAGTTTCAGGACCAATTTCTGTGTAGGCTTTATTTGATGCAACTTTCCTTTTTCTTCGCAGCAAAAGGATTCCTGGAAAGCTGAGCTAAAAGAATTTAGTGTGAAGAATGGTTATGATCTGAACAGGAATGGGGACAGTGGTCCTTTGCTTTTAGATGTTCTTGAAGGATTTTTGAAATTTGAGGTTTGTTACTGGATCCTAAACTCATAAATTTCTAATTTCATGTTTGCAGAAGTTTTCGCTCTGGTTTCTAATTTTTTGGAGATACAAGCACACTACAAATTGAAGTTTATAATGCACCTCTTGAATGCCACTCTGAGAATGCAAACTCGACTTGCATTTAAACTTGAGACTGCTAACTTGGTAATTTGGTAATGTACTCATATAGTCTTGATATTGAAAAAACATATGCTTCGCTGTTTGGTTCATGTTGCTATATATTGATTTATCAATTCATCTTTATATCCTACTTGGGTAAACCTTTCATCCTGATCCTGGAATATCAATCAAACACGTGAAAGAGAGCAACACAACACTAAGTGCAGACAATACGTAAGAGTACAGTGGACTTCAAGGCTCAACGTAGGTGGTGTTTCTCTAAGGGATATTGTTCCCTTACGAAACAAGTTTACAGGACAGGTCAATATCTAGCTAACCTTTGCTGTTATTGTCGTTAAGTGCTGTGTGGAAGGCTGTTCATGCCAATTGTTAATCTCACCTTTTCCCACTGCATTGTGCATCTCTCTAGATTAGGATGCTAAGTTTGAATATTTGTCAGCTAGCTTGTATGCTCAGTCCTGAATTATGTCCTTGCAGAAATTATCTCAAGCAAGGGGTTTAGAGTCGAGGAACGCCAGGAGGCCTTCATCATCGTCTGTTGCTGGAGGCTTACCTCCGCTAGGAAGGTATCATAGAACACCTGATGGCATACGATACTTATTAGTGAACTTAAATCTTAATGTACTTAGTAATTGACATTGTTGTTTATCACTCCTTTTCTTTTCTCTTACATCTGTCTATTGATGCATTCCATTTTATGAATGTGGTAGGCCTGGCACAGGTCCACAGACATCTGGTATGTCTTCCAATCATTCATTTTCAATTTGATTTTTGACATTCAATTGTCTTTTTGTTAGAAAAATTTCCTTCTTGATGTTTTCCATCATTTCAGATCGGAGAGCAGGGTCTTCTATGTCTGGTTACAAGAAGGATGAATATAACTGGAGATTCGATAACGACGAGCTCTCGGAGGATGTAATCCAAGCTTCAAATGCTGTGGAGAACATCCAGCTAGATAGAAAAGCACGGAATCTAACATCATCTTGGAGGTAAGTTCTGTTTCAACTTCTTTTATTCTGCAATTTCTCCAATCAAAACTTCATTGACTCGGAATTATGGAAAATGAATGCTCTCTTAATAACCATTTGTGGGACACTGATATCCATCCCTTTTGATTCTGACTATTTGAACTCCGGCTTATCTTGTTAGTTTTCTTGAGTTGTCTAGGGACTAGAAATCCAAGTTATAGGGGCTTGGTGAGCAGAGACCAGTTTTTCTACCCCCGCATCCCGCTCTGTCTACTCTTGGCATGACTTTAGAATAGGTACATGGATTTCCTTATTTTCTCAAGAGATGCTCATCAAATCTGTGTGCCTCCCAAAACCTGTTCTGCTATCTTATTTGTCTCCATTGTTCCAAACATTGAAACTACTGACATTGTTCAAACTGTTCCAAGAAGTAAATAAGAAAAGAAAAAGAAGATTACATTGTGTTAGCATTATGGTATTGTTACGGGCTTGTCGTTTATATTGGATCTGACTTTGATATTTGTAAATTGAGGAACTACAAGAGGATCAGCAATAGTAATTAGCTCTAAACATTGTTTCTTCATGCCCAGGCACACTGGGGGTGGAGCATCAGAGGATGATGCTAACTCGGATAATATATAGCAATTGAGCATGTGCCTCGTGCTATGTTAAGTTTATAATCTTCAAAATGTTTAAATAGATTCATGCAAAGATAATGCGCGATATTAGTAATTTGCTTGTGTTTTTTTTTTTTTGAGTTTTCTTGTGCTAGTGTTTGTATTGTTGATTTTGAGCTAATGTATTTAGCCACACTTAAACATGTCATTCACTTGCTCAGCATAAGGTCATGCTACTGATACTGATCAGTATGGAAATCGGATTTTTATTGATGTGCTGGTGAGCAATAAATGTTTGTGAATGGAGAAAATTTGTTAATATGTTTGCTCACTATTTGTACAGTGCAGTGAAGGATTATTTGTAATCTGCCATGTTGAATTTATTGAGTGATTTCTGCAAAACTTGCATCTCCAAAACATTACCCTTAATCTTGATTGCTAAAAGTTTTCGAGCCTTTAACCTTAACAAAAATTCTTGGTTCCTTGAATACACAAGAATAATCATTTCAATTAAACTCCTTTGTTTGAGATATTTCACCATACAACAGTATCCACCTACCTGATAGATTGGATCGACTCTTCGGTTGATTTTATTGAGAGGCTTTCTGTGTGTGATTGTGTTCGATTGGTGAATTATGGGGATTTCTAAGATGATGGAGATTATTGAGATTCCCTGATGCATGCCTGACTTACCTGGCCTGGCTCTCTAGACAGATTGCATATGTACATGCACACTCAGATGTATATTATGTTTGAAGTATGTGTACAACTTCATTTGTATTGTATTTAAGTTTTTCAAACATTTTACTAGACTTTGGCAAATAAATCAATCTAATGGTAGTGCTACCAATCATATCAAATGAAATAAATTAATATACACAAACACATACAAACGCTGAATACATATATGATTTTATTTCACACAATAAGCACACGAGAGGGAAACATGCTACATTAGGAATAGAAACTCAACTCACATAAATATCACAAGCGAACAATAGTTGTCTATCCATCACATTAGATGAATTTCAACACCCTGATAATTATCCCTTATTCGATGTAATTCATTGACGACTTCTGCAATATTCATGCGTTCAACAGGGGATTCAGCAGAACATGCGACTCCCAGTCTTATGGTTGAAACCAAACAGTTCTGCACTTTATTCCTTCGATTACTCTGGTTTGCAATGTTGACAGCTTCGCTGGTGCTTTCTAACAACAAGGATGGATCCACAATGCTCGCAACTCGTTCAGGTAAAGATGCTTTTGCAAAACCATGAAGACTTTGTCCACTTTGAAACATGTCATTTGTTGGCTTCTTCCCAGTGAACAACTCCAATAACAAAATTCCATAACTATAAACATCTCTTTGCACGGACACCTCACAACCCATTCCATATTCTGCAAGTCATAAAAAATTTACCTCAATAAACATGTAATTTAAATTCATTAGATGAGAACAAATAAATAGAAATTTGACATTGAGCTAAGATCATATCACATGTTCGATGAATTGCTCGATAAAATTAAATGATAAAATGATTTTCAAAGTAAACCTGAATTTAGGTAGGCAAAATAAGACTGATGTGCAATACTATAGAAGCAAATTTTGACTAAATGAACGTCATATATTAAATAGTAATTTACAATTATTAATATGAATTCAATATATCATAACATTGTTAGAAGTATTGGATGCATGCATGAGATGTGAAGGTGATATACATGTAATAAGTTATGGATGCTAACTAAAAAAGAAGAAAATGTTATTTAATATGAAATGAAAACCCCAATGACCAATGCTTAAAGAGACACATTCATATGTATAAGATTCTTACCCGGAGCAATATAACCGATTGATCCCTTTATTGCAAGAGAACTACTTTGGCTTTGTGAAAAATTGCTCGTATTGCTTGAGAAAATCTTTGCTAAACCAAAGTCAGCCACATGAGCTGTCATGTCATCGTCAAGAAGAACATTGCTTGGCTTTAGATCACAATGAACAATTGTCGGTTGGCAATGGTTGTGAAGATAGTCCAATCCAGAAGCAACATCAATAGCTATGCTCATCCTTTGTATGAAGTTCAAGTTCTTCAACTCATCTTGTCCATTTCTTTTTGGATGTAACCACTCCTCTAAACTTCGATTGGGCATGAATTCAAAAACTAGTGCTTTGAAATCATTCCCTTGAAAGTCGATTCCCGAACAAGCTGTGATGATTTTGAGGAGATTTCGATGTCGAATATTTTTCAAGGCATTGCATTCAGACAAGAAACTCTTAAAAGCTCCTTGTTGTTGAAGATTTATTACCTTAACCGCAACAGCTGCTTGGGAAATAATTGCTTTATACACAGAACCAAAGCTTCCAATACCAATTAAATTGTCAATTGAAAATCTTTTAGATCCCTTGAGAAGCTCTGCATAAGTAATCCTTGTGAATTGATTAAGAAATAATGAATCTGAAGTAGGCTTTGCTTTCGATGCTCTTTTTTGGTAGCATACGAAAATTAAGCACAATAATACAACCAAGCAGATGCTTGCAACACTCACAAGCATAACCACTTTGAGTAATTTTGAGTTTCCTACCTTGTTCTGATTCGGGCATGGAGGCAACTTGAACTCAACAATACCTCCGCAAAGCTTACTATTTCCCATAAGTGAAACCGCAGTAGCATTAACAAAGACACCAACCTTTGGAACCGAACCCTCCAAGTCATTATAAGACAGATCTAACTGAATTAGAGAAGTGAAATTCTCCAGATATGGCGGAATCTTCCCTGATAACTTATTGCGAGAAAGATTGAGTTCTTGTAAACCTTTTAAAACACTTAATGACTGGGGAATACTTCCCGTCAACAAGTTTTGGCCAATGTGAAGGTTCTCCAACATCAAACAACTGCCTAGTGTGGTTGGTATAATTCCAGAAAATTTGTTACCCGACAGGTCGAAGTATACAAGATTGGTCAAGTTACCTACTTCAGATGGTAAGGGACCACTCAAAGCATTGTAAGACAAGTCGAGAAAGATAAGGGATGAAAGATGAAGAAGTTGTTTGGGAATGGGACATTTGAGTCTGTTATCAGAAAGATAAAATTCTGATAAACTTTGACATTTTCCAAGACTAGGAGGTATTTTTTCATGTAGCTTGTTTCTCTTCAAGTTTAGAATCATTAATTGAGTTGAATTATGATAGAAGGAATCTGGAATTTGTCCAGAGAATTCATTGTCGCTCAATTGCAGTATAACCATTTGAGGAAATACTCCAATGAGCTTGGAGATATCACCCGTAATAAAGTTGTTTGAAATATAAAGGGAGCACAAACTCACAAGGTTCCCAATTGAAGCTGGGATATTCCCATATATTTGATTACTTCCTAAAGACAGAATTGTAAGTTTGGTGGAGAAATTTCCTATTGAGTTAGGAATTGGCCCTTTGAGAGAATTATGGCCAACATTTAACTGTTCTAAATTGGTGCAATTGGTTAAAGAAGTGATAAAGTGCAAATCGTCTCCTAATTGATTTAAATGAAGCTTTAGTTTACTAAGACTCTGTAGCATTCCTAGGTTTTTTGGAACATGTCCTGTAAATTGGTTCATAGCAGGTTCTAACCATTCAAGTCTTGAAGCATTGGGAAATGATAATGGGATGAGACCTGTAAGTTTATTCACTCCCACTAAGAAATATTTGAGATTAGGAAGTGTAAGGCCAACATCCGAAGGAAGGCTTCCCTCAAGCTGATTGCCAGTTATTGAGAAACCTACAATATTTGAGAGATTGTAAAGACATGATGGAACTTTGCCAGTCAGTTTATTTAGACCAACATTGAACCTTACTAAGCATTCTAAGTGGCATAGATCTTTCGGAATGCTTCCAATGAAATTATTGGAACCAATATGAAGTAGAGTTAGAGCAGTGAGATTTCCCAACATCGATGGAATGCTTCCTTTCAGTTCATTTACATTAAGATTTAGCCTATAGTAAGCTCAGATAGAGAGGTGAGCTCAATGGGAATCCTCCCGGTGAGATAATTGCGTGTTAAATTGACTATTTGAAGTTTGGAACAGTGAGTGAGATTGGTAGGGGTTTCATGATCAAAGGAATTGTGCTTTAGAGAAAGGACTTTTAATCGGGACAATCGACCAATTTCTTGTGGTATTGGACCATGGAAATAGTTCATGCCAAGGAAGATTTCTTGAAGAAAGGAGAGGTTCCCTATATGGGGGGAAAGCGTACCTTCAAGCTTGTTTGATCGCAAGTCTAGGACTGTGACCCTGTCACGATGGCGTCGACTGCATGTGACCCCAGTCCAATTACAGTAGTGGATGGAGCCATTCCAAACAGATTCAATGGTGGTTAAACAATGGCTTTTCCAACAAACAAAAATTCCTTGGTTCCTAAGTAATTGGTGGAAGGAGATACGGGCGATAATAAAGGATACGGGGTGGCATTGCATCCATGTGTTCAGAGAGACAAACTCTGTAGCTGACGCCTTGGCTACTTTAGCTCAAAAGGAGCATAGTTCTCGTTCTTTTTCGTGGGGATCGCTTCCTAAAAGAATAAAGTCCCTAATTATTCTTGACAAGAATAAGACGGCATATCTTAGACTTCCGGCTTTTAAATGAAAGTGCTATTCTTCAGGTAGTGTGTGTTTTGTGCTATCTTTGGATGTCACCATTTGGTTTAGTATGGGTATGGTTTTGTCGTATTTTGTTTAGAAATATGTTCTGTTTATCGCTTTCTGCTTGGTTTTTAATACGGGTAAAGTCGTAATGTATCCCCGTATAGAATGTAAGTCTCTTTTTTTATAATTAATTAAGGTCTGGCATCCCATAGCTGCCCCTCCCCTCTGGAGGTTTTAATTAAAAAAAAATCTGGTGTGGAGTTCTCAGAGAAGGCAATTGTAGTGAGTGTGTTGATGCTGCTCCATATTAGTATTGTGAGCATGATTGTAAAGCAAGAGCAATGCATCTTTCTCAAGGAAAAGTGGTATAAAAGGGGAAGCTTAAATGACAGTGTTCAGTTGATATCTTAATTTGATATATATATATATATAGAGTGAGATAGTATAGATTTGTGGACGAACACTCAGAGACCAGCTTAAATGACTCTTTTTTGGATCCATCGATTGTCATGCCAGACACTTTTCCTTTTGAGTTGTTTCCACGAAAATCTTGTAAATTACATCAATAGTCGCTATAATAAGTCTTGAGCGTAACTCCATTGACGATTAGTACACTCTGATGACAACAAAATATGAGCCATTAATGAACACAATTCAGGTTGGCATGTACCTAATCGAGATCTCTATTGCCCCCGGTACAAAGAAAATCTCAATGCATTGGGGGGCTTTTGTTTATTTATTATTATTGAGTGATAATTTGTGTTCGTCACTCTAGGTACAAAATGCACTGTTTGGCCTCAATTAAACATTACTCATGAATCAATAAGACTTGTTTTTCCAAGTCAATATTAATTGGCCTACACATCACCAATCACTTTTACAAAAGAACTATAATTGTACTCTTGAGTGAGTGCACGGTAGGCCTAGTGACTCTTTTTTACCAAACCAAATTAAAGTTCGTATTACTAATTAAATTAATCTTTCTCTTATAAAGTTATGTTTGTGCTTAATTAGTATAAATTTAGATGAGACTTTAATCTATTTGTGTGTTGGGGCATGGTACTAACTTAATCTTTCTCTTTGTAACTCTCTAAGTTTATAATCTATTTTGTGGCCCTTTGCCGTGGGTTAGGCCATGGTATTGACTGTCTCGTAGTTGAACGACTTGACTAGGTAGACTTTGAAGTTAAGATGGTTATGAACGACTTGACTGGGTAGACTTTGAAGTTAAGATGGGTAGACTTTGAAATTTATATCACTAAAGATTTCATTTTCCAATTGATAGATCCCTTTGGGTTAAGATGGTTGCATGTTTGCGCATGCATAATACTTCGACTCACACTGTAATCCCGAACACAATACATCTATTCATTCACACTGTAAGCCCATGATTTATCTCACTAATTAAAAGTAGATATTTTAACTAGTTCAAACTGATTACAAATACGCAAACGAGCGTGGTCGCACTTTGTTTGTAAATTTTTTTTTTTTTTTGTTAAAGCAAATAGTGAATTTTTAGATAGAAAAAATTATACCCCGAAGGATGCGCAGAGAAGTAGTGTTGGAACAACTTGACTTGGTAGAGCGTCAACCATGCTACGCAACTTGTGAAGATCAACATCACTAGTCTAGAACTAGTTTATTCCTAGCAATTAATTGTTTTTCTTTTCGTGTCGGTGTGTTTCAAGAATATCATTTTAAATTCTTCTATTTGTTAGGCAAGGGGATGGATATCCCCATTCTCAAGATGATTACGCAATTGATTGATGCCTATCAAGATTGCGAATTTAAACGTGTTCACCAAGAAACCATCTGGACAGCCATTCACCTAGTGAGTTTAACAGTTAGCTTAAAACTCATGGATTCATCTCTTAACTTGGATGAGGATTTTTAAGAAAATTTTATTTCCATTGTGATGATGTATTGTATGAAGAAGGAATAAGTGTGTGGTGTAATTTTGATGTATTTTTATGCTTCTGATTTAATGATAAGGTTAGGGAATACTCAAAACCTCAACTTACCTTTCAAAAAAAAAAAAAAAAAAACTTGCGATGATCATTGTAATCACATTTTTCACGAGTTTCATTCTCTTTCGATAGTCTTCCAATGAAAACTACATTTAATGATCTATTGATCAGGAAAACCACAGACATGCATTTCATGGGTTTTATATTTTAGCTAAACCTGTCCACTGTAAACAACTTACTTATTGGTTTGGATAGCTAAGTATCTATATTGAAGCTCATTCACTTCAAACCGAACAATAAGTTCGGAATTTCTCTTGCCTTCTTTTCTACAATTAAATCTGGAAAATCAATATTTTCTTTGTAATTTTTATAGTGTGCAAGACTGACTTCTGCACATAGGACCAAGAGTAGAAAGTATTTTGCTTCGGAAAAACTGAACCATATTTTAGACAGTGAAACCATAACCTAAAATCAGCCACAAATTTACACCCTTAATCTTTTCTGAAAGAGATTGAAGTGGAACCTCAAAGCAGAAGCTTAATCAGTCGGCAATGCGCTGGTAAGAAGTGTGAAACGACTTGACTTGGTAGACTTTGGGACATGCTAAGCAACAATATTTGATGACCAATTGATTAGTAGAACCACACACACATTTCATATTCTAGTTAGCTAAAGTCTTCCCTTATCTTTACTGAAAGAGATTGGAGTAGAAACTGAATGCAAAAGCGCAATCAATCAGCAATGCAATGGCAAATAGTGTAAGAACGACTTGACTTAGTAGACTTCGGTCATGCCAAGCAACAACATTTGATGAGCTGTTGATCAGTAAAACCAATAAAATACCCCTTTGGGTCAAGATGGATCTATACAGAATTTTCCTTTCTTCTTGACTTGAATCTCGAGAATTAGCATGACTTACAAGTCAAGAAAAATAAATAAATAAATAATGACTCAAAATCTTTTAAAAGTTAATTTATGGTTTGTTTGAATTTAAGGAAAATTTTCCTAAAAATAATATGCCAAAAGTAGAGGATGGAAATAGTTTATTCCCTCAGCCTGACTTGCAAGTCAAGAAACATAAATAAATAATAAATAATGACTCAAAAGCATTCAAAATTAATTTATTTTAATGGGTTTTTTTTTAATTTGACACTCATTAGTTTATATCTGGTAGAGTTTGATACTCATTTTAAAGTTAATTGAATTTAACACTCGTTTTCTAACGAAACCATTAAGTCCGCTTCATTGACTGGTTAAAACTAATTTTTGGACCATTTTGCTCTTGTCTTGGGTTAATTGGTATAATTTTTGAAAATTTGACTTTAATTCACGATGTATTTGATTCTAAGGAAAATTTTCATAAACTTTTTTTGCCAAAAGTTATGAAGCATGAGAGAGGAAGGTGAATGAAGAACATGAATTTTGTGATGATCACTATCCCGTCGGTTCAAGATACATCCAACCGAATTAGAGAAATTCAAGAAAAAAAGTGTTGCATTGTCATGTTAGAAATTGAAATTTTATTCATGTCTAGTGCGAGTAAGAGATTCACTTTTCTTTTATTTTTGAAAGATCTTGATTTGTCTACTTGATCAAAAGATCGTTGAGTAATGAAAAAAAAGAAGAAGTAGCAACTAGGTAGCATCGTGATCGTAACAAATATAAAAATGCCAAGAAAGTGAGTGATCTTTGAACAGTGAAAAATAATAGAGAACTAGGTTTTTGGCAATAACCAGCTTAGTAATCAGAGTGACATGCTTATCTTTGAGAGGAAGCCGTCATCTTCCTTATCATGTCATCCCTTACTGTTAAAGGTTGTTAAAGGTTCTCATTCTTATGCAGTGACATGCTAGAACCTGATTCCTTAGCATGGTTGTTAAAGGTTCTCATTCTTATGCAGTTTAATGTCATCCCTTATCGTTCCACAATCACTTTTGTGAAGGACGCTTAAGCATTACTTTTATGTCCAACTTATTTTCCGCTATGGGCTTATTTTCTGCTATGGGAATAAGTTTTTTTTTTTTTAATTTTATTTTAAATCAACTTGAGTTTAACTTCTACTTTATCACGATGAAGGTCATAAAAGCTACAAAAATACCATTTCTACCTAAATTAGTTCAATTCACTTATAAGTTGTAAGAACGCAATAAAGGCACCATCTCCATTGTCTTTTGTACCTAAATTATTTTCTTTTAAATGGAAGGTTAGGATTCCATAACCATAAGCCATCGTCACATGACAAATTTTGTGGTCAAAATTAGGTGATCTAAAGATATTTTGAACTTTGGAGCCAAATTGGGTGAAACAAAATCATCATCATCAGAGCCGATTCTCGATATTAAATTGTGTGAAACAAAATTCGGCGAGAACCCTCAAAAGTTTGCCTAAAATACGTTTATTTTCATAGTATGTGCTTGCCCTAATGAAAGTTCGAGAGCATTGAGACAACAAAACAAGTTTATGTAAAATTGATAAAAAAAAATTAAAATAGGGAAAATGTTTCTCTGAAACCTTATATATTTCACGGTATGTGTCTAGCAATGTAATGCTCTAATTAAACAACTCAAATTGTTAAGCTTGGAGTTTCAGGTCTCTTGTTGAAGGTTTTAATGAGCTAGAACCTCCACAATGCCACGAGTCCCCCAATATTTTTGATTAGAAAATATCCAAAGATGCGATCGAAATCTTTCTCAATTCACGACATCTATATTGTCTCAGCTAGCCAGATCTTGACTGAATTGGCGACCGTCATAGAACAATCCAGTGCTCAACTGCCTTAGCTAGCCAACTCTTGATATCCACACTATTATGAGCTCTCATTGAATAAACGTGTGGTTTGTGCTTGAAACATTTTGACGTGCCAATGCTAAATTTGTGGGAGATGTGGGAGATGTGGGACATGTCTTGGATCCCCTTCACTACAATATAGGAAATCTTGAATGTCTCGACAAAACACTAGTAAGAAATTCGAACATTTACTAGCTAGATTCTAAGCCATGGATCTAGAACAACATGTCCTTTGCAAGACTTTAATCTTCCTTATTTGATGTATGCACTTGATAAATTTAACAAACAACAAGAACATAGTAAAGCTATGAAAATTCTGGAAACACAAACAAAGTTCACAACTAAATGAGTTTTTTTTTTTTTTTTTTTTTTTAAATAAACCTCCAGTGGGGAGGGGCAGCTATGGGATGCCAGACCTTTATTACTTAAGAAAAAAATCTTTTACACTTATCGGGGGTACATGAGGACTTTACCCGAGAAAAGAAAACAATTGAAAATACATCAATAAAACTAATAATATAAGCGACTTTCCTAACTCCTAGACCTTAACAAGTCATATTGCATAACTAAACAAAAATTGAAAAACCTTGCAACTTGCAAAAAACAAAGGCTTCTTGCAAGAAACGAACTGCATTCACAATTTGCAACTTGCCAATCTTCAACTTGCAAGACCACATCATTCTAGCTAGCAAAACAAACAAACTTTACCACCCGTACAAACTACCACGCAAAGCACCATCCCGATGATATGTTTCTCACTCTAGATTGGTTCTAACACCTTCCAAATGCTTTCTTATATGATGCAATTCAGTGACGACTTCTCCAATGTTCTTACGCTCAGCAGGGGATCCCGAAGAGCATTCCACTCCCAGTCTTATTGCTGAAATCAAACACTTTTGCACTCTAGTCCCTTGACTGCTCTGGTTTGCAATGTTGATGGCTTCGTCATTGATTTCTAACAACATGGTTGGATCCACAATGCTCGCAAGTCGTTCAGGTAAAGCATCTTTTACGAAATCATAAAGATTTTGTCCATTTTCAAACATGTCATCTGTTGGTTTCTTCCCAGTAAACAACTCCAGTAAAAATATCCCATAACTATAAATGTCACCTTGCATGGAAACCTCGCCTCCCATTCCATATTCTGCAAATAACAAAATTTTACATATCTAAACATGTGATTTAAGCTCATTAGATGTGATGAAATCAAATAGAAATTTGACATGAGCTCAATTTTTAAGATTGTACTGCACGTGCCTTGGATTGTTAGATAAATAAAACGTAAGAATGATATTTAATTATTTATAGAAAACCTTAAATTGGCTAGGCAAAATAATTTGTTGCCACATATTGTATAAGTTAAAATTTGCTAATTGGGAGTGAAATATGTTACATTGCAAAATAAAAATTGTTAATACGAGTTAAGTATGCCACAACATTGATAGAAATAATGTTGGATGATGGATGTTAACTACAAAAAGAAAAAATATTTTCAAATATAATATAAAAAATCTAATGACCAAGGCCTAAAGAAACACATTTATATATGTATAAGATTCTTACCTGGAGCGACATAACCGATTGATCCCTTTATTGCAAGAGAACTACCTTGACTTTGTGAGGAATTGCAATTATTGGTGGAGAAAATCTTTGCTAAGCCAAAATCAGCCACATGAGCGGTCATGTCATCATCAAGGAGAATATTGCTCGGCTTTAGATCACAATGGACAATTGCGGGCTGGCAGTAGTTGTGAAGATAATCCAACGCAAAAGCAACATCAACAGAAATGTTCAGTCTTTGTAGGAAGTTCAAGTACTTCAACTCATCTTGTCTATATCTCTTTGGATGTAACCATTCATCTAAACTTCCATTGGGCATAAATTCAAAAACCAGTGCTTTGAAATCATTCCCTTGAAAGTCAATTCCTGAACAAGCTGTGATGATTTTTACGAGATTGCGGTGTCGAAGATTTTTCAAGGCATTGCATTCAGACAAAAAACTCTTAAAAGCTCCATGTTGTTGAATATTTATTACCTTAACCGCAACAATTGTGTCAATTTGGGAAAGAATTGCTTTATACACTGACCCAAAGCTTCCGATACCAATTAAATTTTCAATTGAAAATCTGTTTGTTGCCTCGAGAAGCTCCGCATAAGTAACCCTTGTGAATTGATTAATAAATAACGACTCTGAAGTAGGCTTTGTTTTCGATACTCTTTTTCGGTAGCAAAGAAAAACTAAGAGTAATAGTACAACCAAGCATATGCTTACAACAATTACAGGCAAAACCACTTTGAGAAATTGTGACTTTCCTACATTATTGTGACTCTGGCATGGAGGCAACTTGAGTTCAACAACACCTCCGCAAAGCTTACTATTTTTGACAACAGAAACCGCAGTAGCATTGACAAAGACACCAACCTTTGGAACTGAGCCCTCCAATTCATTATAAGACAGATCTAACTGAATTAGAGAAGTAAAATTCTCTAGATATAGCGGAATCTCCCCTGATAACTTATTGTGAGAAAGATTGAGTTCCTGTAAACCTTTCAAAACACTCAATGACTGAGGAATACTTCCCGTAAACAAGTTTTGGCTAATGGAAATGTATTCCAAAGTCAAACAGTTGCCAAGCGTGGCTGGTATACTTCCAGAAAAGTTGTTATTGGAGAGGTCGATCCGCACAAGTTTGGTCAAGTTACCTACATCGGATGGTAAGGGACCACTCAAAGCATTGTCAAATAACGCGAGGAGCAGAAGGGATGGAAGATGAAGAAATTGTTTGGGAATGGTACCGTTGAGTCTGTTATCATAAAGATAAAGTATTGATAAACTTTGACAACTTGCAAGACTAGGAGGTATTTTTCCATGTAACTTGTTTCCGTTCAAGTATAGTCTGGTTAATTGAGTTGAATTGTGATGAAAGGAATCTGGAATTTGTCCAGAGAATTCATTGTCGAACAACTGCAGTGTAACCATTTGAGGAAATACTCCAATGAGTTTGGAGATACCACATGTAATAGAGCTTTTTGAAATATCAAGGACGTTCAAATTCACAAGGTTTCCAATTGCAGCTGGGATGCTTCCATATATTCGATTACTTCCTAAAAACATAATTGTAAGTTTGGTGGAGAGATTTCCTATTGAGTTAGGAATAGGCCCTTTAAGAGAATTATCGTCGACAATTAAATATTCTAAATCGGTGCAATTGGTTAATGAAGTTATAAAGTGCAGGTCATCTACTAGTTGATTTGAAGGAAGGAGTAGTTGACGAAGACCTTGAAGCATTCCTAGGTTTCTTGGAACATGTCCTGTGAAGCGGTTTACACCAAAGTCTAAATACTCAAGTTTTGAAGCATTGGGAAATGAAAATGGGATGAGACCTTTTAATTTATTATTTGACAATAACAGATATTGGAGTTTAGGAAGTGAAAGGCCAATGTCTGACGGAAGGCTTCCATCTAACTGGTTAAAAGCTATTGAGAAAGTTGTGATATGTGAGAGATTGTAAAGACAAGATGGAACTGTGCCAGTCAGTTCATTCACAGAAACAACAAACAATTCTAAGCTTTGGATGCGGCATAGATCATCGGGAATGCTTCCAGTTAAATTGTTGAATTTAATATTAAATTGATTAAGAGCAGTGAGATTTCCTAACATTGATGGAATGTGTCCTTCTAGTTGATTATTGTCAAGACGCAGCCAAGTAAGTTGTAATAGAGAGCTGAGCTGGATTGGAATCATTCCAGTGAGTTGATTGCTGGTTAGATTGACTACTTGAAGTTTGGAACAGTAAGTGAGATTGGTAGGGATTTCATCACTGAACAAATTTTTGGCTAGAGAAAGGACCTTTAATCGAGACAATCGACCTATTTCTTGGGGTATTGGACCATGGAAATAGTTTGCGCCAAGCCTGATTTCTCTAAGAAAGGAGAGGTTCCCAATGTGGGGGGAGAGCGTACCTTCAATCTTGTTTGATTGCAAGTCTAGGACGGTGACCCTGTAGCGATGGCGACGACTGCATGTGACCCCATTCCAGTCACAGAAGTGGATGGAGTTGTTCCACGAACTCAATGCTTTGAGTGGATCACCATTTATCTTTTCTTTGAAGGCGAGTAGCGCCAGACAATCTGGTGCGGAGTTCATGGAGAAGGCAACTGTAGTGAAGGTGTTGATGCTGCTCCATATTAGTACTGTGAGAATGATTGGGAAGCAAGAGAAATACATCTTTCTTTAGGAAAAGCAATACAAATGAAGGGGAAATTAGAGGACATGGTGTTCAGTTGATATCTTAATTTGATATATATAGATATTGGATTAGAAACAAAATGCACTGAAAAATAGTGTGGTAACGACTTGACGTAAGTGAGGAGTTTCTTTCTTCTTACTTATCTAGCCAGCTAAAGTCTTCCAAGTGATGATGCATGTTCAGACCTGTTCACTATAAAAGTAAATTGTCTGTTTTCTTGTAACATGCAGTAGTGAATACGTTGTGGAGTAGAAATTTATGGGAGGAAAAAAAAATATCGTTTTTAGAAATCCCCGGTTTTCTCATGAGGAATCTATAACAAAAATTGAATAACATGAGGCCAATGGAATTGACTAAGGTACATCGGCCACTTTAGACTAAAATCTTCTTGAAGATTATCAACAATAGAAGTCGGTTTAGTAAATGAGTCTGAAATAGTTCTTTGGAGTGAAATCTACTGTAAAGTGGGTTGGTTAAATGAGTCGATAGTTATTTTGAGAAAAATGCTTTCAAATTGTGGGTAACTTCTTGTATAATTATTCAGTTTATAATATCTGCATTTTAAGGACTTGACTTGGTAGACTCCTGGGTTTACGAGGTTTTTCTTTGCAAATTACTCAGAATGTAGTATACGGTTATTGGAATTCTCTACCAACTGGTAATGACGTAGTATTGACTAGAAATTAGTGTTGTGCTTTAAAAATAAAGAAAATAGTCTATCGTGCTCAAAACTTGCAGTCGACTATAAGGAATGGAACCGTGGAATACATTAAAATTGTCACTATCTGTGTGGAAATGATTTTCTTCATTAAGGATGGCACGATGTCCACAGTCATTATAATTATGTTTGCTAGCTACCCAAAGTCTTCTTAGTTTTGATGCAATCTCCATGTGTATTTCGTTTCTGTTTTGTCACGCTTTAACCCTTGTGTTGCAGTTATGTTTGGTATAATCTTGAGTTGATTTTTGTGACTCACTAAAATGATTAGGAACGGAAATTTATTCATAAATTTATCCAAATATTCACCACAGAATTTTAAAAAAGCTTTGGAGCTAAGATGAGTTCAAATGAGAGTGCTTTGAGAAGCAATATCTTGGACAAGTAGTACTCGGAGCACATTCAGATGACGCCTAATAGATTGACAGCTTCAATTTAGTTCTCAAAGACTTGAGCACAAATCTACACCGTTATCTTTACAGAAAGAGATTGGAGTAGAAACTGAATGCAAAACTGCAATCAATCAATAATGCAATGACAAGTAGTGTCGGAACGACTTGACTTGGTAGACTTCGGGTCATGCTAAGCAACAACATTTAATGATATATTGATCAGGAAAACCACAGACATGCATTTCATGGGTTTCATATTTTAGCTAGACCTGTCCACTGTAAACAGCTTACTTATTGGTTTGGAAAGCAAAGTATCTGTATTGAGGCTCATTCACTTCAAACCGAACAATAAGTTTGGAATTTCTTCTTGCCTTCTTTTCTACAATTAAATCTGGAAAATCAATATTTTCTTTGTGATTTTTATAGTGTGGAAGAGACTTCTGCACATAGGACCAAGAGTAGAAAGTATTTTGTTTCGGAAAAACTGAACGATAATTTAGACAGTGAAACCATAACCTAAAATCAGCCATAAATTTACACCCTTATCTTTTCTGAAAGAGATTGAAGTGGAACCTCAAAGCAGAAGCTTAATCAGTCAGCAATGCGCTGGCAAGAAATGTGGAACAACTTGACTTGGTAGACTTTGGGACATGCTAAGCAACAATATTTGATGACCAATTGATCAGTAGAGCCACACACACATTACATATTCTAGGTAGCTAAAGTCTTCCAAGTCAAGATGCATGGATGCATTAGCTTGAATGGACCACACACCTTGATATTTTAGACTGTGAAACCATAACGTAAAATCAGCCATAAATTTACACCCTTATCTTTTCTGAAAGAGATTGAAGTGGAATCTTAATGCAGAAGCTTAATCAATCAGCAATGCGCTGGTAAGAAGTGTGGAACGACTTGACTTGGTAGACTTTGGGACATGCTAAGCAACAATATTTGATGACCAATTGATCAGTAGAACCACACACGCATTTCATATTCTAGTTAGCTAAAGTCTTCCCTTATCTTTACTGAAAGAGATTGGAGTAGAAATTGAATGCAAAAGCGCAATCAATCAGCAATGCAATGGCAATTAGTGTAAGAACGACTTGACTTGGTGGACTTCGGGCCATTCCAAGCAACAACATTTGATGAGCTGTTGATCAATAAAATCACACATGCATTTCATGGCTTTCATATTTTAGCACGACCAGCTTACTTAGGTTTGGAACGCGAAGTATCTCATTCACTTCAAACCGAACAATAAGTTTGGAATTTTTTCTTGCCTTCTTTTCTACAATTAAATCTTGTGATTTTTATAGTGTGCAAGATAGACTTTTGCACATACAACCAAGAGTATAAAGCATTTTGTTTCGGAAAAACTGAACGATATTTTAGACAGTAAAACCATAACCTAAAATCAGCCACGAATTTACACCCTTATCTTTTTGGAAAGAGATTGAAGTGGTTCTTAATGCAGAAGCTTAATCAATCAGCAATGCGCTGGTAAGAAGTGTGGAACGACTTGACTTGGTAGACTTTGGGACATGCTAAGCAACAATATTTGATGACCATCTGGTCAATAGAACGACACACACATTTCATATTCTAGTTAGCTAAAGTCTTCCCTTATCTTTATTGAAAGAGATTGGAAATAATTTTAAGGCTATAAAAGAAATCTTGTAAGAGTTTGGCAACAATGTTGATAATCTGTAAGGGTGTGTTTGTTTACATGAAATCTTATGTCATGGGAATTCAAGAGGGGACCCTATATGTTAGGCTAAATTGATATTTCACTCCATATCCACCATTTGATTTTGTGATCAATGATAGGAATGGAAGTCCCATGAATATGTAAATTTCACTCCTTGGTCCTCCAAGGCATGTGATTCTTATGTTCATGAAACTTTCATTCCCACAATTGATAACAAAATCAAATAATGCATGTGGAGTTATACCTCAAATTAGCCTAAAATATAGAAATCCCTTCATGAATTCTCATGGCATAGGATTCCATGCAACCAAAAGCACCGTAAGAGTGTTTTGGGATTCTCCCGTGAGAACCCTCAAAAGTTTGCCTAAAATACATTTATTTTCATAGTATGTGCTTGCCCTAATGAATGTTCGAGAGCATTGAGACAAAACAGAACAAGTTTATGTAAAAATGATAATAAAAATAAAATAGGGAAAATGTTTCTCTGAAACCTTATATATTTAACTAGTATGTGTCTAGCAATGTAATGCTATAATTAAACAACTCAAATTGTTAAGCTTGGAGTTTCGGGTCTCTTGTTGAAGGTTTTAATGAGCTAGAACCTCCACAGTGCCACGTTTCCCCCAATTTTTTTTATCAGAAAATATCCAAAGATGCGGTCGAAATCTTTCTCAATTCACAACATCTTTTTTTTTTTTTTAATTAAACCTCTAGTGGGGAGGTGCAGCTATGGGATGTCAGACATTTATTACTTGATAAAAAATCTTTTACACCTGTCGGGGGTACATGACGACTTTGCCCGAGAAATAATAGCTATTGGACATAAGAGCAAAGAATTGAAAAACTGTCCATGAAAAAGACTTTCCTAACTATTGACTTTAAAAAATTCTAGATCACCAAGAAAACCAATTGAGAAACAGACATATTTCACCAAGGATAAGGCCTAAAACCAAATAAAGAGACTTTATTCTAGGTTTAGGCCAAAATCACCTAAACCTTATAAACAAACAAATAAATAAGCAAACAAAGATCTTGGCCAATTAACCATTTGTAGTCAATGCCCAAAGGCCATTAGAAACTTGCAACTTGGAAAACCAATCTGCCCACTTGCACCCAAAGACCAAAACTTGCAACTTGCAAGAAGTTCAAAACTGCAACAACTTGAGTCACCACTCTGCCCACTTGCACCACGACAACCTTTAATTTCTAACAAACTTGCAGAATTTGCAAATTGCAAAAGTCCAAAACTTGCAACTTGCAAGAAGTTCAAAACTGCATTAAAACCAAAAACGCCCAACTTGCAAGTTGCAATCACAATCTTGGGAGCACAAAAACAAGCAGCATTCCCAGCTCAAGTACCAATCCTCTGCCATATTCGAACAAGTAATTGATCAACTGAACACCAATATAAATTGCCATTATAACTTTAGTGGACGCAATAGTACTTGAAACACCGAATATAAAACATGTTAACTATTTGGTTCGTAACACTAACAGCAAAATCGAAATGGAGACCGATACTGACATTTCGGATGAAATCGGTTCAGAAGAAGAAGATTTGGATGAATACACCATTAGGTCAAAATTAGTGTCAGGTTTAAAGATAGACCAACTTCGATTATCGATAAGATTTTATGAGATGGATTTCAAAGACATCAAGGTATTTCCTCGAAGATCATCTAGAATGAAGAAAAGTAACAGCAAGTATAGGCATTGATTTAGGGGTTTGGTCAGTATTTATTTTGGGTTTGTTATGATATATGTCCTCTGGTTCTTTTTATCGGGTAAAGTCGTCATGTACCCCCGACTGATGTAAAAGATTAAAATAAAATAAAATAAATAAACTGCCAATATAACATACCGCGGCACGCCAATCCTTCTCAAAATAGCCTGCACATAATTCAACCACCATCTAGCTACCAGCCAGCTCCATACGCCAAGCAATCCAGAACACGACGTGAAACCTCATTGCGAGGACAACCACTAAGACAGAGCACTCTGTCCAGAAACAAAACCAGAACTCCACTGAAACAGAGACCAACCTTGCAGCACTCCCATCGTGAAAAAACCATCAACTGTACCACTTCACCGGCACTCCAAAATTACATAATCCTGCATATAAATAAAAATTTTCCTTCTACTCATCACCATGACGAACATAAGTCGTGTTGCAACTGTCAAGCAAAACCAACCCTGCCAATTGCCTAGGTAAATCATTCGCTCCAAATGTAACAGTCATATGCTCTTTTTGTTTTCTATCGGCTAGTGCATCCACCACCACGTTGGCCTATCTATAGATATGTTTGCAATCTATCGTAATTTTTTCCTCCATCAACTTAATTTCCTTAAAAATGTTCTCCAAGTGCCAAAGAATTTTAAAGGTCTCCCTAAACCAACTACAAACAAGTGTCGAATCCATTTGAACCATCACATTCCTAAAATCGAAAGAGGAACAAAGGCGCAAATCCTCCACAAGAGCCAAAGCCTCCGCTTTATTATTGGATCCTTACCAAAAAACAATTGTTTTCCCACTACACAACGACCCCTAGGGTTTCAAATAATCAAACCTCCTGATGCCATGTTTCTACGAGATGATCCATCAACATTAAAAGCAACAGAATCTGCAGAAGGGGGAATCCAATAAACAATTATAACCATCTTCCTTCTAACTGGGATCTCATGTAGTCCCAAAGCCTGTAATGGTGACTTGTTCCGACTAATTTGTTTCGGGGTGATAAAAGTATTTGCCAATCGCAAATTACGCCTAATGTTTAAAATCACAAAAGCAGAGTTTGGAGAAGCATCTTCATAGGCACACTTACATCTTTGCTTCCAAATTTTCCATAAAATGAACATAGGACTAAGAAAATATAACACACATGTTTGCAACTTCATCTTGGCTCTTTTGAACCATATCATTAAGACCGTAGAGATCTTTGCCGATTTTCTTACGTGCACATCGAAAACCCCTTCAAAATGGCTCCACACCTTAACCGCCAACTGACCTTCCAAAAATAAGAGATTCAAAGATTACGTCTTGGGGTAAAAACACCATCTGCATTTTGAAGCTAGGCTTAATCCGCATCTGTACAATTCCACATCCATTGGCACACCTCTTCGGAGTAATTTTCACACAAAAACTGATATTCTAGACGAGATAATGGTTTGTCATATCTTTTTACTTAACTCATTTATCACCCCATGATTTCACAACAATTCATACGCCGGCTGAAGGGAGAAGAGACCATCCGAGTTGGAAACCCATACACACCTATCATCACCATGTTTCTCACCACACAATTTATCTGCAAAAAGGTTTCGCGCCAGTTGCCTGAGGGTTGGGTTGATCAATTCAAAATTACCCAATAGCACTTCCCTCACTGTAGGCCACATACCCCGACTAACCAAATCCTCCGACCTTCTGAAAGAGAAGTCACGGTATTCTAATTTTCCTCATAAAAACTAATAATGCCCTTGCCAATACGCCAAAGAGAATTGCTCAAAATCAAAGATTTACAAAGCATGATCTCCTTGAATAAAGATGACGCCCCTAATTTTATAACTTGAGCATTCAAAGCAACTCTAGGTAATCAGTATTTGTTCCTCATAAAAGCAGCCCATATAGAATCCGAATTAACTAGGTTCCAAAGAGCCTTAACTTGAAAAACTTCATTACGACTGTCAAATGTCTAACACCCAAACCATCTTCCTCTTGTGGGAAACAAAATTTTTTCATGACACCCATTTTTTCTTCAATCTGCCTTCACAATCCCCCCAAAAAAATTCGCTAACAAGCCATTAATTCTAGATGTAACTTTCTTGGGCACACACATGACACTAAGAATGTAAATTGGGATCGAGGTAAAGACATGTTTAATCAAAATAAGTCTTCCCCCGGAGATAACAATTTTATTTTCCATCCCTGAATTGGTGACCGTCATAGAACAATCGAGCGCTTAACTGCCTCACTAGCCAACTCTTGGTATCCACACTATTATGAGCTCTCATTGAGTAAACGTGTGGTTTGTGCTTGAGACATTTTGATGTGCCAATGCATCGCTTGGTGAAGCACAAAGACATGCGAAAAAGGCAAATGAACAAGGAAAAAAAAGAGTGTGGCCGCTGGGATACAAGGCCTCGACGGCCACTATGGTGAATTCTCACCACTAAACCACAGCCACCAGGTGTGTTGCGGTTGGAAATAATGTGTGGATAATTCAACTTCAAAGTGAAAAACCTGAATGGGTAGATTACATGGGAAAGATTTTCTTGCACTCACTACACCAAATTGGTATTTTTGTAACAACTCCAAAAACAGTATCACTTTTGAAGTGTAACAATCCACCTAACAATTTTACACACTTTAACAAACAAAATGATACAATAATTGTATCACCATGAAGAGTATGGTTATAAAAGTGATATTATTCATGGTGATCCAACTGATTGTATCATTTTTTTTTGTTACTGTTTTTCATTTTTTTTACTAAATTTAGTTTTAACTTGAAATTGTTTGGTGAATTGTAACATCTCAAAAGTGATATTTTTTTTAGAATTGTTACAAAAGTGCCAATTTGGAGTAGTGACTCCCATGACAAGCTCATGTTAGTGATTTCAAATCTTTCATACAAAAGACAATATTGTAGGTGCACAACTATTTAGAGTATGTCGCTCCACCCAAACCATAACGACAATCGACTAAATCTTTGAACATATAAAAAATTAGGTTATACCGAACAAATATGAACCCTAAAAGCTCAATCAAAACCACAAATCTGGCTTTTGAACTTGTTCACTAAATAGATGCTCTTAAAAACAATCTAGTGCCTCATGCCACTACCCTAGAGCCTATGCCACAACCCTTCCAATGACCTTGGTTAAGCAGGGGAGCATGACAGTGAGACTGATTAGCCTTCATTTCTTCCATCTCCATTTCAAATGCCGAGACTGGATCGGAGACTGATTGGCTAATCAAATGCAATAGGAAAATCTGATCCAAATATTTAGAACCATTACAACGAAACATCCAGTTTTTTGGGAGCATGTGTATTAGGGATCTTAATAACTCAATGATGCAATTACGCATTTGAGTTCAGTTTTCGAAAATTTAGCTGGAATGATAGCCAAATCTTGTATACTTGCTGTCATTTCATAGGATTTTCTTGAGAGTTCTCTTAATTAGTTAATCATTAAAATGATTGTTGCAATTTGACATTTCTTAGCCTATTAGATTAGCCAGGTAAAGGAGCTTACTACATGAATCATCACTAGATACATGAAGAGGTGTCTTACCAAGTTTGTCAACAGGGAGAGCTTGTGTGGTGCACGTAGTTTTTATGTTTTTCGCCTAAATTAATTGTGGAATTGTCGCTCATCAGAACAAAAGATGTGTAGATTTTGTATAATTGTCGCTCATCAGAACAAAATGCACAAAATAGTGTGGTAATGACTTGACGATATGTGTGGAGTTTCTTTCTTCTTACTTATCTAGCTAGCTAAAGTCTTCAAAGAGATGATGCATATTAAGACCTGTCCATTATCAAAGTAAATTATCTGTATTCATTTCATGTTATAATTAAGTGCAGAATTTCTTCGTGTATGATTAGTGTGGTTTACTCTGTTTTCTTGTAACATGCAGTAATGAATACGTTGAGTAGAAATTTATGGGAGGAAAAAAAGAATCATTCTTAGCAATCCCCGATGTATGTATTTCGTCCTACTAAGAAGATTATCCAATTCAAACCCCAGTAACGTTCAAGGTTATGTCCCTGTTAGCCCTTCCCTGCTTTTTTCAATCTCCACAGCCCTTCTTCTCTGTTTTCGTAAGCCCCAACTTCCACAATTGTTTCATCTTTCTAAAACCAGTTGTTGATCATTCGCAGTCAAATTCCAAACACAATTGATTGTTAGAAATGAGTCAATAGTTATTTTGAGTCAAAGGCAATGAAGCACAGACTCTTCAAAAATTTGTTGTATTCATGTTCATGTTCGACATGCGTCGAATACTTGGTCAACGTGTTGGCAGGTATTAGACACATGATCAATGTATTCAACGTGTCAGACAGGCTTCCGATACACTCGAAATTTGGTCAAGACTCGAAAATAAATTTTTATTTATTTTATTTTTTACTTTTAAATGTTTGCAAATAACAACGTAATATAATAGTTGTTGATCCATCTGAAGTGAATGACTATTATACATTTATGCTTCTTATTTTTCTCTCATTTATACTTCTATGCTTCTTATTTTTCTCTCATTTACTTCTTATCTCATCATCTTCTTCAAGACACTCTAAAAAGACATTTTATTAAATTATTATTTATATTTATGATTTATTAAAAAATAATATAATGTGTCGACGTGTTTTCGAGTCCTAGTTTTGAAAAATTACAAAATCGATATATCGTGTCAGTGTCCGACATGGCGCACGTGTCCCTATCCGTGCATCCTTGGTAAAAGGTTTTGAAATTGTGGTTAATTTCTTGTTTAATCAATCAGTTTATAATATCTGTATTTTAAGGACTTTGACTTGGTAGACCCTGGAGTCTACGAGGTTTTTCCAAAAAATAAAAAAGTTGCAAATGTAAGGTGGGGCAATCGATGCAGTGTTAAGACTTGGCATCCTATGCACCTTACCTAGTTGATTGAATTTCCAAAATTTAGCCGGGCAACTGGCCTGTCTGGGCTGGGCTGTATGTGGCTTTTGCCACTGGATACAATGGAATTGAAGAGGCAAAAAACATGCAGCTGATAAAACCTTTTTCCTCGGATTAATTTCTTTAGTTGGTCAGTTTTACACGAGAAGATATTGACTAAAGATAGGTTAAGAAAAATGGGAATCCTCACTGGGAGTCTTTGTGTGCTTTGCAATGAACTTGAAGAAACACTGGACCATTTGATGCTTCATTGCAGTTTCTCCAAATCCATTTGGAGCAGTTTTTTGGTGGAATTCGGTTTGAGTTTGATGTTTGAAGGCTCCATTTTAGATTGGCTAAGTTGGTGGTCTCAAGCTAATCCTTCCCGTCGGGGGGAGTGGTTATGGCGTAGGGTCCCTCACGTTCTCATGTGGTGTGTGTGGAAAGAAAGAAATAAAAGGGTTTTTGAGGGACTACACAGATCGGAGCACTCTATCTTTATCGAGATTAGAGAATTGCTGTGGAGGATAGGTTCGGCATGTAATTTATTTAAGGATTTGGGTTTGACACTTTTATAGTGTCTTGGCATTCCTTGATATAGGAATGTTTCTCGTTGTAATTTATTTCTCTTTCTTTCATTAATAAACAATTTCATGTTTGACCGTAAAAAAAAAATAAAAAAAAATAAACCCGTTGTTTATAAAGTTGGAAAGCTTACACCAAAGCTCTAACTTTTTATGATTGGAAAATGCAATTTATTTATTTTCATTTTACAAATGTTGTCATTATTTTAAAAAGTTAAAGCAATAATCAACGCAAAGGCAGATTGTATGATCAAGCTACAATATTTAATTTTGAGTCTGGGAGTCTAATTTTGTACCGCTCGTCGTATCCCTACTACTGGAACACAGAGGCAGGCAGAAATTCTTCCTGGGAACCAATCTCCCTATCCCCACCATCAACAAACCTTCCTTTTCCATTACAATTCAACATTTATCTTTGTGTCTTTACTATTATGTTTTCAGTATATCTCTATATAAAAGGGAGATTCAAAAGAAACAAAACACACTCACAACTGAGGATTATAATTTAGTATTTATAACTGATTGTGTTATCAGTTATTCTAACTTATTAATTTTTAATTTGGTTCATCATCAAATTAAAAATTGCTTAAGTGTATTTACACATTAAAATCCATGACATTTTAATGTCTTAACCCAATTAACCATACTATATCACAATTTATTTGGGCTATACTTTAATATAACAATACACATTGGCAGACATTGAATTTTTTCAACAAAAAACTCCTTCTACAAAAACCATAGCTTCCAACACCGGTGATTATCATTGTTGAATAACGATGGGGAAAGGATGGAGGAAGTTTTTGCTTTCTCACAGCCTAAATTCAACAGAGGTGATTAACCTGGTGAGGCATTGACAGTGGAGTTGTTTGAACGAAGGGCCTGGCAGTCAGTAAAGCTAATACACCTCTTACATGCAAGCACAATCTAGTATAAAAGAAGAATCATTATCATTATCAATGCTCCTAGAAAATTAATGATCTTGTATCAATATCAATGCTCCTAGAAATTGAATGATCTTTGGAGGTTCTTATTTAAGTTATGAATGTTAGTACCATTTTTTATAAAATTCCTTGAGTTTAGTTTAAGCTCTTGCATGAGTTATTTACCATGACAAAAATAAACAAGCAATATAAATAACGCCATTGAAATCAAGATTGCATGTTAATGGGATCAAAATTGGATAGTGGAAAAAAGAGTAAAGAGAATACAAACATTCTTGAAATCTGCATTTCAACGATATTACTGAGTTGTTTTTGCCGGATTATTAAGAGCACATTTGCTCCGTCATTGATAAGCTTTCGGGTATTGAATGCAGCTGCTTAAATGGACTGGACTGGACCGGAGCGAAGTGAAAACGAGTCTTCATGCAAGGTGAAGGCGATGGACCGGAGCGAAAGCAAGTCTCCATGCGAGATGGAGGCGACGAAGATAGTAAGTGACAACAATATTGTAGCCTTCAGACCTGGTCTGGTTAACCCTATAGGATCAGTCATGTAGCCTTCGGACATAAATTAATAAATAAATAAAAAATGGTCAAACGATCCAAAAAAAAAAAAAACGAAATTAGTGAGTCGCTCTTTTGGCAAAATAAACAAAATTGTGATACAACAGTTAAAAGGACCTGAACTCATTGAGCCTCCCTCGAATCAGGTATAAGAAGTCCACTCGTGTGATTCCATCTCTTGGTCATCATCAATCTCCATACCTGCATTTTCATCTGAAAGCCGGTCACTGTGCCAATTACAGGCATTTATAATCCAATAAGACACACACTAAATCTGAGTATGAAGGAGCCCTTAAACCCAGCTTAGTTTTAATGAAAAATAACAAAAAAACACTTTAGCAAGTAAAGAAACCATAAAAGCTCCTCAATATAAAACCCAATGAACAAAAACCAAGAAAGGAACTGAAAAACGATTACCTTGAACCGATTACTAAAAGGGGTTACTTGAAAAGCACCTCTGCAACTCGAGAACCATCTGGGGTCTAATTCGACACCAATGACACTCTTCCCAGCTTCAAGCAACTTGTTTGTAAGATTCCACTGATTTCAAGGATGACATGTGTAGGTTTGATGCCTGATTTTTCAACAATTAAATTGAGCAAGATTTGGTTTTTGAGGATGTGTTGGCCTTTGAAATTATGATAGAAGGAATCTAGAATTTCTCTAGAAAATTCATTGTCGTACAAATGCGTCTAACCATTTGAGAAAATACTCCAATTGAAGTTTGGAGGAGAAATTTCATATTGAGTTAGGCATTGGCCCTTTGAAAGAATTATGGCCAATATCTAACACTTCTTCTAAGTTGGTGCAATTGGTTAATGAAGTGATAAAGTGCAAGTCATCTACTAGTTGATTTGAAGAAAGGGATAGGATACTAAGACCTTGAAGCATTTCTAGGTTTCTTGGAACATGTCCTGTGAAGTGGTTTACACTAAAATCTAACCACTGAAGTTTTGAAGCACTGGAAAATGATAATGAGATGAGACCTGTGAATTTATAGTCTCACACTAAAAAATATTTGAGATTAGGAAGTGTAAGGCCTATGTCTGAAGGAAGGCCTCCATCTAGCTGGTTATAAGCTATTGAGAAATTTGCTACCCCCGAGAGATTGTAAAGAGAATGAGGAACTTTGCGAATCAGTTTATTCAAACCAACTTCAAATTGTTTCAAGCTTTGGATGTGGCATAGAATGTCTGGAGTTCATTACTCATAAGATACAACCAATTAAGCTTCGATAGAGAGGTAAGCTGAACTGGAATCCCCTAGTGAGATTGTTTCTTGTTAAATCCATTACTCTAAGTTTAGAACAATGAGTGAGATTGGTGGGGATCTAACCATTGAATGAATTCGTAGGTAGAGAAAGAACCTCTAATCAAGACAACCGACCAATTTCTGGCCAAACCTAATTTCTCGAAGAAATGAGAGGTTTTCTATGTGGGGAGAGAGCGTACCTTCAAGTTTTTGTGATTCCAAGTCCAGGACTGTGACCCTATCACAATGACAATGCTTGAATGTGACCCCATTCCAGTCACAGTAGCGGGCGGAGTTGTTCCAAGAACTCAGTACTTTGATTGGATCACAACTAATGTTTTCTTTGAAGGCGAGCAATCAGACAATATGGTGCAGCATTGTTAGAAAAGGCAATCATAGTGAGTGAGTTGATGCTGCTCCATACTGTGAGCGTGATTAGAAAGCCAGATGAATACATCTTTCTCAAGGGAAAGCAGTATAAAATGAAGGGTCGGCTTAAATTGCACATAGTTCAGTTGATATATATAGTGTGTGCTAGTACAGATTTGTGGATGAAGACTCAGAGACTTGTGCACACATGACCAAGAGTAGTTTTGGAACAACTGAACAAAATTTCGGACAGCGGAACCATAACCTAAAATCAGCGACAATTTTATACTTATCTTTTCTGAAAGAGATTGGAGTTGGAACTGAATGCAAAAAATCAACCAATCAGTGGCCCATTGAAAACTTGAGTCGGAATGATTTGATTTGGTTGATTTTGGTTCTTGCTGAACGACAACATTTTATGATCAATTGATCAGTAGTGCCACACATATGCATTTCATAATCTCACTTGGCTAAAGTCTTCCAGGTCAACATGCATGGATATATTTACATCTGTACCAATATGTGATAACTAAGTTTGATGAAGATTACTGTGAACTTCTTTTTCTTGATTTTTTCTTTTTTTTTATGATTAAATTGAGCTCGGGTCAAATCCATCCTAAGTTGCATCCCAACTTGACAAAAATGGGGTGGACGAGGAGGAAGACGTTCTGGTTGTTATTTACAGTTAAGTGAGTGAGTGGTCTACAACCCAACCCAATAGAAGAGAAGCAATAGCAATAGGCGCAACTCACTCAGAAAATAATGGAGAGAAGGTTATAAATGAGGCCAATCTCATGCTTCTTGTTTGAAGAGTATTGGTGTCTTCACCTTGCAGCATTGAGGTGGTTGGTTGTTAGTTCTCCTATGCTTTCATCTCTCTTCACCCAGTTTTTATTTTTCCCCATGTCACTAGATTTTTCATTTACGATAGAATCAACACAAACTAGTCTGATATGGTGCCATTCCATGTATTTTTATTTCTCCTTGTTTGGGTGATGAAGGATATATTTGGCCTCATCATACTGGGATGTGAGTTATCATTAGTATTACTGGTATTTGACAATAAGACATCATTCACCAAAACCTGTGACAAAGACAACATCCTATGTCTAAGAAGGAAAAAGTTAGGTATGCGCGCATGCATCATTTAGAACACCCAATTTTGTTTGCCCTGTTGTGATATGACTATGTTTTGCAGTAGAAGTTTTTCCCCTTATTCATGTTGGGATCCTCATTAACAAAATACCCTTCAACTTAAAACAATTAGAAGGGCTTTCCACGGTTTTCATTTTGATTTTCTAGGCATATACAGCTTTCTAAAGTGGTTAGAGTTTAATTTGTTTATTCATTCCTATGCTAATTCGTTCTCTGTGTCTCAGACGTTGATACTCGAGATTAGGTGTTAGGCCTCAGTACCTTTACTGTTATATATTTTGCGTCTTGTTTGATCAGAGAAAAGAGATTAACCATTATCAGGTTGGGATCTATAGCATAGACTAATATCTAGTGTTATTCTTAAATAGGACATGGCACATTCCAGAATCTGAGTGAGCCTCTGAATTAAGTTAGCTCCTACAAGTAAACATTCTTCCTTCTCAGGTACTTAATTTAGAATCCCTAAAACACTATTTAAGTCACTGTTCTATTGATTGCTTAATATGATAGTCTTCGTTGTTATTTATGATTGATGCAGATTGTAAAGAGTCATTCACCTTTCAAGAAGCTGGTGAACAGGTACATGTTTGTAGCTATTAACTGAATTTGACGCGTCTGAAATTAGTGTTATACTCTCAATGTCCTGGCTGACAATAGAATGTTCCAAAAGCTCCCTTCATTTGACATCTTTATCTATTGACTTGTAATTGCCATTTATCTTAACTTTTGAATTCCACAGTAGCCTTTGTCCAATTTTCTCCCAAAATTCTATGAGATAGATTCTAGAGAAGGTGACTGCACTCATGATTATTATTCCTGTAAAAGATATAAAGGTGACTGATTGATGTGTAGGTGCTTTGTGATACTCTTAGAACTCGCAGTCTTCCAGCGCGGAAAGAGTTTGCATATGGATGTCAACCATCTCTGTATTTTGCAGCTGACAACCTTGAATACTAGGTCAGTCTGATTCAATAATTGTGAGAAGCAATGAGTATTTATGCGAAGAGTTAAAACATTAACTATGACAGAATTTCACACGATAATGCACAAATAGCAAATGCCCAAGTTTGTATTCTGGGTTCAAAGTTGTAATGATAGTACTCAAGTAACTATGTAAAAAAAAAAAAAATCAATGCTTCAGTTGGTAGGAATCTTCAATACCTCTACAAAGCACTCGTACCAAATCAAACATCTCCTTTGTAAGACTTCAATCATGCTTTATTTGATATCATCACAATATACAAGAATTATACCTTTATAAATAACACACAACAAGAACATAGTAATTTTTGTCATTCTGAAAACATAAACAAATTTCCTGACAAAATAAGTAACTACGTGTACACTCATAACAAAGGACCATGCAATACACTAATCTCGATGACTCGTTTTCACTCTTATGTGATGCATTCAGTGATGACTTCTCCAACCTTCATGCGTTCAACATGGGATTATGAAGAACATGCAACTCCCAGTTTTATCGCTAAAACCAAATACTACTTTTGCCCCTTGATTACTCTGGTTTGCAATGTTGATAGTTTCGCTATTCCTTTCTAACAAGGATGGATGCACAATGCGCGCGTTCAGGTAAATCTGTTTTTGCGAACTAACCTTGGCTTTGTGAAAAATTGCAAGTATTGCTTGAGAAAAATTTTGCTAAACCAAAGACAACCATATGTTGTCATGTCATCGTCGAGGAGAACATTGCTCGACTTTAGATCACAATAGAAATTATCGGTTGACAATGGTTGTGAAGATAATCCAATGCAGAAGTAACATCAATATCTACGTTCATTCTTTGTATGAAGTTCAAGATTTTCAACTCATCTTGTCTATTTCTCTTTGGATGTAACCACACCTCTAAATTTCCATTAGGCATGAATTCAAAAGCTATTGCTTTGAAATCATTCCCTTGAAAAGTCAATTATCAAATAAATTGTGATGATTTTGAGGAGATTTCGATGTCAAAGATTTTTCAAAACATTGCATTCAGACAATAAACTCTTCAAGCTTCTTGTTGTTGAAGATTTATTACTTAAATTGCAACAATTGCTTGGGAATTAAATGTTTTATACATTGAACCAAAGCCTCCAATACCAATTAAATTCACAATTGAATCTGTTAGTTGCCTCGAGAAACTCTACATAAGTAATCCTTGCGAATTGATTAAGAAATAATGACTTTGAAGTAGGATTTGCTATTGATACTCTTTTTCGGTAGTGCACGAAAATTAAGCACAATAGTACAACCATGCAAATGCATAAGCATAACCACTTTGAGAAATTGTGACTTTTTCTTCCTTGTTGTGATTCAAACATTGAGGCAACTTGAGTTCAACAACACCTCCGCATAACGTATTATTTCCCATAAGTGAAACCGCAATAGCACTGACAAAGACACCAACCTTTGGAACTGAAACCTCTAAGTCATTATAAGACAGATTCACTTGAATTAGAGAAATGAAATTCTCCAAATATGGTGGAATCTCTCATGATAACTTATTGCGAAAAAGATTGCGTTTCTATAAGCCTTTTAAAACAAATGACTGTGGAATACTTCCAGTCAACAAGTTTTGGCCAAGGTAAAGGTTCTCCAACGTCAAACAACTGCCAAGTTTGGTTGGTATAACAAAATGAAAAAAAAAACTAGAGAAAAAAATTCTTCAAAACCTTATATATATTTAAGGGTTTGTCGAGCAATGTAATGCTCTACTCAAACAACTCAAATTGTTAAGCTTAGAGCCATGAATTTACAATTACAAGCATATCACCTAATCAAGATAAAGATAACGGCATCACACCGTGTGATCGTGTTCGATGGGGTCATTTCTAGCATCCTCAATCCAATTCAGGTAATTTAGCTATTTTCCCTCCATTCCCACCGCATGTTCACCGCAAATTTATTCCTCCACAACAACCATCCCCACTTCGCCACGTGTCTCCCGATTTATTCGGATAAAAAGATCTCCAAAGATGCGGTCCAAATCTTTCTCGATTCACTACATCTCATTCGTCCATGTCAGCTTCTCCAATCGGACGTGGCACTGTAGAACAGTTCAAGTCTTATTCCACGTCAGCATTTTTTAAGATCTGAAAAATATCATTTCGATTTTAGTATAAAATCTTCTCTCTCTTCTTTTCTCTGTCTCTGAAAAATCTCTCTTTAATTGTCTGTAAATTATGTTTAGATTCCTCTTTTGGATGGCCTTGATCGAGTCACTCAGATAAAGTTGTCATCTTTATCTTACTTTCTCGCTATGGAGCTTCATAGGTATAATTTTAATCTGATCAAAATTTACCCTTTTTTTTGTTGAATTTGGTGAATTTTGGGTGTAATTGAGTCTGGGTATTCTGAATTTGATTGAAATTCATGTAAAGTTGTCGCCTTTTTTAGCTTTTATGAGGGTTTTGGATTGGATTTGTTCGGGAATTAGGGTTTTATTTGATGAATTTGGTGGTGATTGCAGGATAAGAGTGAGTTGTTGCAGAGATTTGAGATGTTTTGTTTGCAGATTGAAGTGTCCTAGAAGGGGTTTGATTTGTGGATGATTTGGATTCATTTTGGACTGAATTTGCTTTATATGACTGGTAAAGTTGCACCCTTTTCATTTTTGGGGGTTATGTTGAAGAATTTGTTTGTAGAGGGTTTGAGATGAATCCCAATATGTAAATGTGCAAGAGTTTGAATAAAGAAGGTATCTTGTAAAATTTTAAGACTCCTTTTCCTCAACCATATTTTTTTTAATCTGGTTGATGGGGAGTGTCCCAATGAGCACCAATGGTGCTTGGGAGTTTAATAATCGAAGAACAAATGATGAAGATGAGGGAGGGTGTGAAGTTAATTGTCCGAGACAGGAGGAGGTGAAGGGTGGAGGATTCAAGGAGGGGAAGGATGGTATGGGGGAAAAGGAATCGACGAATAACAAGAGTAATCAAAATGTAAATGATCAACAAATTGGTGAAGGTGTACAGGCGCAAGTTTGTGTACAGATGCCGCTGAAGCTACCTCATGTTTCAGTTGTTTGTTGGGAAAGGTTCCTCCCTCGCACCACTTTGAGGGTTCTTTTGGTGGAAAATGATGATTCAACCCGCCATCTGGTGTTTGCTCTACTTCGTAATTGTGGTTATGAAGGTTAGTTTTTCTTCGTAACTGTGTTTACCATGTGAATTGTTTAAATTCGATGTTAACAATTTCACTTGTGCAAAGAAAAGAAGATACCATGTTTGTTTGAGTTGGTGTAAAACCATTTATCCTTTTGCTTTGTGCCATGGAAACTTGTATTAACTAGCCTGATCTCTAGCAAGGTTACTTGTTTTGTTTACATGTTTTATTTTTTCCAATTCAAGCCCAAAATAAAAAGGGCATGGTGACATCTCTATGGAGTAATTTGGATTGGAAGAAATTATAGGAGAGGACCTGCTATCCCAAACAAAACCAACCTAGGTAAGTTCATGATTCTCTCTTCAAGACATACAAACTATACATGTTCATCTTGTTACATCAAGTAGAAAATGACCATCGAGTTGCCACCTGCTTACATCATCTCCAATATAATCAGCTTTATGTTATAGGTAATTATCTTCTTGTTCAAAATGAAAATATAATTTGAAACTGACCATCACGATTATGCCTTTTGCTTTTGTGAAATCTTATTGGACTTGATAACTCATTTTTTGTTATTTTAGTTGATACAAACATAAAACTCTAGAATCTTGCTGATGAGACCCATGGCCCCCTATCTAGAGGACCGCTTAAATGCCATCCTTTAATGATGCACAGTGTTCTGTAATTCATAAAATCTTCGTGCATCATTGTTTCATGTATTCCTTAATTAAAGTGCTCTTGTGAGCAATTGCCTGGTGGGAGAGATGATGCCACCTCGTGCAATGTGTTTCACAAGCTAATATAGTAAAGCATGCAGTAGATAATGTACAAGTTCCTTTTGATAATAAAATGTAAATCCAAAATAAATAATTAAGATACCTTTCTTTTTTTGTTTTTCATCATTAAATTGAATGAAAGTACAGGATTTGATTCTATGCATATCTCGATGGTTTACAAATGGCATTATATTGAGGGTATAAAGTCAAAAATTCCAAGTCGATAACTGCTAGTTGTTCCTAACATTAGTGATCTCCCTGTTTTGCTTTGTAATCCTTCACAGATTTCTCATTTCAATTCTGCTCTGTTGTATTGTGCCTTGGCAGTTACTGCTGCCACAAATGGACTACAAGCATGGAAAATCTTAATGGATACAACCAATCACATTGATCTGGTCTTAACTGAGGTAGACATGCCTTATTTATCTGGCATCGGTCTTCTATGCAAGATTATGAACACTGAGGGTTGCAAGAATATTCCTGTTATCAGTAAGTAAATTTCCTTGCACCTTTTCAGTACTTTCTGTGGATATTGGTACTTTGCTGTGATGAAGTTCTACTTAGTTGATTCCTTGTGCTATAGCTCTTTTCATACTTGTGCAGTGATGTCCTGCACTGACCCTGAGGTTCTTGTGTGGAAGTGTTTGTCAAAGGGCGCTGTCAGTTTTCTGGTGAAGCCGGTTCGAAAGAACGAGCTCAAAATCCTGTGGCAGCACGTTTGGAGGAGATGCCACAGTGTGAGTCGTTACTTTTTTTTTTTTTTTTTAGAGGTGGACAATCCTCTAATATTTCTTTCCTCATATGTATTGATTACTTATTTTGCTTATATAGCTAGACTTTCATTAATCTCTTGTTTCATTACCATTATTATTAACTTAGTTCATCTTGTATTTGACTATAGTGGATTTTTTAATCACAGTTAATATTGCATTTTCACCTGCATATTTCTTTGGTAATTTTTCAGTTCAGCGATAGTAATAGTGGAAGTGAAAGTGGTGTAAATACTAAAAGGCTTGCAAAGGTAAATAATGTTAAAGAGTCTGGCAACAGTACTGACAGCAATAATGGGAGCGAAAATGAGTGCACTGACTTGAATTTACAGGATGGATGTGGCAATGACAATAGCACTCAGGTATGAGACACTACTTCTTTTGTAACAATTTCATACCTTTTGATACATGCCCAGTAGGTGCACTTGCAGTTTGTTAGCCTTTTTATCTGGTCATGATTGATTTTTTGCCCATAATGAATACCTTTAAACAACTAGAAAATTAGCATGCGGAAATTACATCATGAAGGCATATGAAATGAAATGTAGAAATGGAACTGTTCCAAGCTAGCTAAGATGAATGATACGATTTATTTGTACATTAATATAAGAATTTGATGAGAAAAAGGTTTGTTGTTAATATAACATGATAAAATAGTGTTTTCTTTATTAGAAGAAATAACCAAAGCATTAACGAGATGATAGGAGTAGAGCTTTTATTTGTTTGTTTGTCTTTGGTTTTCAGAGCTCCTGGAGGAAGTCAGCAGCAGATGTTGACATTCCTCTTTCAACATTACCATGCAACGAATTGGTTCCTGCTGACAGCACCTGTGCCCAGGTTATGCATCCAAGAACCAAAGCATGTGGTAATGATCCAATGCCTAGAATCACGATGGAGTGTTGTAAAGACGATGAACGACTTCAAGGTATGCCTTAAATTTCTTACTGTGACTGTAGTTGCCTGGTTTGGTCAACCGCTTCTTTTACTTTTCCACAAAAGCCACATTTTACTAATCTTAGTACATTTCTTCACTAAATTTATGTGCAGCTGATGTTGCAATGGAGACAGACTTTGAAATTCAAGAGATAAAGCATGGAAATCTTTGTAACCTTAAAGGTAGAAAACATGATAAGCTGTCTGCACTTGAACCAAAGAGAGACATTGAGCAACTGAAAAAAGAGTTGGTGGAACTTCAGAATGAGGATCCAATGAATAAACTCAAACAGCTAGCCGGTGATCTCAAAGGTACTATTAGCAACAATCTTGATACCCAAGCAGAAAATTTGGCTCGAAGGGGTGTTACCAAAGTTTCACAAAGCAGAGATAAAGGCATTTCTGATGCTAATGATCCAACATCAGTTGAGTTGAATGTAAAAAGGACAAGAGATATTGAAGGTACAGATCGTACTTTTTGTGATAGTCGCAATGTCATGAGATGCTCTAATCTTCCAAACTTCTTGAGGTACGTTTGTGAACCTCAATTTTTTATTTATACCGAAACTAGATACGAAACAAACTTGGAAGTTCATGTCTTGTAAACACTGCAATTGGCAGATACAATATTGTGAATCATACTTCCAGTGGAGATGTGGAAAGTCATACTCCAATTGGTAGTAACTCTGAGACAGTGAGGAAACAATCGAAGAAGATGTTCTCCTATAATTTAAATAACACTCCTGACCAGCAGACACATGAGTGTAGTAATGAAAATGACATGGGCACCATAACCACAAATGCTCCAACGAGATCAGCTGGTATTAACAAGAATGCATCCATAAACAATGGGTTGCACATGTCTTCTCCCTTCCAGTCTGTGCTGAATTGCCCGACAAATCTCTCTCAGCAAGCTATTCCTGAAGAGGGTGTTGAAGTAGCAGTTAACATTTTTGTGGAGAAACCAAGAGGAGCTAAGCAAAAAATCCAAGTCCAACACCACCATCATCACCATCATTACTATCACCAGCGTGTGCATGAAACACAGGAAGAGCAGTCGCAAGATATGACTAAAGTTGCCGTGCAATCCGGATCATCGAATGTGTTCAACCAGCCTACTGAAGTTACTGTTGAAAAATATAGCTCAAGCGGCAGTGGATCAGGCAGTAAACGTGGAAGCAATGTGCTGAATGAAAGCAACTGTGATGTTAGTCCAGGAGGAACTGACTTGAAAAGCGAAAATATGGTACCTGGAAAAGGCGGAGACCGTGTCAATCTTGCAAGCGAGAATAGGAGAGTGATTGAAAAAATTAACTGCAGGACTGAAGCTGGCATGAACAAGTTCATCCAGAAGCGGGAAGAGAGATGCTTGAAAAAGAAGGTAATCACATCATAATTATGCATTCAAGTTTTAGGGTAAACACTGAATTCAAGGATGAGCATGATGATAGCTCACTTCTGAGATAGTACAATCATCTTAGTCAGGATATTGGGTTGCATTTTGGAAAAAATTGCAAATGCACATCATATAGAGGCCACTGACGCTTCTAAAAATGATTCTTGAGCATTTTTTTTTCTCGTCTCCAGGAGACATTCATTTATTTATGGGAGGTATGAGAATAAATTTCTCATGGGGATGAGAAAAGAGTGAAAATTGCTTCCATGGAGTCGTATGTGCAATCAAGTGAACATTCATGGATCTTCCCATGAAAGTTTTCCGTTGCAAGAGAAACACAATGAAAATCTAATATTCGGGAACCCTACATTACAAACTAGCATCATGGAAATGTCATTATTGATCAAAATGCTAGCAAAACAAAATTCGACCATGTAAATCGTATATGGTCATTTCACTGTATTATCAGTTTTCTTTTCCTTTTTCAGGTTGAAACCAAAGCAGAAACAAGCTAGCATAGCAGCTGACCATGACACAGGTCAGTATGTGCGATTGGTTAACTTATGAACACAAACTTCGATACCCATTGCTAATCACACCCTTGTTGTCACAGGCATGTGACTTGACACTAGGACATGTTCAGATTGGAGTTTGATTTGATTGGCAAGAAGAAAGAAAATCTGGTGAGTGAAGTATGGTGAGTAGAAATGCAGATCCTGTGTGAGAACTCTAATAATACAAACTTATTCTGTATGTGCTTCATGGCTGTTCTCCCGAAAAGGTCACCATCCCACAAAAGGGAGATCTTCAGCTATTTTTAAGCTGGCGTCTCACTGAATATGGTGAAAACCTTTTACATATCATGAAACAAGTCTGAAAATTTTGTTTCAAGGATCTTCTGAAGCTTCACTAAGTAGTGAAAAGTTTACATGTACTGAAACTTATAGCAAAGAAGAGAATGTTGTTGCTGGGTTGATCTTCATCATGTATTGAAATATTTTGTGACCAAAGTATCCAACATCGTGAGCACTTCTTTCATGCACAGGTGAAACTGGGTATAGTCTATGCAGAAGTTATCTGACTCGGCTGTTGACCTTCATGGACCATGAAATGAAAAAAAAAAAAAAAAACCATTTAGAAATTGTATATCCAGCTGCACCCTGTATAGTTTGTTGATCAGTGTTGGACCTACTGTCGGCACACCTGCAGAATTTTAGAACAAACCTCGTTTGCTGAAGAACACCCCAACTTTATCAGAGGGCCATTTCTTTGGAACAAACTTAAACTGAAATTTAGGGTGTGGATATTGTCTGATATGGGAGTTTTTGAGTCAGTTTCCACGGTGTCTGCGCCGGGAGATTAGTCCAGCCTCAGAGTTTTTCAGGGGAGGGTTTGAGGTTTTCCATTGATCAGTATTTCAAGGCAATAGGGAAAGGATAGAAAAGCATGGTGGTGGTGGCGAAGGGAGACAAAGGTGATAATGATGTTGGTAATCACGAGAGGGTGAAATGATGGCCGATGGTGATAGAGGTGAACTTAGTCCTAACAGCACTAACTAGTGTAGATTAACAGTCTCATAAGCACAATGAAATTAACTGAGAAAAAAAAATGCATACATGAGAAGCAGAGAATCTGCAATTTTACGCCAAATTCGTCATAATGTCATCTTAAATAATCTTAAATGAGCACTTATAATAAACAAACGGATCGATATCAATTTTATTTTCATTTTTATCAAGGGTTTGTTTGGTTAGCCATTTTTCATGGAAAACGGAATTCATTTTCCTTGTTACACAAATTTTCATTGTTTGGTTGGTTGAAATTGATAATTCATAAGACTATTTTCCCACTACTCATGGGAATCCAAGTCCCAGGGGGAGATCTCATAATTGGATCCACGAAAACGGTTTCAATTTTCATGTCTATTTTTCGTGCAACCAAACAGACCCGAAGATTTACGAGTTTAGTTGGGTTCAGTGGCGGATTCGGGGTTTTAATTAAGGGGGGGCGAAATGGCAAATAATTATTGTGTGCGTCTAGAGAGCCAGTCGCGCCAGGGGAGACTCTTTGGCACTTTTTAGGAGAGAGAAAGGGGATTTAGGAGATCTTGAGTTCTTGAAAAGAATCATCCAATAACAAGCCTTGAAGAACACCACTCCATGGAGTTTGATTTGGATAATCCTCTATTAATGGAGAGCCTCCCTTGGCGCTAGAGGCCTGACTCTCTAGAATTTTTCATAATTATTAATTGATAATAGTAGTTATCAAGGGTAAAGCCAAAAAAAAGTTCAAACATGAGCTAATAGTTAATAAAAAATGCAACTATAAAAAATACATTGCATATATCAAATTGAATCCAGTGTAGTCCAATTTTTAGTCAAAATAAGGTCACAATATCGATAATATTAGCAAGGGCAAATGAGCCTAATAACTAAAATATATAAATAAAATCACAAAATAATTAGGATAAATATTTAGTTGAAGCTTAAAAAATATGAAATTTGCAAAAATAATAAGATCTTAATACAATTTCATAGAAAACAATGGTTTATATTACTCAAATTTTGTATGAGTTGGCTAATGATATATATTTTTATTAATTTATATTGTTAATATTTTAAATATTAATTTCAAATTTTTTTTAAAGTTTTATACCACTTGTGAACAAACATTTCATTTTTTAATGTGTGTTTAATTACGTATAAATTTGCATTGAAAACAAATACGCAGGGGTATGTCACAATGACAAAAATAATAATTGTCAATAGCCATAAAAAAAAATCATATACTCCAAGTTGACCGAAAATAAGTTTTTATTAAACCAAACAATTTTTTATATATGCAATTATTAATAAAAATGCATTGAAAATAATTTTTTTAAAAAAATCATACGCTTCAAGAGGACCGAAAATAAGTTTTTATTAAACTAAAAGATTTTTTTATGTTTGCAATTATTAATAAAATTGCATTGAAAATAAAAAATAAGGTAATAAAGATGGTAAACTTCCAACCACTGCACCAATAAAAACATAAAAAAATGGTTGAATTAATAATAATCATATTACATTAAACATTATAAAATTATATAATTGACTTTTTGTAATGCTAAATATTTATTAAAAATATTTTGAAAATTGAGGGGACGGCTGCCCCCCTGCCTCCAGTTGATCCCGCCCCTGGTTGGGTTGATTACATTTGGCTCACCCGATAAACTAGGTGTCTTCCAGTTCTTTTTTTTTTTTTTTGGTTAAGCGTAGGCTCATGTTTTTCGCTTCTTATGCGTCATCGAATAGAATCTTCTTCAATTCCTGATTGAGAAATCAATTATTATTTTTGCGTGTTTGTTTAACTTACTTATCTTTCATAACCACTAAACTAGTTCAAGACCTTAAAGGTTTTAATTAATCAAACATTCTAATACGTGTAAACTCTAGCAAGATTGAAATCTCTGTACAAAGATCATGGTTGCTAGTTTGTTCAACACTTTGAGACAAAGACCTTGTAATAAAATTATAATAAATTTCATAGATAATGATACTTATAAGCTCTGTTAATCAACTCTCTCCACATGTACTTGATATCTAATTACATTGTTTAAAAATTGCTTCTGATGATTGTAGGCTGGTGTACATGTTTACTAGTGTTTGTCACTTAATTGTGTTATTAGTAAAATCTTTTAACTATGTTATCATCTTCGATCCTTCATCGATATCATTGACCTCGATACGGTCATGTGGATTATGATATATGTTTTCTAGGTCGATAGTTTCCACGTGTTGGCTCATTTGCATAGTCCGTTGTCTCCTCGACGAAGAAATCTGATTGCTCAAATACCTGATTGATTAGGTACATTATTTATGGAATGGTTGATTATAATAAATAGGATTAGTTAAACCAGGTGTGATGAGATTGACAGATATTTAAAGAATTAATTATGTTTTATAATACCAAACTAAGATTTCAAAAATAAATAATGTATGTGATTTTATAAGCGCGAAATGTGGTTTATTTTTTTTTATTTTTAAAATATTCCCTTAAATTCAAATAAAAAAGAGGACCAAATTAAACAACCACAACCCTAATTATTCCTTCTTTAGATGGAGAAGCAGAAGTACCAAATTGTTTGTTTGGGGAAGCAGTGTTGTGAGATTATAGAGAAAATCCAATCTGGCCTGTTTACATTAACAAAGACATTATTCCAACTTTCTTCCAAAATTGATTCATGTTTGATACAAACATTGTCACATATATTACCAAAACAAATTTATGGTTTTCGGCTAAAAAGTGTAGTAGTTAAAGGTGTATTAGCTGAGTTGGTAGAAGTGTGACAAATAGAATCACATGTCGCAAGTTCAAATCGAACGGCGGCATTTTATGTTAGTAGTGACTTGTTTAAATAAACAAAAAATTAAAAAATTTCTAACCCTACAACTTGGTATGATGAGTTGTAATAATGCTACGAAAGATCGATTAAATAATATATATATATATATATATTTTATGTGTGTGTGTTTTTTTTATCAAGAAACTATTTATTAATCTTCTTGATATAATATTCATGGCATTGGTTTGACTAGGACTGAAATGGATTAGGTTTGCAGGCAAGGTTGGGTATCACTAATGGAACACATTTTTTTGTCCTATGAATGAACACCCCATTGATGTTGATGCGCACCCAATGACAGGGTTGGATGCAATTTTAGATTTTTGCCTAATTATAGAACCATACTGAATGGTAAGCATTGAATCAATGGTTTACTCATTCAAATGCCCTAAAATATGTTATAGGAAAAGTGGGAAAGATAGTTTTGCGATATAGAAGGACATCAGTAAAATTAGGTATGACAATGGAGCGGATTTAGTTTTGCATCTTATCAACGTGTTGGAGTGTTCACTAGTGATTCAAACCGAACCCGTTGCCATTCCTATTTATTTAAACTATTGAAATTCGAATGATGAAAATGGTAGATGATGTTCTTGGTGATTTCTCCATCAAATCTCTTATGGATACCATACCACCACCACACAACAACAGTTAGGAGGGAAGAAGATGTTTTAGTTAGGAAAAATGGGCTTATCCTGTTCTGTGGGCAGGCTGGACATAACAGTGTTGTCTGTGACATGACACAATTTTGGGTGAGGTCCCCTTCATAACCTTAGCTCTACATTACTTGACCTTCTTATAGTCTATCTATTTGGTAATGTTGATCATTGTTCATTTGCAAAGGTTGCATTAGATAGAGTTTGAAATGAAATAGAATTCAAAACCAAAAGGCAAAATCGAAACAATGTAGACTACCTTTCCTCTTTTGAATTCGAGTAGATGGAGACGGTAGTCTACCATGAATGCGAGTTATTGTTGTACGGAACGGGTTGGATGAACTTGGTATATGTACAATACGAAATCTTTGTTATTTGTTTAGGGTTAGAAAGTTGTATTAGATTTTGCTATTTATTACTGACTTTTTTTTTAATGCAAACAATCATCTTTCTTGTTATTTAGTTTCGCTATAAGGAAAAAAGAAAAAGAAAAAAAAAAAAATTCTGGAAGACTTTATAAGAAAGTATTTTTAATGGGTTCACATTGCGATAAGGATTTGATTTCTTAAACCCAAAGGAAACAAAAAAGACACTTCGTGTGAAAATTCGGATAAGAATGCTATAGTGTCCTCGTCGGTAAAAGCACCATCAACATAGTGAATGCTACCATAGATAATGCGAGTCATCCATTTTTTTTATACTATACTATCAGATGCACCATTTTACTCCAATTCGTATATCTATTAATAGGAGTAAGTCTAGTTAGTCATGTTTGTTAGTATTTTTTTAAATATTTTTATCATTTTTCTCTAAAACACTGTCTATATAAGGAATAGAAGTGTAAAAAAATTCTAAAAAATACTAACAAACAAGACTGACTAGAGTGTACATGAAAATTTGTAAAGCGAATATTAGTGCAAATTAACTAAGATTTTCGATTACTTTATTTGTCATCATTAGTTGAATAGTATTGCATTAATAGATTTTTAAGACTGAATCTGACCTATTTTTTTACCGTCGCTTAGTCACTCATCACCACAAGGTCAAAAAACAGTTGACCAATTTTCAAAATTTCAAATCCTAATCCCACTAAAAAGCAGAGACGTTCCTCCTTGTTTCCAATGTCAATATCAATGTCGTCAAACTTCTTCTTCATCTTCCCTCGCGCATTTCCTACGCGCATTTCCTAGTCCCTTAGAATTAGCGTTAGTTCAAAAGTTAAAATTGAAAGAGCTTTGCTAGCTGTCGAGGAAATGAGCGAGGGAAATGAGGTGGATGGAGTGGAAATCGTTCGTTCTTTTCAGGATGCGCGCGCAAAAAGTCAACGCACACATTCTAATGGAAGTGAACGGTTTCCATCCTCTCCACCTCATTTCCCTCGCTCATTTCCTCAATATCTAAAATTTCTGAAATTGAATTCTAAATGGCAAGGGAACTAGCGAGGAAATGGGCTAGAAAGGGGGTGTGACCTTTCATTTCCTTCGAAATGCATGTTTTTGCAAATCTCGATAGAGATGAAGGGTTGCACTCCCTCCCTCGCCCGTTTCCTCGCCGCCTAAAAGGGCTCAGTTGAAAAACAACACTGTAGTTCACCTATGCCTACCTGGACCACCTATCAAGACATTTTGACAAAATTTTCCAGCTCTTTTTTTCTTCAAATTTTATTTTTTTTAAAAATTATATAAAAAATTCAGTAAATGAATAGGGGGAAAAAATATATAAAAGGGACCCTACTCTCCTCTGTCGTCTTTAATTGGTCTTTCTCTCTCTCTGGTTTTGCTGTCTCCTTTTTTCTCTCAAAGTAGTACTAACTCTTGTCATTGAAACTATGGGGTGGTTTCTTTGTTCTGGAAAACCCCAAAAGAAATCAAAGAACAAGAAGAAATCAGATGATCAGATCCCACCCACTCATTCAGGTATGGTTTCTACTCTAATTTGAACAAATCCCATTTCCAAATTTATCATTTTTATTTTCTTGGGGTGGCTTTTTCTGCATTTAAGTGATTTGGGTTTGTTGTAAATGGATCTAAAGTTGGTTTCTTGAACCATTTCTCAAGTACCCATTTTGAGTTTCTGCATTACTTGTTCACTTGGATTCAAAAGAAAAGAATGGGTTATGCAAGTGATGATTTTTATGGTTTTTTTCTTTTTTGAGTTTTTAGGTTTAGCTGATAGTTTGGGTTGTTGATCTTCATTTAGTCTATAGTTCATATAGTTTTTGCAGGTAGTTGATTATAAAAATGTCCTCTTTGGAGTACAAAGTTGCAAATTTGATGAAAAATAGGGATTGGATTATATCTCAAAAACTAGAAATGTAGTCTTGATGATTGTTAAGGCTTAATCTTTGTAGAATGTGATTGGGTTTCTGAGAAAATACTGTATTTGACGACTTGAATGACAATGGATCTTGATGATTGCAATTAATGGTTTTCTATGATGAGATGAATGTGGTGGAACGCTTGTATGTACGAGTGGGGCTATAGGGTTTTTGTTTGTTTATTATGATTGGAAAAATCCAAGCTCAAATCCTTCATGTATGTTGGCGTTGTCCTTTTATGGGTGATTTCTATTCTTAGCTTTAATGTGAGATGGGTATTCTATATATTTTGTTACCTCGTGTTATGAATCGAAAACAAGGAATGCTGTTGAATTTTTGTCATCTTCTATTGTTTTTGTTGGCTTCTTAGATTGTTCTTCCCTTGTTTTTTTTTTTTTTTTGGTGTTTTTTAAATTTTCAGAAAAGCTGAAAGTAAATTCCTCATTGAGTGTGAAGAAGGAGGTTACCAACAATGGGGAATCTAATCATATCGCGGCTCAGACGTTTTCTTTTCGTGAAATGGCGGCTGCTACGAAGAATTTTCGAGCTGATTGTCTTTTGGGGGAGGGAGGTTTTGGCAGAGTTTATAAAGGGAGACTGGAAGGTACCAACCAGGTTAGTTGAGCTTAGCTGAGATTGTTTGTGTGTATCTTTATGTTTTTAGAGACTTTTGTAATTGGTTATTTATGTTTTCTTTACTTATGAGTGTGTATCTTTAATATCAAACTTCGAACTTTATTGTATACTATTGGGTAAATTGTTCATATGTTGCGCTTTTGTATGCAGATTGTGGCTATCAAGCAACTTGATCGCAATGGTTTACAGGGGAATAGAGAATTCCTTGTTGAAGTATTGATGTTAAGTTTGCTTCACCACCCTAACCTGGTTAATCTGATAGGATATTGTGCTGATGGGGATCAGAGACTTCTGGTTTATGAGTACATGCCTTTAGGATCTTTAGAAGACCATTTACATGGTATTTTACATTATCAAACCCACACACTTTTTATTGTTTTGTATTCTTAAGTGGAATATGATTTATTGTTGCATTCTCATTTTAACAGACCTTCCACCTGATAAGAAAAGACTCGATTGGAATATGAGAATGAAAATTGCGGCTGGTGCAGCGAAGGGTTTGGAATATTTGCACGATAAGGCAAATCCACCTGTTATATATCGTGATTTAAAATGTTCCAACATTTTGCTTGGGGAAGGATATCGTCCTAAGCTGTCTGATTTTGGCTTAGCAAAATTGGGTCCGGTTGGGGATAATACTCATGTCTCAACAAGAGTGATGGGCACTTACGGGTATTGTGCACCAGAGTATGCTATGACTGGTCAGCTTACATTAAAGTCAGATGTTTATAGTTTTGGGGTTGTGCTTTTGGAAATCTTGACCGGAAGGAAAGCCATAGACAATTCCAAATCTGCAGGGGAGCACAATTTGGTTGCATGGGTAAGAAATTTCCTTCCATTTATTCTTTTTCTGTTTGTCACTTTTTGTATTTGTATTTGAGCATGCATAATAAGGTGCACCTTAGCTATTTAGTCGGTGGAGCTTTATGCCTCTTAAAGCACATCCTCTAGGACTGCCATGGCCCCATCCACTTCCCTTTTTATTGTTTCTCCATGGAGAAAACCTTAATTAACCTTTAAAAAAAAGCATGGAGCCATCAACCATCATGGTTTTCCGAGTTGACCAAATAGACTGTATAGCTGATAATCACCAATGTCATCATGCATTGGCTCCGAAGTACATTCCCATCTGGTGCAACTGCTAACAACATCAGTGCAACCTTATGCCAGTCGGCTAAATGTATCATGTTTCTTCAGTCAGCTCTATCAAGATCCATATCTTTTAGTAAGCTGATTGTGTTTGAAGCTATATTCGCTTTAATTCCATGGTTTTCTTGATATCCTCTGTGCTCTTCTGAAACATTTTACCAATAAATTCTATCTAATTGGAACTAATCGTGGCAGACACTGAATGCGGTCAAAACATTCAAGTCTCAACTGTCTGTCAGCATTTACTCCTAATGTGCTACATGAAGTCTCCATGTCATAGCACTCGTACATGTCAGTGTCCTATCTTTGTTGCACGAAGTTCATGCACATTTTTCTTAATTGTTGCCCAACAATAGGCCCAATAAATATAGCTGGTCTTGTACCCTATGCTATTTTCTGAAATGACGAGAAACTGTCAGTCACTTGGTATTCCATGAGTATCCTTTAAACCATTTTGCCATAATTCTATAAGCAACATCTTCTTTTGTTTCTCAATCCTAAAAGGCTAATAAAACCGAGATAACAAAATAGTCAGGTCAAAGATCCTAAATCATGCAAGTTCCCTATTTCATATACTGGTGCAATGAGTTTTCTGATGGATCATATTGATTTCATCTCAAGCGCTAGTAAAAATTTGTGTCGAAGATATTGTAACATCCATATTTAAAGTGAGCGTACATTGTACAAATGTGAGAGAAGAAAAAGGAAAAGAAGTACCATTCCTTAGTTGCAATAAAATACTCCATTTTTATGCATCTTTTTGAACGTTTTCTTTTGGATTCGACTGCAGGCACGACCATTGTTTAAAGATCGAAGAAAGTTCTCACAGATGGCAGACCCAATGCTCCAGGGTCAGTACCCTGCGAGGGGCTTGTACCAAGCACTTGCTATTGCTGCAATGTGCGTGCAGGAGCAGCCCACTATGCGGCCGCTCATTGCAGATGTAGTCACAGCTCTTTCTTATCTTGCTTCGCAAATGTACGACCCTGAAACTCAGCCAATTCAAAACACCCGGTCAATTTCATCTGCATCTCGAACAAGAAGGGACAGTGATAAGCGACTCAACCATGCTACTGGTTCTGACAGAGAGAGCAGAACATAAGCACTTAAACCACAAGAATTGAGTTCAGCTTAAGCAGATGTCAATTTCCTTCGACGAATGGCTATATTGTCATAGATCACGTGAAATCACAACCCAGAGCCTGCTTAGGCACTTTTTTGGATGGTGGTATGGTGGTTCCCTGGTTATCGAATTTTGCATCATTCCAGATACCAGGTGTACTTCCACGACCACTCTGTGTTTTGAGTTTTTCCCATTCTTTGGTGTACATGGAGATTGGTTCATTGTATGTAGTTGCCACTTCTCTACAGTTCACACTTGGATGTTTCCTTGCAATTTTCAGTCCATATAAGCTCGTTAGTTAAGAGTCAGGCAAGAAGCCCTTTTGATCTGTTTCTATTTTGCCATATGAAAATACTTTCAGAGATGAAAAAGGAATTATTTTATCCAGAGCTTATGGTTGCAATCAGTGTTTTATGCTTATAGAAGATTCAGGATTTTACAAAGAATCAAAGCATTTTGAACTCTGTTGTTGGAGTTAAGTACATTAATCCTTAAAAAGTTATGGGATGTGATTTGCAATTGTTGTAAGTTGAGATTTGGGGAAGGTCAAAGTGGACTGTTTTTATCAAAATGCATTCATACAATTGATATTTTACGCGATATCAAAAGCTCTAGAAAAGAGTAAGCGGCTAAGAGCATCAAGCGAGCATTCTAAATGACCAAATGTCTTAATCTAAATGACTAAATCTCATTACTTAGAGATAATTGATGAAGAAATTCTCCAGTATTCTATTATGTCAATTCTTTTAAGTTGCCTTGTGGCAAAACAAAATTCTTCATGGTATCCTACTGTTGTTGCTTTAAGTGTGCCATATGGCGATCCTGTGGCATTTCCAAGCTAACAAATACATAAACACTATCTGTTTCAATAGATATTCTGTTGATAATTCAGGGAAAATCTGTCATCTGTTGTACAATCAGAGTTTAAGATGCATCTGAAAAAACAAGGCGTGAAGTTTCTGCAACTCAACCACTATGCACGCACTTCAAATATCAATTCAATGCTTCCCACCTAATAACAACGCGTAGCTGCATAAACTGATCATCATACACTGAACACAATCCCTTAATAGTCTCTCGATATCACTAAAATGAGAATTGCAATCAAGATATACATGGCAGACCAGCATGCGAAGTATAGCATTATCAAAAACACACCATCCTTAGCGTACGAACCCGAGATGATAAAATTCTTTGAAAGCGGCTTTGCATAATCCAAGGCATATTCATTATCAAGTGTGGACCATGGCTTGCTCACGATGTTTCATAGACGAACATTTGGCTTTACTGAGTGCAAGTGTCATAATGTGAACCAATAATTTTGAGCACAATGGTCGTCCTTGATGACGAAATTGATAATACATCCATTATTCAAAGAGCAAACAAAATGCAGTTTGGACTCGTCCTGCTCGGTTAGAAAAACACCGTCGCTGGATCTCATGATTAACGTCGATTAAACAAGGAGATAGAAAAAGACTGAACAGATCGCATACTCTGTCTGAACATGCACATTGTCTACAGAGCAGGAGACCAACATTATTCCAAATAAGACCTGCACGACAATTATTTGTTTACCATATATACTAATCAACAGTCAGCTTAGATGCAATTATTTTGAATAATAAACCGGAATAAGAAAATTATTGGAATGATAAAAGATTAAAGAATATAGGAAGACTGATCCATTGGATTCTGAGTTATTTCATTCTTATCTGCACTTGGATTATTTTAAGTGATCAAGTAATGGATGAGCATGTGCTTATGTAGGGAAGCTGTCTGAGAAATTACAATAAAGAAGATCGACAAAACTGTTCAATCTGGAAGAATGAATGGTGGTACTTGTCCGAGCAGCAGCAATGTACATGTGGGTACTGTTTTGATCATGTTTGATAGCTTTCTACAGATTTGGAGCTCGGGAAGAAGGCCAATCTTTTTGGTCTTATGCCGCTCCAGAAAGTGGCAATGCCATTACTTATCAAGGTGATAAGCTTATACTGCTCATCTATTATCAAGGCTCTGTCCATTGTTAGGGGGGTTTTCTTCACTGGAGTTCTCAACCGTATTTGATTTCTCCTGTTCCAGAAAAAGGTGGGATTAGTTTGGAAAATCAAAAAAACTGAGGGTAATCAAACTAATGGTAGGAACATTAAGTGCATCACCAATCTATGAAATGCTCTCAGGTAATTATGATAAGCTGTTTCTAGATAAGAGGTTTAAATTAGATGGAGAAATGGAAACTAGACGATGAAATGGAAAAACTGGATGAAAATGAAGTGTTTTAGCAGACGGAAACAAAAATTATGTGTGCAATTAGCAATATTAATCTACGAGTCAAACAAATATAAATAATCAAAATGAAGTTTTATAGCAGACAGAAAGGCTGCTTAGGCACCAGGGCAGTTCAGTTGATGGGTCTGGATTGGAATGAACTTGTTGGCTTTGAAGGTTAACTGGGTCTAGTCTAAAGGCCCACAAACTTAACAGTGGGTATAAACCTGCTGGGCCAATGGAAGTGCTAGGGAGTGATTGTCTCCTGGGGTTGGAGTGATGATCATGACTGGTCTTTGTTTGTCAGGTTGAGCTTTCAAATTCATATGGAGCCCTTTTTTCTTCATGCGCTTCCATTGTTACTGGATTTGATTTGATTTTTTTTTTAAGAAGGCTCTTTTGTTTCGCGGAAAATAAATATTCAAGGGAAAAACGATTTAATGAGAATAAAATTTCAAAGATTTTTATTTTCCTTTAAGTAATTTATGTTGTTTGGTTGTGTAATGGAAATTAATTTTCAAATGATCAAATATTTGTCTTGAGCGATGATTACAGTTGGGTTGACAATCCAACTGTGGTGGCGGTTGACTTCGTAGTTGTAGTTGTAGAAATGGTAGGGGTTGTGGTTGTAGTGGCATTGGTGGAGAAGGGTGTAAGTTGTGGCCTGAGAGTGGCAGTGGTAGTTAAGATATGGTGGTGGCGGTGGAGGTAGCCGTGCGTAACTTATGTGGTATTGGATGTGCTACGGTGGTGATGGTGGCAGCGGTGGTTGGGTTATGGTGCTCGTAGTAGTGGTAGTTGTGCTATAGTGATGGTATTGGTGGAGGTGGAGGTGGTTGTGGTATAGTAGTGGTGGCAATGGTGGTTTTGGCCCATTGTGGTATGGTGGTGTGGTTCGAGAGTTGAAATCATGAGAATAAAAAACCAAGGAAGATCCTGGAAAATCAACATCACATTTAAAATTGGTACAATATTTCCCACCCATGAGGCTCTTTTGGAAAAAAAAATTCAAAGATTTATAATTTTCCATAAAACAAACCTAAATTCTAGAAAATAAGCATTCCAGAAAATAATGTATAAATGTGTGGTGGTTTCAATGGGCTTTTAGTCAACATGTACCCGCATCATTGCTATATACCTCAATTATAATACAATCTCCATCGGTACCTAGCAGTGCCTATGCAGTAAGCTAGTGAATCAAATTGAAGGCTTACCTTGTTCTTGTCACCCCAACTAAGCCCAAATGGCCGGGAAAGCAAGCTGATCTTTCTTGTCGGCATATCCGGTGCAACCTCCTGATTTGCTTTTGTGAATGAACCTTCCACATGCACAGACCTAAAGAGAAAAATGTTGATAATAAGGCACCAAAAATGGATTTCTAAAAATCACACCTAAATATCTGTTACATTTCCTATACATGGATAAGTTCTGAGATGATGAGAACAATAGGATGAAAGTAAAATTTATTGTTTGGTGCTTGAATATCGACTTTGTTATGAATAGAAAAGCCCTTGAAGTTGAGTTGACTTGCATACCTTGGAGATTGATGTGCCTTCACTTGACCAGATTGGTACTGTAAGGTGGCTTCCAGCGTCGTCTCCGCCATAACCATCCTCTTCTCCATCTCAGCAATTGAAGCAATAATTTCTTCGTATTTTTCCTGCAGGAAATGAAGGAAAGAAGAAGAACATGAAAAGGGAAAAAGAAAATTGGATTGAATGTTTTGGTAATTGGATTGAATATTTTGGTCACTATCTCAATCAAGTGTTCTAGTCAGTGACAAAGGATTCCGTTGGCAAAAAACATAAAGGTTACCAATGTTCTGCATGCACCATCTTAAAAGGAAATAAACATTCATATAAGAGAAATAATTAAATCCTAAGCCAGTAGAAGATTTACAATGCAAAATTTAACAAAAAAAAATATGCATGGAAACTTTCTCATTTCCTTGATAGCATTTTTAAAAGTTTTTTTCCCTCCCTTCAGGCAGAAAACTTAACACGGAAAATTTTATGGGTGTACAATAGAGCAACAAGTAGATAAATGACACAGAACCTGAAGTACACTGGCAGCATGTCTTTGAGCAGCTGCATCTTGCTCAGCCAATCTACGAGCATCTTCTGTAGTCCTTTGTTCTTGCTCTACCCTCATCAAAATCTGGAGTAATAATTGTTGCAAATCAAGTAAAAGTACTCTCTTAGTTTTACCGGGCAACTTCAAAAAAAAAAAAAAAAAAAACCTAAACCAAAAACCTCCAAAATCTATAGCTACAAACAAACTGACCTGAAGCATAGCACGTTCCTGTTCTTGCTTATTCATAAGGACCCGTTGCAACTCATCTAACTCTCGCTCCAACGTCTCAACCTGTATTTACAGAGAGAGTAACTCAAGTATAATAAGCAAGATTGCAGATGTGCCGGTGCATGAAAAGGGAATCCTTACAATACACAGTAGCAAAACATCTCATTAGCAGAAGCATTAGAATATAACTCCCTTAATGAGAAATATAACAAAATCAAAAGTTTAGAAAATACATACAACCAAACCATCCCAATTATTATCGATACTTCCTTGTTACTTAAATCTTCAGCTCAAAGTTTTATTTGTGAGGCTGTACCAGAAGAGAGAGAATTTTTTTTTTTTTAATCTTTTTTGCCTTGTGTATTATATTCCAAACCTTATAGATTCAGTACATAAATTCCCTTTTGTGTACTTATTTAGTCAGTTGTTTACTATTGAATTCCTCAATTGGTACATTTTTACGATTCTAAAGTACCTACTGACATTGACAAAAAAAATAATTTCCAAACTGGGTCGTTGACCCTTTTTATTTATTTATTAACCCATGCTCGAAGGCTACATCATTGACCGCATAGGATTAACCAAACCATGCCCGAAGGCTATATCAACATTGACAAGTTGAGTTTCATCAATACTCGATACGCTAAATAGATTTGGAATTGATCATGCAATTTTAGCTTCAAGCAGGAATTGAATTAACCATACAACAACAATAAACACCAATGAAGTTGAGGAAGAAGAAATGGAACAAGTCAGCAAGATAAGTGTGTGAAATAGACCACTTATCTACAGAAAAGAACAAATAAAACTGTCTCCAATAGTACACATTTCATTAGTTACCTTAACATTGTAAATGGTAAAGCATGCAGAACATAATAGCAATGAGAGTTAACTATTGTAAGTATGATTGAGATATACCTTTGCACGCAATTGCCGTCTGTTGTCCTGTTTTACCATCTCAACCAGTGCCGTCTCTAGCTCGTCCGCTCTGGAAAATAGCATGAATCAGATATAAGTTCGACTAGTTAACAAAAATGTAAATAAACAAAGGAGAAAACACTGAAACTAGAAAGATAGACGAAGATATAGTTTTCTTTGGGGTAAGAATTTTAGTTTTTTATGATATTACACAAACGTCGATCTAAGATATATTGACATCGCAGAAGTTCCATTAAATAGTATACTGAAGAGCTGGAGTTGACAAATATTAACAAGGCCCCAAACTAAACTTTATCTGTATCTTAATTTTTTCACTAATATCTCTCAATTGTAAAACATAAGACGGAGAGAAATTACAAGGTTAAATGAAAATGTGGGAAAAGAGCATATGGTCTCATGGATTATGTGAAAGGGCATTGGTTTTACACACGTACAAAAGGAAAAAAAAAAAAAAACAAGAAGGATGCATGCTTCAAGCTTGACTCCAACTTAAACCTTCCATAATAGATGGCAAAAAATAATATTTGAGTATCATGATTCAGTCCATGGCAAGATTTATGTAGGCATTGATTAAATCCCCGAACAAAACTTTTTTGGTCTCATCCATGTCGTGGTTCTTATTGGAGTTGTGAGTGGTATCATGCCCAAATAAATTAGAAGGTGTTGACGATCTGATGCCATATAAAAGTTACCAACCTGAGTAAAGCAGATCTTTTCTCCTCCAGCAATCTGCACAATTCAGCCTTCAACCACTTCACCTGTACAATAATTGTTCATAAGAAATATAAGTGCTGCAAGGAATTTTAAGCAGTCCTTAATAGTCTTTTTATAATTAGCATTCTCAATCTTGAGCACTCGTGTTCATAGAAATAGGTATGAATAGGTACATTGAATATGGATGAACTTAGCATTGACCAGTTGGTACTTGCTACCTGGAACATGACAGTGCTTAAGACCAACAAATGTAATGTTAAACAACCAAGATTCATTGTTTAGAGCATCTCCAAAGGAGACACCTCAGACCCGACCTTTTGTTCTATATTTTGGGGTAGTTATCCTACTCGATCCCACAAAAATCCTAGAAAATGCGGCTTGTCCCCTAAATGTAAAAATGTTGACTCGACATTCAGATTGTTGAGCGAGTATATTGTTGCGTGAGTCATACTCGCTCAACAATCTTTTGATTGAGTCCACCAGACCCTAAAATTTATAAATAAATATAATTAAAAAAGGAGAGGAGATGGGGTTTCCTATATACAAATAACTATCTGTAATAACTGTTGTTTCCTATATACAAATAACTATCTGTAATAACCATCTGTTACCTGTTCTATGGAAATATTTTAAAAGGTAAGGAAGTATTATAGAAAATTTATGGAAAGGATTTCCCTATGTTCAAACTTCCAAAGAACCTACTGTTACCTGTTCTTCGAGATTTGGAGTAGAATTTAAATCACTATCTGTAGAGTCCGAATCTGAAGAAGATACTTCTCCATTCTTATCAGGATCAACTTTCAAATCATATATCTTAGAAGCAAGTGCCTTGGAATCTCTCAAAACACGAAGTCCTCTGTATCGTTCCTCAATGTCAGCCATTACTGAAGGCCGATGTTTGTCTCTCAGCTCTGTCAATCTGGCTTCATTTACAGCCTGATAACCCATACATGCAGTCAATACAAGTTGGCTGCTGTCAAATGTTGCGCTAGCAAGGGACTGCAGCAAGGTAACTGCATCTCCAGTATCCTTTGTTGTAAGTAATGCAGGAGCTACAAGAAAACTAAATAGGATTAAGCTCTAATAATTACCAGCAGAGCATAGACAAGTAGGATACTGCATATGCACAAACAACAAAGAAAATGTGGTTCGCTCTGTACCGTATAACTCCATCAAAGTAAGTGCAGTTCGAAATAGCATAACACGATTTCCTTCAAATAGAAGCACATCCCATATTCTAAGAACTGGGGTCAGAAAAAATTAATTGTAAAAGTTAATACAAAAGTCGCATTGGGGAATATACAATCAACATTAAGGGATTTGCTCTAGGTAGAGTATAGAAGCTCACCAGTTTCCCAGGGAAGCATATTTACAAAAATGGAAAGGAACCAGGGACCAGTAACCCATGCTACTTGTACTCCCAGGTTATCAAGATGAGTAACTGCATGCAAGTTGATTCAAATAAGACACTCAAGGTGAAAACATGGGATATGAAATCATAAAATAATAGTTGATCCAAGACAAACCCAATCTAGGAAATCTCTCGCGCACCAACTCCTCAAAAACAAGTTGATCTACCTGAAGAAGGAAACCTTCAAAATGTTATCTGAAACTGAGGTTCTCAAGTTAATCCATTCTTAACTTCATGAAAACTACTGCAAGTAGTTGCTAGGCACAAACAGAACAAAGGCACATAGAGGCTACCTGAGACTCTATCATTTCCTCCGAATAGTAGCCATCAAAGTAGTCATCAATGATACGCATCAAAGTCCTGAATGATGTTCAACCAGGGGTCATATAATAATTGCAGATTATACAATAGAGCATGCTTGATTTGGCATTTCCATATGTTGCAGACAAGCCTTCAGAAAAATAGCTTAAGGCGGGCACTTTGAAAACAGATAATGTGGATTGTACTTCAAACCTACCAAAAGGCATTTTCCTCAGGCATTAGTAGTAGTAATAATCCAGCAAAGAAATTCATTGCCTGCACATAGAATTGAAATCATAAATTGTAAATTAACTGTGTCATAAATCAATTGAATGGAATTCACTAATGGCTTCAAGAAAATGAAAATAAACGTGATAGCATATATCAATTGCTGACATATGTCTGTGCCTTAGGCTGAAATGCTATATTATGTCATATTCTCTATGAAATTTGACTTATCTAAACCCACAAACAGACCACCTAAAATTAACCTGCATACCCACATTAACAATGTCCAGTTGGCAGACAATGCATAACACACATGTTATTTGCAGCATCTGGAAACACTTCGGACTTTTTTTTCTTGGCTATTAATGAAACTGCAATAACAATAGATACATACTGACAAGTTGGCAGTTTTCATCTAGGTTCAAATCTAAATACCTGGCAGTAACCAACCGAAGGATTATGCCTAGCATAAGCTGTAAGTAAACGCCTCAGGGCATTTCTGCCATCCTCATCGAGAGCAGGATGACCTGGGAAAGTTCGAGGCAAATCCTGCAAAAGAGGGAACATATATTTGAAGCAAAAGTAAAGTTGTAAAACATTGCAATGCTCAATAGTTGACACCCCCAGAAGACCAAACAAAAGTGAAAAGGGGAAGACACATCTTAAATTCATCCAATAACCTTTTCAATCTGCCCTTTCCATTTCTCGGGCGCACGTACATGGTCCATACTTGACACCTTGTTAGTATAGCTGGAAAGTGAACTATCATGTACCTCATCACCGTGGGTATTACTGTCAGGGTCTAACAGTTTTTTATAATAAGAATCTACTCGAGATGCCCTAATACCCACAAAAGCTTGCCACAGCTGTAGATAAAAACAGATAACATAAAAATCCATTCTTCACTGAACTTAAGAGAAGAAATGAAGTCCAGAGTTTCAATTGAACCTCTCCCCTAAGAGCCATTGGTACTCCTCCATGAACAAGGCACTCCAGCTCTTCTCTCCAAGGGCCTGAAGACTCGAGAAAACTTGAATTGCTTGCAGCATTCACACTGCCAGTTGAAGGAGCATCCTGAACTGTATCCGATCTCTCCATATCATAGAATTCATCATCCGAATCTTCATCATAAGCCCCCTCTTCTGGCTTTGTTTCCGCCAATTTGGGAAGATTGTTGTCATTTCCAGTATCCAGCTCGTCTTTCACAAGATGTTTTGCCCCCTCTTCTGGCTTTGTTTCCGCCAATTTGGGAAGATTGTTATCATTTCCAGTAACCAGCTCGTCTTTCACAAGACGTTTTTTCTTAACCCGAGAACTCATCATATTTTCAATGGCAACAAGGGATGGTCTAATTTCAGTCCATATTTGGATTCTATGGGTCCTTACTTTCGGCATCTTCTCTGCCTTTTTCTTTTCGTCAACATTTGTACCATTTTCCTCGTGTTCCCCTAATACAGACCCTGCTTCCTCAACCTTCACTTCAGCATGTGCCAGTAAATCATCTACCTCAATGGATAAATCATTCACAGGCAACTGAGCTGACTCAGCTTGCCTCTTCAAGAAATCTATCCACTTCTCCGATCTCTCCTCTTCTTCCTCCTGAAATCACGAACATTATCAAATAAAACATACCGAATTCCGCTTCCTCCCAATAACCAAAAAGAGCAAAAACGACATAGCACTCACTTTGTAAATATTGGCATATTCGCGATACCTCTGCAAATGTTGAGGTCTAACGGCAAATCCATATGCATCTCTGTTCACAACAATGCTTATCAATATCCAAAGAAACCATACATCTTTCAATTCCAATAATCAGAACAAGTCACAGTAAAATACAACTAAATTCACCTAATGCGCATGGAGCTAATTAAGTAAAAAAAAAATAATAATTACATGTCACAACCAAAGAAAGCCTAATCGATGTGTATAACAATGTAAACTTAGCGTATTTCAGGTCAAAATGAATCGGTCACATTGCCATGAACTCAAGAATCAAAGCTCAAACCTCAATTGAGACCTAAAAATGGTAAACTGATATCTACTAAACTCTGAACTCTGCAATTACTCCAAAAAATCAACAAAATTCTGTAACCTAAGATCAGTGATAGACATTATTACGAACTATCTCTTCGGACTAACACGAACTCCAAAAAGTTGAAGAAGACTCGGGAAAATCACGAGAAGAAGCTCAAGCATCTATTCTAGTCCAAATCACCTCTTCAAATGATTCACACAGAGCTTAAACACACAAATTTCATCCAAAAATCAACAAACGCTACCAACGCAACATCAATCAAACACAAACACTACGCGCATTTCACAGAATCGAAGTGATTCAACTCTTCTAATTGATTGATAAATCTGAAAGGCAAAACCTAGAGACGTGTATCTTTCGCAAATTCAAACTCAAATAAGATTAGATTAGATCAAAACATTCAAAAAGATCGATTAAAACAAGTAAAGAAATTCATTCATTCATGATTCACCTCTTGTGCTCCAATGCAAGAAGAGGCAAGCTCTTCTTCTCCTTCATCTTCTCTTCTCCAAATCGATCCAAATCTTACAGATCTCTTCGAAATCAATACATCGACTCGACTCGATTTCTTCTTCTTTTTCTTGGAATGAATTTATTTCACTAGTAGACGAAGAAAGACACTTGCACCGTTTAAATAGCGAGAAGGAGGACATGACTGAGCTCGTCATATCAGTACAACCAGTCAAATAGTTTACCACGTGGAAGGATCTTGACCGTTGAAAGGATAAGATTTGAGGTATTGACTTGGGTCAAAGCATGTTTGACTGGTCAGAGTAGGAGATTTGGTTGTTGACTAAAGGGGGGACAGCTCAGCAGCATTGTAATTTGTGGCCCCCCGTATGCAACGGCCTGGATTTAGCTTAGTGTTCAAAATAAGTAAATTAACTTTCAACTACCCAAATATTTGACCCAAGTGAGAGAGAGGAACATGTTGGTGGTGGTAGTTGAGTATATTTTTTTCTTTTTTTTGAGTTTTGAAATGGGGTCAAATTTTGATTTATTAAATTACTAGGGATTGGGAATATGATTAATTTCATGTTTATCGAATCAAGGAATGTAATTTCTTGAAAAATATCAAAATTTTATGAAATATTTATTTTTTAGACTTACAGAAGATTCTTTTGAAACTCGAAATATCTATTTTTTCATTAGGCCAACTCAATTTTCGAATGTTATAACCTGTTATAACAGTAATTTAATATTAAAATTTTGTTACGTAAGTAATTCTTATATAATATGTAGTTTGTATGATATTATGAGTCTTGTGTGATTTTTTATGTAGTTTTTGTGAGTTTAAAATACTTAAATTATATTGAAATTTTATATACAACGAAATATTTCTTAAAATCAACTTACCAGAATTACCTTAAAAAAAGGAAATCACAATCTTTGCTATTGATGTTAAGTAATGTACATGGATCACATTTTCTTTCAAGCTATATGTTTTATCATATCCTGTTCATTTTTATTATAGCGACATTTGATTATCGATTTATCTCAATATTTTGTAACAATAGCCGAAACCTACTCAAACGAAAAAGCACTATGCTTGTGGCCAAGAATTTCAATAGATCGAATGTCCCCATTTTCAGTCGCAACTCTAGGATAACTGCAACATTCTCCAGCACGTTACAAACATTTCCACTTCTATATGAAGATGAAAAGAGAAATTATTCCAAAGTGAATTGTAGGAGAAGATTATCCTTCCATACCCGTCTCTCTAACCTACAAGCTTAGTGTTCCCTCCTCTTTCACTAACCTTGCAAGTGTTTTGACCAGGGCAGTCAAAGCGTGAAGTGAAGACGAAGCGGTTTGTCACGATTTGGCTTTAAGCGAAATTTTTTGATTAGAACAGTCAAAGTCACACAAATTTGTCTGAAAAATGAAAATTGAACAGTGTTCCTACACTTTGCAAAGCATGTGTTCCTTCCTTAATCCTATTGCCAACAATTTTTACAAACTCGCGAGTAGGATGATTGGCCTAAGGGAAATGAAGGTAAAATAGAGCTTCCAACCCATAATTGCACCCGAAAAATGCCACCTATTTCCTATTGCAGTCCCCATCATCTCACCACTTGACCCTTGCCATTAAAGGCTAAACTATCATTCCCTTTGGGAATTCCATATAACCTCAACAACCTTGATTTTTCTAAGGCATTCAACACAAGTGGTTGGGGCTTTATCGGGTATACATTTACAAACATTGGGTTCGGCTCCAAAAGGTTGAAATGGGTTCTTGCTTTGTGTAAAACATATTCTTTCTCAATCAAAACCAATGGCCCCCTCATGGGTATGTTTGGACTAGAGATTCGCCAAGGATATCCTCTTTCTCCACTTAAAGCTAAAGGCCAGGCTTGATCTCTGTTTTTCATGTTTTAGAACAGCCGCCTCTTGTATGGTCTTCACTACCTGTTGCACTCCTTCACCAGCCGTTTTACAGAGAGAGTGTCAGATTAGAGAAATTTTAACTATTAAAATTTCAGTTGTTGAAAAATATTTTTGATTGGTCATGAAAGTGGACTTAACAGTTCTGTCAGAAAACAATGGTTAAATTTAAATAGTTTTTAAAAAGAGACTAAACGTTAATAGGTATAAATTAATGAGTGTCAAATTAAAAAAAAAATAACAACCATTATATTTACCCAACATTTGAATGCCAATTTAATAACTAATTAAGTGAAATATTCATACCACATGTACAATAAGTTCTAGTGAGTAATTACATACACTATTATTGACGTAGAAAATGTCACTACATTTTTTGGATCTTCATTATTTTAAATATATCATTAAATCAGTGACGGAGCCAGGATTTTTGTTGAAGGGGGGGGGGGGGGGGGGGAGTGATGATATGATTAATTAATAATAGTGTAATAATTAATTACTTTAACAAAAAATTAATTCGAATAATACATAAATAACTATACAAAACACCAATTGTTAAACATAACTCCATCTAATCTATAGTGAAGAAAATGAACCCAATAAGTTACTTTGTAGGAGCACAAAAAGATAAATATATGGGAGACAAATCAAATTGGTATATAAATTTAAGGGGCAAAAATTAATTTCAAATGTAAAATTAGATGCGAACAAAACAAGTGGGTTATTTGTGATTTGTCACCTATCATAAATAACTAATTAGAGGTTACTCCATCATTAATCACTATTGTAGTCTCCCCCGGACTAGTAGTCAATGTGCATTGACTGAAAATGCTCACATTGATTAGCAAAATGTCCTTCAAACAATAACCCACATGTGAACTTCGAGATACAAACATGTATTTTAAGGAAAAATTAATGGATCAAATATTTAATATATCTCCCGAAAAATCCTATCAAGATGTGAATTCATCTCGAGAAAATAAATATTTTTTTAATAAAATGTTTTCTTCTTCCTCAAAGCAGGAAATAAAGATTGGGGTTGATGGTAGCCAATAGCGGTGGTTGGAAAAAAAACTAAATCAAGCAAAAAATGGAGAGGAAGAGAGTAGGAGGCGGAACGGTGTCGCAATAAACAAATAGAGGGAGCAGAATAGAGGAAAAGGGAGAACGTAGAGGGAGAACAGAGAAAGAGGAAGGGGTGGGCAGAAAGAAGACATTGACATACTAAAATTAACTAAAAAAAATATTTTAATTCAGTGGGGGCAAGTATGGCTCCATCCCTGCTGTCAGGACTCAAGGTCAGAGACCATCCTAATGGTCTCAAAACTCAATGTCTAATGGTCTCAAAACTCAATGTTCCCTTTTGAAAAGTGCCCAAATGCTTAGCATCTATATTATAGGGGGAAGGTTTGAGCTCTTGACTGTGAGGACGTGTTGCTTCCATTGCATAGTCGGGCCAGACTGTACCGCTAGCATTTTTATTATTTTCTTTGCATTGCTTTTCAACTTCAAACTTGTATTTTCTTCGATCGATAGCATCGAACTAGTCTTGAGCAACGTCCTTCCGAACGTTCCTCCCCATTGTAACCTATTGAATGTGAATGAGAGCTTTTACTGACTATTGTGCATTGTTATATTGTCTACAGATTGATATTGTGCATTCTCAAGTTAATATTTGTGCCCGTCAAAGTAACTACTCATAGGCTTACTAGTGGATTGGATAACTAGTGCCGCACGGATTACTAGTCCGTGACAGTTGGTATCAGAGCTAGAGCTTGTTGAATGCAAACCAGGATGCAGGAAATAAATGAGCGACTTAGCGCTATGGAGGAACGACAGACCAGTCGAATGCATAGACTGGAAAGCAGAATGGACCAGTTGAACACTTTGGGAGAACAGATTAGTCGGTTGGATGGACTCTTTTCACTGGCAGACAGAGTGGATTCGCTAGCTGAGCATGTTGATAACTTAGAGGGAAGAACAGTCGCAATGGAAGAGTCGCCTCACCCCACAGCTCAGGTGATGAGTGACTTCCAATTACAGTTGGAGGACTTATTTGCAAGGGTTGGCTTGCTCACTAAGGCCACAGGGACGACCGATCACCCTAGGATGAAAGTACCCGAGCCAAAGTCATATGCTGGGGCACGAGATGGGAAGGAGTTAGAGAACTTCTTGTTTGATCTGGAGCAGTATTTTCGCGCGGTGAACCCCGAATCTGAAGAAGCCAAGATTACCATGGCGACCATGTACTTAGCAGGTGATGCAAAGCTATGGTGGAGAACCAAATATGCAGATATGGAAGAAGGTCGCATCCTTATTAGAACTTGGGCAGACCTCAAGAAGGAACTCAGAAATCAATTCTTGCCTGAGAACACTGATTTCTTAGCAAGGAGGAAGCTCCACACCATCAAACAGACAGGCAATATTCGAGACTATGTCCGACAATTCTCAACTTGCTTGCTAGATATTCGAGACATGTCTGAGAAGGACAAAGTTTTCTGTTTCATGGAACAAGCTCATCCGCTTCTACAAGCAGAATTGCAAAGGCAGAAGGTGACAGACATTACAAGTGCAATTGCGGCAGCAGAAAGGTTTGGTGATTATATGCCCATGACTGGATCCACTTCGCTCAATCACTCCACAGCTAGAACTGGCAGTACCAATTCAAGCTCAGGGTCGAATGCTCGCTCACCTCACCAAAATTGGGGAAACTCAAGTCAGAACCGAAGAAACTATAATTCCCGGCCGTCCAACCAGAATTGGAGTTCCAACAAAAATTGGAATGCCAGCTCCAGCAACTCAAATTATAACAACAAAGGAGGGCAAAACTACTCTGGGCAGTGGAGACCATCTGCCCCAGCCCCATGCATTCTTTGCAATAGTAGAGATCACCCAACAGGCAAATGTCCATCCAAACCAGCTCTACACTCATTAATGTCCTTGCTTCAAGCAGAACCTTCTAACCAGACCGCATCGAGCTCGAACCCCACCAACAGTGAGACCTCCCAAATGGGAGCTCTACGCAAGCTCAATGCCGTCAAAGGAGAAATGTATGAGCATCCACACAAGAAGGCTTTACAATACATCGACATCACTATCAATGGGTTCCCTTCCCAAGCATTGTTGGATTCCGGAGCGACAGACAATTTTATTGCCCCAGATGAAGCTAGACGTGTGGGTCTGAACTTAGAAGGAGATGTGGGTAAGTTGAAAGCTGTCAACTCTGAGGCAATCTCTATCAAGGGTATGGCTAGAGCTGTGCCACTACAGGTTGGTCCATGGGAAGGAAGATCAAACTTCTTGGCCGCTCCACTTGATGATTTTAAGGTGATTCTTGGCCAAGAATTCTTCCGAGGAGCTGCAGCAGGACCATTACCTTTCATGGACTCCTTGGGGTTTTTCGGACCCAGACTACGCATTGTCTCAACCTCAATTCGACCAACAACTCATGATAGAATATTGACGGCGCTCCAAGTCAAGAGGGGCTTGGCCAAAGGAGAAGATACATACTTAGCTGTGGCGAAGCTAGAGATGGAAGATGATACTAGCAAAATCCCTGAGGAAATTGCCCAAGTTATTGCTGATTTCAGCGAAGTGATGCCGAATGAATTGCCAAAGAATCTACCTCCCAGAAGGCTCATTGATCACGAAATTGAGTTAGTCCCTGGAGCCAAGCCACCTGCACGTAGTCCATATCGCATGAGCCCTCCAGAGCTGACTGAATTGAGAACACAACTAGATGGCTTGTTGGAGTCGGGATTCATTCGGCCCTCTAAAGCACCTTATGGAGCACCTGTTCTTTTTCAGCGGAAACATGATGGCAGTCTTCGCCTTTGTGTTGATTATAGAGCCTTGAACAAAGTCACTATAAAGAACAAGTACCCGCTGCCGCTCATTGCAGATTTATTCGACCAACTTGGATCCGCCAGATACTTCACAAAACTCGACTTGAGATCAGGTTACCATCAGGTCCGCATTGCTGCTGGTGATGAACCCAAAACTGCTTGTTCTACTAGATATGGGTCTTATGAGTTCCTAGTAATGCCCTTCGGCTTGACCAATGCTCCAGCTACATTTTGCACCCTTATGAATGGCCTGTTTCGTCACCTTCTGGACAAGTCTGTAGTTGTCTATCTTGACGACATTGTGGTTTATAGTGGGACTATAGAAGAACACCTACATCATTTGCGAGAAGTGTTCCAAATCCTTAGGGATAATCATCTCTTTGTCAAGAAGGAAAAGTGCTCATTCGGCCAGACCCAGATCAATTTCTTGGGTCATATTATTGGGAATGGCAAGATTCGGATGGACATGGAGAAAGTCAAGGCAATCCATGATTGGAACTCTCCCAAGAACGTATCTCAACTACGTTCTTTCCTTGGACTTGCAAACTATTATCGTCGCTTCATAAGGGACTACTCTAAAAGAGCTGTTGCCCTAACAAATTTGTTGAAGCACGACCGAACATGGGAATGGGATAGGCAGTGTGAAGCTTCATTCCAAGACTTGAAATCGGCCGTGGTGAAAGATCCAGTATTGGCCTTGCCAGACATCACTAAGCCCTTTGAAGTACAAATATACAGAGTCTCGTTACTCAGCTCAGGAAAAGGAATTGCTAGCCATTGTACATTGTTTACGGGTGTGGAGACACTACCTCTTGGGATCTCAAGTTTTTGTTAAAACGGATAATGCTGCGGCAAGCCATTTTCTTACTCAGAAGATGCTCACCTCCAAGCAATCTCGATGGCAGGAAAAATTAGCAGAATTTGACTTAGTATTGGAATACAAGCCAGGGCGCACTAACAATGTAGCTGATGCACTCAGTAGAAGGGCGGACCTTGCAGTGCTAACCCATACCGGTCCGAGCCACACCATCTTGGAGAAGATCAAAGTCGGTGTACAGACCGATCCACAAGCGAAGGCGATTACAGAGTTGATCAAGCAGGGCAAAACTCGACGGTTCTGGATAAAAGATGGAGCAATACTCACCACTGGTAATCGCCTCTATGTTCCGAGAGCTTCTGGTCTGAGGAAAGAACTTTTGAGAGAATGCCATGACACCCATTGGGCGGGACATCCAGGTTGGAGACGAACACTTGCATTGCTAGAGAGGGGGTACTATTGGCCACAGATACAGGAAGATGTAATGGCCTATGTTCGAACCTGCCTTATTTGCCAGCAAGATAAGGTTGAAAGAGATCGACCAGTAGGCTTACTCGAGCCTCTGCCTGTTCCAACTCGCCCTTGGGAAAGTGTTTCTATGGACTTTATTACGGGGTTACCGAAAGTGGAGGATTTCAGAAGTATCCTTGTAGTTGTCGACCGATTCTCAAAATATGTGACATTTGTGCCAACCGGACTGACTTGCACAGCCGAAGATACGGCGCAATTGTTCCTCAATCATGTCGTTAAGTATTGGGGACTGCCCGAAAACATTGTTAGCGACCGTGATGCTCGCTTCACAGGAAAGTTCTGGAAGGAGTTGTTCAAGCTCTTGGGATCCAAACTTAATATGTCAACAAGCCAACATCCCCAATCCGACGGACAGACTGAGCGCTTTAACTCTATGCTTGAAGAATATCTTCGCCATTTTGTAAGTGCAAACCAGAAAAATTGGGTGGGACTACTTGATGTTGCACAATTCTGTTTCAACTTACAAAAGAGCTCAGTTACTCACTCCAGCCCCTTTCAGTTAGTCACCGGTCAGCAACCATTGACACCACATACCGTGCTGACCGGATACCAAGGACCCAGCCCCAGAGCTCTTGAATTTGTCAAAGCCTGGCAGAAAAACATTGAAGTTGCTCGAGCCTATCTTGAGAAAGCCTCCCGTCACATGAAGAAATGGGCTGACAAGAAGCGACGAATCGATCCTTTTGAAGTCGGGGACTTGGTTTTGGTGAAGTTAGATATGTTCAACAAGTATAAACGGACGGCTAGAGCACACAACAATTTGTTTCGCAAGTATGAGGGACCGGTACAGATTATTGAGAGAGTTGGCAAAGTCTCCTACCGCGTCAAGTTACCACATTGGCTCCGCTTCACCCATCCTGTCTTCCATGCAAGTAACTTGAAGTCCTACCATGCCGATGCCGCTGATCCCACAAGAAATGTCTCTACCCGAGCATTGCCTAAACATCCTACTAAGCCAGATCGAGGAGTGGAAGAAATCTTAGCTGACCGTCTCATCAACAACACAGGCCCGGATAGAGAGTATTTGGTCAAGTGGCAGGATGAACCTCCTTCAGAAATCAGTTGGGAGCCAGTCGAGCATCTACTGCCATACCTCTCAAAGCTGGAAGAGTACTTGGAAAAGTTCGCTGCGAGGGCGTCAACGAATTGAGTGTGGGAGAGTGTCAGGACTCAAGGTCAGAGACCATCCTAATGGTCTCAAAACTCAATGTCTAATGGTCTCAAAACTCAATATTCCCTTTTGAAAAGTGCCCAAATGCTTAGCATCTATATTATAGGGGGAAGGTTTGAGCTCTTGACTGTGAGGACGTGTTGCCTCCATTGCATAGTCGGGCCAGACTGTACCGCTAGCATTTTTATTATTTTCTTTGCATTGCTTTTCAACTTCAAACTTGTATTTTCTTCGATCGATAGCATCGAACTAGTCTTGAGCAACGTCCTTCCGAACGTTCCTCCCCATTATAACCTATTGAATGTGAATGAGAGCTTTTACTGACTATTGTGCATTGTTATATTGTCTACAGATTGATATTGTGCATTCTCAAGTTAATATTTGTGCCCGTCAAAGTAACTACTCATAGGCTTACTAGTGGATTGGATAACTAGTGCCGCACGGATTACTAGTCCGTGACACCTGCATTAAACCAATTTTTTTTTTTTACAATTTATAAGTTTCAAATCGTAAGACCCTTTGTCTGCTTGTATGAGCTCGATTTTCTTAAAATTTCTAGGGGTGGGCAATGTCGGTTCGGTTCGGTTTTGAGCCCCAAACCGATTTAATTCGGTTTGTCCAAAACCCAAATCGAAACCGAATTTTGTATTTGTAAACCGATGAATTCGGTTGAACCAAATTTCGGATCGGTTCGGTTCGGTTGGACCAAAATTTCAGGCTCAAGCATTTGAAAGACTTTCATTAAAACATGTTCAATTTTTTACAGGTCCAATTTTTTTATAAACTCAATTTTTAGCCCAAAATTGAAAACTTTGAGATAATGGGGTGATTTAGTGCAACAGGGTGTATTGCAATGCATTTGTTGCACTAATCAAGTATTGACACCTACTTTTTATTTAGTTATTTATATATATTTAATTAATCGGTCGGTTCGGTTATAAATCGGTTGGTTCAAAACCACAAACCGATTTTGAACCTTTTATAATCGGTTCGGTTCGGTTTAAATTATTTTCTTTCTGCTCATATTTCGGTTCGGTTACCGAACCGAATTTGAAAATCGGTTCGGTCGGTTAACCGAATTTAAATCGATTTTTGCCCAGCCCTAAAAATTTCCACGGCACAAGTTAATGTTTAAGAGGTACTTGCCTTCTCTTTTCCTCCACAATATTTGGCTATTTGCAATTATTTATTTATAGGGGTAAATTTGTATTTTCAAAAATATTGGACGTAAGTTGTTAGTCAAAGTGGTTGAACATACAGTCATGGGTGTTAGACTGTAGAACAAAAACTAATGGAGGTCAAAGAGGAATAGGGATAAACTAATAGGGTCAAATGAGAAATAACCATTAATATTTATTTTATTATTAATATTATTATTTATTTGTTTACGTATTGTCATTGGATGGCAATTAATCTAATTTTCCGTACTCTAACTTATTTACACCCATATCTAACATATTATTATTTAGTATTTGACTCAATGCTCCCAACTCAATTTTTTAAATTTAATGTTTAAAAGATTTCTTGGTGTACCCAACCATGTGTTTGCGGCTTTGTATGGAAATTTCTTATTGTTAATTCTTGAATGCATTTTTCTCGATTTTAAATACATTTTTATCGAATATGAAATATTAATTTTGCCAGCTCCTCTATCGTTGATGAATATTGTATCCATGAGTGTTATATGTAGCAAACAAATAGTCCTTTGATGTGTATTTCTTGTTTGCATAACCTAGCATTGTTAAGGTTCGATGTTCGAAGACCCTTTTAAAGTCCCGCCCAAAAACAAAATCTTACCATAGTGTTTACTACTTTACTATCTAGTATAGAACTTGTGACGAAGATTAGTGTATCTTTGATGTTTGTAAAAATATTTGAAATTAACGAATGTGTCATTGAATTTTAGTTTTACAGTAATAGTTGCTATTGTTATTTCTTTTAAGAGTCAGTTAACACTTAAACAATAAATTTTTCCTTATCAAAATGGTTATTATTTAATAAAAATAATGGTAAGTTGGTGTCATATATATTAAGTCAGTATAATAAAGTTGAAACATCCCAAAATATCGATGCAACAAAGAATTGGTGTGACAATTGTCATTGGATACCATTGCATTTTCAACAGCCTTCTTATATAAAAGCGTTGTATTTTTATTATACAAAAAAATGTAGTATTTTTTGCTCGGATGTGGACCTCAAATATTGATTATGAAATCTAGGCAAGGTAAGAAGAAGAAAAAAATTCGGATATGGATCAAATGGTAGAGGTTGTAATCAATGATAATGATAACAAGAATGGGAACGCAAATGCTAAACCACCGGGCAACAATGGGACTAAACCGGGGAATATAATGGGTAGAACAACTTCTGGAGCCTCAAGAGGGATATTGGGATTGAAGTTTCTTGATAGCACCGTAACGAGCAAGGAAGGGGAAGCCTGGAAACCCATCGAAAAGAAATTTCATCTACTTGCTGAAAAAGGAAGCTTCTTAGAGAGAATTTCGGAAAATGCATTGGTAAGTTTCATTTTTTTCTTGCATGGTTTTGAATTGATCACCGTGGCTATGCATACAACTTCAGCATAAGTGAGGTGTTTCCCTATAGGTATGGATTCTAAAGAGTTTGTTGTTGAGCTCTTTGATGCATTGGCACGTCGTAGGGGATTGAATGTTGTTGATGGTGCTGACATTGATGAGTTCTTGGGAGTTTGGGGATGAAATGGCCAGTCAAGACCTTGATGCCCGTCTTTCTATGTTCTATGATGTGTAAGAAGAATGACGAAATGATTTCTATATAGCCTTCTCCCATTGAGAATCAATGAATTTCCTACGATATAGGGATATGATTAGGAAATTGTAGTTGTGAAAATCTTAGGAATATTGTAGTTGTGGAAACTGAATTGTATTCTTATCAGAAGTTATCTAAAGCTACTATAGGGTTTTATATCAACACTTTTTCACGTTTACATGTTTTAGGCAAAACTTTGTTAAATTGTTCATCTAGTTTGAATAATGTTTGCGATACCTGTCATTTGGCAAAACAGATTCGCCTTCCGTTTAGCAAAAGTTTAATTTCCACTATGAAACCTTTTTCCCTTATTCATTGTGATATTTGAGGGTCTCACAGAACTCCTTCAATCTCTAGGGCTCAGTTTTTCCTAACAATTGTGGATGATTTTTCTCTATTTACTTGGGTATTTCTTATACACCACAAAAATAAAACATAAGGATTACTCAAATCATTTTTTTCCATGGTTAAAACCCAATTCAATACCACCATACAAGTTATTCGTGTGGATAATGAGGGAGAATTTTTTTCATTAAGGAATTTTTTCAAAGATCATGGAACTTTATATCAACATACTTGCGTCGCCACACAACAACAAAATGGTGTAGCCGAACGTAAGTATCGTCATATCCTTGAAACTACACGGGCCTTACGTTTTCAAACTAACCTCCCTCTTCATCTCTGGGGAGAATGCATACTCACAGCAGATCATTTGATCAACAGGTTGCCCACCCTACTTCTTTCCCACAAAACCCCATTTTAGAAATTGTATAATGCAACACCATCCTATACACATTTAAAGGTTGTTGGGTGTCTTGCATATGCCAAACATATCTACACTTTTCACAAATTTGATCCACGTGCTAAGCAATCTGTTTTCCTTGGCTATGTGCCTTTAAACTTTATGATTTGTCCACTCGAAAAATATTTACTAGTCGTGACGTTGTTTTTCATGAAAATATTTTTACTTTCAAGACCGAGCATACCCAATTCAATTTTTTCCCTTCCTCGGGCCCCTTACCACCACCAACCCACCATGATGTCTTACCTACTAGCCTACCCGATGACTCACCAGGGTTGTCCCCTTCCCCAACTTCATTTACTCATCTACTCGCTAACACATAACTCTCATCTCTTACTGACCACATCCTTCCTTCACCAGGTAACCCTTCCTTTTCATCTGAAAGTTCCCCACTAGTGCTTCCTATTTCTCCCGTCATGTCTCTCCACCAACCGTACCACCTCCTCGCCGGCCAGACTCCATCTCCAAGATTATGTCATCATCACATTGCCTCAATCCATCCAATCAGAGTCTTCGTCTCCAGTTCCCTCATCAGGTACTCACTATCCTTTGTCAAATTTTATTTCTTACCATCGATACTCTCCATCCCAGTTAGCTTTCATTTATAACATTAGCTGTCATGTGGACCCTCGAACTTATGAGAATGTTGCCTCAGATCCAAATTGGCAACAGGCTATGCTCTCCGAACTTCAAGCGTTGGAACTAAATCATGCTTGGACTCTTACTTATCTTCCTCCCGGTAAGGAATCAATTGGTTGTCAATGGGTTTATAAGATTAAACATCGCTTTGATGGTTCAATTGAGCGGTATAAGGCTCGTTTGGTTGCTAAAGGGTATACTCAGATTGAGGGCATTGAATACCATGACACCTTCTCTCCTACTGCCAAACTTATCACAGTTCGTTGTCTCCTTGTCATTGTTGCAGCTCAATCATGGTCTCTTCATCAACTCGACGTTCATAATGCATTTCTTCATGGTGATCTTCATGAAGACATTTATATGCTCACACCTCTCAGTCTACGGCGCCAGGGGGATAATCTGGTATGCTGCCTCAACAAGTCCCTATATGGCCTAAAACAAGCTTCTCGTCAGTTGTTTGCTAAGTTTTTTGATGCCATACAAGCTGATGGTTTCATTCAATCTAAAACTGATTACTCCCTCTTCACATGTAATATAGGGAAATCATTTGTTGCCCTTTTGATTTATGTTGATGACATATTGATTACAGGAAATGATTTGGGTGTCATCAATACCCTCATTCAATTTCTTCATAATCGTTTTCGTATCAAAGATCTTGGGGATTTAAAATTCTTTCTGGGTATTGAGGTATCTCGTTCCAAGAAATGTATTGCAATTTCTCAGAGAAAGTATGCTCTTGATATTATTAAAGATGGAGGTTTATTAGGAACACGACCAGTTTGCTTTCCTATGGAACAAAATCTCAAATTGTCAGACACAGGTGAATTGCTTGCAGATCCACAAAAATATAGAAGGTTGGTAGGGCGCCTTATCTATTTGACTATCACTAGGCCCGATATTACTTATGCAATTTATGTCCCCAGCAGGTTCATGCATGAACCAAGGAAACCACATTGGGATGCAGCACTCCGTATTTTGAAGTATCTTAAAAGTTCTCCAGGAAAATGTCTTTTTTTCCTAGCTCATAATTCTTTGCGTTTAACAGCTTATTGTGATTCAGATTGGGCTGGTTGTCCCACTACTAAAAGGTCAACAACAGGTTATTGTGTCTTTCTGGGAAATTCATTGGTATCTTGAAGGACAAAGAGACATGAAACTCTCTCTCTCTCTCTTCAGCAGAAGCCAAATATCGAGCCATGACGAGTGCTTGTTATGAAATAACTTGATTGTGCAACTTATTGTGAGATCTACAGTTGTCACATCCTGGGACAGCGATGCTTCACTGTGATAATCAAGTTGTTTTGCACATTGCGGCTAACCTGGACTTCCATGAGAGAATAAAGCATATTGAAATAGATTGCCACTTCAATAGAGAAAAAAATTCAAAATGGTTCAGTTGAAACCAAGTATGTAACTTCGTCTCAGCAAGTAGCGGACGTGCTCACAAAGTCGTTAGGAAAAAACGCTTTCAATGGCATGTTGCATAAGTTGAGAGTTTTTGACATCCACTCTCCAAATTGAGGAGCGGAGAATATATGATTAGGATATTGTAGTTGTGAAAATCTTACGAATTTTGTAGTTGTGAAAACTGAATTGTATTCTTATCAAAAGTTACCTAAACCTACTAGGATACTTCTTGTATAAATACCCTTGCCTGTATAATGAAAATTTTATCCTGGAATGACCATTATTTTACATCTCCCTCTTGTCAAATTATGGAGAATGACTTGCTATTATTGTTATGTAAATTGTAACAGGTGCGACAAGAATGGTGAAGGAAAGCTCTGCGAGGATGAGGCAAAGGAGGTGAGGATTTAAACACTCGTGGGAACTCGTTTGTTTTGAATGTTTGCAAATTACATGACATGTGCTAAATCATGTTGTTCTTCTTGTTGAGAAGGTGATCGTGCTGAGCGCCTCAACGAACACACTAGGGAATCTCAAGGCAAACGCTGCAGCCTATGCATTTTTAATCATGGAGGAACTCGACCCTGATCATCAAGGATATATATATGACCAATAATCATAGTTCAACCACTTTGATGAATAGAGTTGTTTACCAAACCACAACATCGAAGCAGTCCTTTTTAACAATTTCCTTGTCTGCCTGTTTTGGATAGATGTGGCAACTGGAGATGCTGTTACGAGGAATGGTGAGCAGGGAAGAAGCTCCAGCAATCAGCAAAAAAAGTCAAACATTAACCAGGACTATGATTCCAAAACAAATATACCGAACTCCAGTTAGCAAATTTCTGAAGCCGACACATGAGTTCGTGTACGAAAACTGGAAGAGAATATGGTTGGTTGCGCTATGGCTGGTCATTAATCTGATGCTCTTCACCTGAAAGTTCAAATAATACAGGCGCAGCAACCTTTTCGAAATCATGGGGTATTGTCTTTGCATAGCCAAGGGTGTAGCAGAGACAAGTTTAATATGGCTCTCACTCTTATCCCTGTCTGTCGTAACATACTTACAAAGCTCCGATCAACATTTCTCAGTACCTTCATTGTTTTTTATGACAATATTAATTTCCACGACGGTTGCATCTGCTATTGTTGTTGGGACTTTTCTCCATGTATTCATGCATGTGACTTGCGACTTTCCACTGATAACCACATGTTCAACGGATCTTTTCATGGGAAATCTCGGCTCAAATTTCAACTACAGGCAGCGCTCTTATGCTAGCTTGGTAGCTAGTATTCCAGGTACTACAGGCATTGGGATGCTCCTGATAATGTCATTCTCCTTCACTCTAGCCACCCACTCGTTTAGGAGGAATGTCGTACACTTGCCAAAACCCTTCGATAAGTTGTCAGGCATTCGATAGTAAGTCTGCACACTGTCTTGCACACCATTATAGATTGAAAGGTGACACTGAAGCGGGGCATTGTTGTTTTCTTTTCATACATGGATGTATCTAACGATCCTTGTTGCCCTTTATGCTACAGAGAGAATGCACACCTCAATCGACAGAAGCACTATCACGTAAAAGTTATTAAGGCCGGTCATTATCTGTCCGTCTCCTCTGCTCAAATCCAACCACTGAACTCATTTGACTTCGAACTTAGTTATTTTGTATATTACACAGGCCACAATATTCCAAGGAAATGTTCTTGCTCTATATAGGAGCAAACCAGAAGGATTCAAGTACTTGAGTGGCATGTACCTCTTTGTCAAGTGCCCGGACGTATCTCCATTTGAATGGTATTTCTTGGATGGTTAATGGATGAAGAGCATGGAGTTCAAATGAAGCTTAGAGATTCATTTATAATTTTCTGAGTGTGTAATCTTTGTAGGCATCCCTTCTCAATCACTTCGGCTCTGGGAGATGACTACTTGAGCGTTCACATCCAAACCTTGGGAGATTGGACAACGGAAGTTAGAGATCAGTTTAAGAAGGTCATTGCTTCTGATCTGTTATTGTTGTGTTTCGTTTTCAAACCTCAATATACAGAATCTCATAAACTTCTCCATGCAGGCTTGTGCAACTCCTGTGAAACCACCAGAGAAAGGTAGATTAGCCAGAATAGAAAGCAAAGCAGTTGGGGAAGATTATAATCCCTTAGAAATCAAGTAAGCAACTTAATTTTCAGGACACTGGTAGCTGATTTCTATCAAACATCAATCTTTTTCTTCTATTCGTTCGTTTATTTAATTACTTTTGGAGAAAGCTTTCCTGGGATAATGATTAAAGGACCATATGGAGCTCCAGCACAGAACTACAAGAAGTATGATATTCTCTTGCTTATCGGTCTAGGAATTGGAGCAACTCCAATGATCAGCATTCTAAGGGATCTATTGAATAATATTAAACCAAATGCATTGTGTTCGGTGAGTCAGTGAACTGAAGTCAATTCACAGAATGTCTGAATTTGACAAAGAAGATAAAACAAAACGGAATAGATTCTAATGTTGAAAGTGATTCGAAACAAAATGCAGGAGCAACGGAAGGGTCCAGGGCAGGCATACTTCTATTGGGTTACAAGAGAGCAAAGCTCATTCCATTGGTTTAAAGGAGTTATGGATGATATTGTTGATTATGACAAGGATGTAAGATTCTGAAAACACTGTTTCTCTGAATTCTCTTGCAATCTTGAATTCGCCCAATTGATAATAACTATTTTATGAGAAATTGCAGCATTTAATAGAAATGCACAACTACCCGACGAGCATGTACCAAGAAGGTGATGTGCGATCAGCACTTATTACCATGGTTCAGTCGCTTCAACATGCCAGGAACGGAGTTGATGTTGTCTCTGAAAGTCAGGTATATATTTTAAGAAACCTCAATACATATTCCATCTTCCGAACTTTTGGCTCTGTTCTGACACTTGGCTGAAACAGATACGGACACATTTTGCAAGACCCAACTGGAGAAAGGTGTTCACTAAGATGGCAAATGACCACAAGCAATCTCGAATAGGTAAGTAGCAGTTGCTGAACTCCCTGATTTTCTCAAGTAGAGATGCAAACTGGTTCCTAAGAAATCGCCATGATAATATAGATTTATTGACCTCCACAGATGGATTACAAAATAGTTCATGGAATGATATTGCGATTTCCTAAACCACAAGATTTGACACAGGCATAACCACTCTAACTACTTGATGTTGCAGGAGTCTTCTACTATGGAAGCCCGATTCTTGTCAAACAGCTGAAGGACCTTTGCCATGAATTCACCTTCAGTACATCAACCCGCTTCCAGTTTCACAAGGAAAATTTCTAGAAGAAGTGGTAGAATAGAACTTTCTGCACAGATGTTTTCCTTGACCAAAAAGAAAAAAAATACACCTTTTTACTCTTACGTTAGAAATTTCATTAAGGCACATATACACACTCTGCAGCTGCTGACCAATTGTACAAAAACAAGTGAAACTTGATTAAAAGACGACTCCCTTCTTAGTTTTACATTTCTCTGCTTTGTCCAGCTAAGCTAATGTGCTGATGTTCTTTCAAGCAGCTCTATTTCGCATCAGATCTTCCTTTGTGCTTACATTTTCTAAGACTTCTTTAAATGTCACTGAGAAGTGCTGCCAAATTCAGCACTTCTGTTATCCCGTATCATGCTTCTGATCTTATGGAGCCTCTCCCCGGCGTTGTGCTTGGTTCCTACAGAAGGATGCAATCTTGATGAAGGTTGACTCTTTGCACGAACTGGTGTTGCTTTCTTCTTCAGCATTTTCAAGGCCAGAGTTTTTAATGGAACAGTAATGTCCAGTGGAGCAAGTATCTCCTCCAATTCATTCCATTCGAGATCTTCAAAGTCACCATCTTCATAGTCCACCCTATACCAGCCTGTTTCCTTGTCAAATTTGGTTACCCGGCCAGAGTAAAGATGATCCTCAAATAGTTTCTGGACTGCTCTGCCTTCCAACCATTCCCCAAAACCAGGGTCGTTGTCTCGTTTTGCACTGCTTGGCGCATCAAAACGGGTGACAGACACATCACTTTGGGCCACGCTTGGCATTCCATCTATAACAACAGCAGGCTCTCCAGATATGTCATAAATACTTGCCAATGGAGATCCCCATTCTGGTTCTCCAGAGTTCTTTTCCATTTTATCAAACCAAAGTCCTCAAATTGCTACTCGTGTCGCTGTAGTGAAGATGGAATGAATTATGGACAAAGTGGAATTACTATACGATCACAAAAATTTCACAGAGAATGACACTGTTGTATGAATTAAGATAAGATAAATAAAATCCTGAGAAAGACGAGCAAAAGGGATGAACGGCAATATAGTGGTCTATAACATTTCAGAGGGAAAGTTGAATGATCATCACTGATTTGCACAGGGTTCTGAAATAGTGACATTATCATCGTTTCACGTAGTTAGCAGCTTAAGGGATTGGCCTGAGTCAATTTTGAGCAGAAACCAATGAACGAGCACAATTGCTTGGTTATCATTCTTTGTCAACCAAGCAAAATCAACAACCAACTACAACTGAATCAAAACTAACAAGATAAACTTATGAAACAAATGAAAACCGACCAGTTGATCATTAACATAAGTTCATAACTTTTTGGTCATAATATGCAAGTTGGTTAATGAGGTTAAATTTTTTCAAAGGCTGAAAAAGTACCAAACTATATGAACCAAAATGCTAAGTACAATTTGGTTTGGTTAATTTTGTTGCTTTAATCCATTTTGGCATAGCCATCATGCACATTTGCTTTCGTTCCTTTTGCGTGGTTAATTTCTTGCACGAGGAAGACAGAAAACTCATCGAACAATTAGATGATCATTCACTAAAATGAAGAAATTTGAGCAACTCTGAAAGGAAGTGTTTACGTTTGAGTTCACAAAAAAACTATAGCATTTCTCCATTTGATAGCCTCATTAAACCCTAACTAAATCAACCTCTAATTTCATCAGACATATTCGGAGCATTACAAAATTCTTGGGTCACTTGCTTTGTTTTAAATTGAAATTCATTACTTCTAGTCTGAAATCCGAATAGACGCCCCGAAATTCCCTTGCACAACCCCAAGCATCTTTATATCATTAAAAGGCATTTTCATCACTTTACATTATATAACCTACCAAAGAAAACCCAAATGTGCAATCTAAAAAAAACTACCATCAAATCCCTAAATAACCCAATTTACATATCCTAATCACGAATCAACCCCAAGTTATACACAGCTAGAATTAAAGATTAAACCTTGCAATCAATCTGAATAGTCTGAAAAAAAACCAAGATCATAAAACAGGGCACTTGTCATGAATTTCAAAATGGGTATAAAGGATTGATACCTGTGAAGATGAGTGCAGCAAGTCGTGAACTTGAACAATGCCCAGCAATGGGTAACCATCAAAATCTGCAATAAGCCCTCAAAATCAATACACCATGAAAGAGAATGTTCTGCAACTGATATAAAACCATAAAACGAACAAGCTTTGGAAATAAAGAAAATCACTTCAGTTCCAAGGAGAGATGGGGAGGACAGAAGTGTAAGTTGCAGAGCAAAATAGGGGCAATTTAGGAAACAAGAATAATGGCGTTACTTAGTGAAACTGGTGGATGTACATAGTATACACAATTTCTCTCAAAATTTCAATTACTTATCTTCAAGGTACAACTTAATGAGAAATAAAAATAATTTATCAATCAATTGATCGTCAAATATTGTTGCTTTTCTATCGAATCACATGGTGGCGGCATTTTACCTTTTCGGTGTATTAGCTAATTGAATGAGCTTTTGCATTGAAGTTCTGCTTCAATCATATGGGAAAATCCCCACCAATATTTCTCATTGTTCCAAACTTCAAAAAATTCCTTTTAGCACCAAATCATCTACCAGGGGTGATTCCCATTTGGTTCGCCTCTCCATCAAATCAAATCTCAGTTGGTTGTATCTTAGAAGCAGCGAACTCAAAAAAACCATTCCATCTTCCTTTGGAAATCACTCAGCTCTTGTTCATCTTTAAACGGGAGATGACAGTTTAACTGGCAGCATTCTAAAGGATCTATGCAACATTCAAAGCTTAGAAGAATTTAATGTTGTTAGGAATAAAATGACTGGGAAATACTTTCTTTTCTTTACAATCTCTCAATAGTTCTATCATAGGGTTGATTCCTTACTCAATAGGCAAACGTGCTGTCGGTGGGTATAGAACCTAAGATATGGGAATTAAACCACCACAGTCTTAACCATTCAATCAGACTATCATTGATTTCTCCACCACTTTTACATTTTTGTATTTAGGATATAATAAAATATATGAATGTATCAAAGCTACAAATCGAAATCTTTCATCTATGATGAACACTCTCGATTTATCTTCCAGTGCACTAAGTGATTCCTTATCGTTTGAAGTGAGTAACTTGATCAATCTTGTACAAATAAACCTCTCAGATAATAAATTTTTTGGACGCTTACCAAACACTCCTAGCAGTTGTTTGGATTTAGATTGCCTTTCCATGAGTCGAAACTTATTTACTGGAAAAATTCCCGAGTCATTAATTTCTTTAGAAGTAATTAAAGAGCTCTATCTCGATCACAGTAAGTTATACAAGGATATTCCACAATAGCTAGTGAATTTCACTTCTCTAACTCAATTGAATTTGTCTTACAAGACTTGGAGGGTCCAGTTCCGTGTTTTTGTCAATGCTAGTGTTTTTGTCAATGCTAGTACAAAAGACTTTGTCTTCCCTTGTCCATGGTGGTACCATAGTCTTCAAGGACATGAGGTTCTCTGCATAATTGACAATATAATACTCACCTTATCTCTTACTTGAACTTTTCTAGAGAGCTAGACCGGTTGGTTTAATACCGTTCATCATTTTCAAAATGCATATCTCTAGAATGATGGACGATATTGGGCTAGGCTTGGCACGAGCCTAACTTGTCCTGCCTGGCTCTCTAGAATTATAGCTCTTACTTGAAAGTTTTACTTTGCTCTCAATCCCACTGTATAGACGGTACAATGCAACTCAATTGTATAAAGCCCTTTTAACTAAACGAAACTCAACTGGGTCATAACCTAGCATTAATACAATCTCAAATGAGTCCTTTTAAGCCGTTGCTCCTAAATAAAATTCTAAAAAGTTATACATCAAAACCCAATCTAACTCGAAATTAATAATCGTGTCGCAAATTCATGTCGTGTTCGTTTGGTGTTCGCTGCGTACCTGGGCCGGTGGTGGGATAGAGTAAACAAAATAGTAAACAAATAATACCAAAAAATAAAAAATTAAACAAAAACGCTGTCCTCCCTCACAAACGACCACGTCTCTGTTTTTTTCTTCTTCCACCAAAACCAGATTCAGAAAGACTTCACACACGGAGAACACAAAATCAGAGCATCGAAACAGAGATGGGGGTTCCAATGGCGATGGAAACCTTAAGCGATCGAGTGAACTTCATGAGAGAATCGTTGCACAAGAGCCAGACAATCACGGACAACATGGTTACCATCTTGGGGTCCTTTGATTACCGCCTCTCTGCCTTGGAGACCGCCATGAGACCCACCCAGGTACTCTTCTGCACCAACCCTTCTCTGGGTTTGTTCTTCCTTTCGATCTGTGACACCCCATTTTGTTGGAATTTGTAAAGTTTGGGTCTTTATTGGCAGATAAGGACGCATTCAATCAGGAGAGCGCATGAGAACATTGATAAGACGTTGAAGGCGGCTGATGTGATCTTGCGTCAATTTGATCTTTCTCGTGAGGTAAAGTTTGGTTCTTTTTTGTTGTTGGGGTTTTGGATTTGTGGTTGGGTTGTTAGGGCATTGTTGATTTTATGTGATTTGAGAAAAAATTTTGTGGAATTTAGATGTGAATGTAAGAGAGTGGTGGAGGATCTGTTTTCTCCAATTCGATTGTTTTTTGGGTTTGTTGGAGTTGATTACAATTGAAAAAACACTTCACCAACTATTACAACTCAGTTAAAACACCCTTTCCAGGCACAAATTGGCACCCATTCAACACCACAATAAACCCCATACCAGCGACTCGTCGCTACCTGACACTACCCTTAAACCATCATGTTACCAACCCCAGAAAGCCACGCCAATGTTACCACCCTACCTTGTACCGCCACCGATGCATTTTTTATTTTCTTTTTGGAAGCTAAAGCAATTTCAGTCAAGCTCCATTATATTTGCTTATAAACAAGTGTATCATTGAATTAAGCTCCATTATATTTCAATCAAGTGAATCATTGAACTAAGCTCCATTATATTGCTTCCGGGTCCAAATGATCCCTTCAATTGGTTATAGAGAAGGGGCATTTATTATTTCAGATTAAGATTATGTTTCATTGTTGAGGATCATGCGGGAAATTACGAGGGTGGACTCAGTCAATGAGTATGTATAGTTGGGTTAGTCTAGTGCATTGGAGATATGTGAGTGTAATATATATGTTTCTGTTTTTGCCTTTGCGAGTGCCACACTCACTAAACCTCCTCTTCCTTTTTAATGAAATTGTGTACTTGCTGATAAAAGAAATAAATTATTCTCAAAATACTTCAGATAATATGGTATAATCATTTATACTTTACCATCAGAATTTTTTTTAATACGATATTGGTATTTGGTATGATATCCTATTTTTAGGCAGAGGCAAAAATCTTGAAGGGGCCACATGAGGATCTCGAAAGTTATCTAGAAGCTGTTGACCAGCTGAGAAGCAATATTAAATTCTTCAGCAGCAATAAGAACTATAAGAGTAGTGATGGGGTGCTCAACCATGCCAATAATTTGATCGCTAAGGCTATTCTAAAGCTGGAAGAGGAATTTAAGCAGCTTTTACTATCCTACAGGTTTGTTTATGCTGGAATATCAATTTTTATACATGATAATGTGGAGCCTTTTGATGTTTTTGTGTGTCATCTTTCTTTTGTTTTTCTTTTCGAGCTTCATAATTGGGCAATTATAACTCTTTCATCACCTTTTGACAATGTCTCTACTGGATTACAGTAAACCTGTGGAACCTGATCGTCTTTTTGACTGTCTCCCCAATTCTCTCCGACCATCAGGATCACCTGCGCAGGGAAAGAATCCATCTTCAACCAACCATCCTGAGCATCCTAACAAAAGCTTAGAAACTGCTATATATACACCTCCAACTCTTATTCCACCAAGGATTTTGCCATTGCTGCATGATTTGGCACAACAAATGGTTCAGGCTGGTCACCAACAGCAATTGCACAAAATTTACAGGTAAAAACTCCTGCATTATATTCCCCAGTTCCCCCTTTTCTATTCCCTTCCCTCTTCTGTTGTTATAACCTTTTATCTATATGAATAGGGGCTACACTATTTTTTGAAAGACATCTTTTACTGTTGTATCATTAAAATTATTGTTTCAAATGATTTGTTAAGTGAGACATCATGGTAGTTGTGCCTTCTAAGATCATGGATGTTCTCAAGTGACTTTATGCTTTTATTTTATATTTCTAACATGAACTGTATATGTAAGCATGGACACTCTGTTCCAGTCGCCTGTCCATGTCGGGTATCTTGTTGGACACAACAACACTGGCTGGGCACTTCTCAGTACGTGTCAGGCACAGCTTCTCACGTGTCATGGGGTTCGCATGCCTTCGACACTTCTTGGACACCGATCCAGGCCTTTTCCCCCCTTTAATGTGGGTGATAAATAATCGGAAAGGAAAAGAAAGAAAACCATAGATTAGACACCTCTTATATAATCTCTTACAGTCATGAATGCAACTTTTTAAGGATGAAGCGTGACAGTGAATGTTAGTAAATACAAATTGCAACTTATGACTTGTGGTATCATTATTGAGGATGGGTTAAAACCAATATGAACACATTAGGAATAAAATCATGTCCGTGCTTCCTAGGGTGTCATGAATCATGATACACGATATGGTTTGCATTTTGAAAAATCTTCATGTATATCTAACCATGCACACATCCTAATTTTTCTTTCCCAAATTAAGTATCTTTTACATTATTGACAGGGATACCCGTGCTCAAGTTTTGGAACAAAGCCTTAAGAAATTGGGTGTCGAAAGGCTTAGTAAAGATGATGTGCAGAAAATGCCATGGGAGGTTTTGGAGGCTAAGATTGGGAACTGGATACATTTCATGCGGATTGCTGTAAGAATATGTGAATTTTGTCTATTACTGTTATCCTATTGCTTCTTCCAGAAATCTGATTTTATTTGAAACAGGTTAAACTGCTATTTGCAGGGGAATGGAAAATTTGCGATCAAATATTTGAAGGCACTGATTCTCTAAAGGACTTCTGTTTTGCTGAGGTTACTGCAAATAGTGTAGCCATGCTCTTGAGTTTTGGGGATGCTATTGCCAAAAGTAAAAGATCACCTGAAAAGCTATTTGTGCTTTTGGACATGTATGAGATAATGTGTGAACTCCAGTCAGAGGTAAGATGAATTTTCTTTCTTTCCTTTGTCCTAGTTTGACCATGTAAATTCAGTGTAGATATCTTATGGGTGTGAATCACAAAATTTTCCTGATGCAATAGATAGTTGTATATTGCATAAACATAGTTGTTTTCTATGTTATAATCATTTGTTTGCATAAACATTGTTTGTATATTTTCCACTTGAAATCTGTAAGCTGGTCTTTTGGACAGATGGAGACAATTTTTGCAGGCAAAGCTTGTAGCGAAATGAGAGAGTCGTCTTTGAGTTTGACAAAACGGCTTGCGCAGACAGCTCAAGAGACCTTTGGTGATTTTGAAGAAGCGGTTGAGAAAGATGCTACAAAGACTGCTGTTTTAGATGGGACAGTGCATCCCTTGACAAGCTATGTAATCAATTATGTCAAGTTTCTATTCGAGTAAGTCAAAATCACTAAGCATTGTACTTTGTTTTCTGTTGTTTACACCCTTTCAGTACTTGTCCTGGCATATGGCAACAATGGATCTGAGTTATAAGCTACGATTGCTATTTAGTTTTCTAATTCTATTGTTATTGTCTACATTTGAATGAGTTAACTTTATAGTATTGTATGTTCACGAAGAAAAATATATTTTAAAAGAGGAATTAACATAATTTATGGTCGTCAGTTACTTTTCTTTACTTCTACAACATCATTGTATATTTCTGTTTCTTCATTAACTTCACAGTGTAATTGATCTGACAAAGTATGTATTAAATATGTGCAGTTATCAGTCGACACTGAAACAACTTTTCCAAGAGTTTGAGAATGGAGGTGAAACAAAGTCTCAGTTGGCGACTGTAACAATTCGGATAATGCAGGCTCTCCAGACCAACCTGGATGGAAAATCTAAACAGTATAAGGATCCTGCTTTAACTCAGCTGTTCCTTATGAATAACATCCATTATATGGTTAGATCTGTCCGCAGGTCTGTACAGTATCAGCTTGTGATTTGGAAATCCTCATGTGTATATATATGTTTAAAACGATGTTCATTAATGATTCCTGTTACAGGTCAGAAGCAAAAGATTTATTAGGGGATGATTGGGTGCAAATACATCGAAGGATTGTGCAGCAGCATGCAAATCAATACAAGAGGGTTGCTTGGGGCAAGGTATTGTATTAACTCAGCTCTATAGGCTATCATTTAAGTTATCTTACATATGTATACATGTAGCACATGTTTATTTACACATGGGCCTAATTCTAGTCTGTTCTGGGCAGTTTTTAGTCATCATAGATTCATAATGGACAAACTTCTAATCAATGGAACTTAGTTTGTAGTGACTAACTGTGTTAGTTCTCCCACATCATTTCATTTTTATCATTGAATTTTCCTTAAACTCAATAGGAGGGCATGAGATCAGTTCCATCTCGAACCGACATGTTATTAATGCACGCCTTATTCATAAAGATTCACTTATTTTATTATCTTGCTTCTAGTTAATTTCTTGGTTTGCAAAAAGTAGATATGCTTATACATGAAGATAAATATGTATCCAGTTCATCGTCCATAATTTGATGATGCAGGAGGATGATTGGTATTTGATGTATAGAATATTCACAAAGAACCATGTAATGAAGACTGAAGAGTTTGTGGGGACAACTTAGTGATGGTACAGGACAAGATATATTTTCTATGAATATTCTTTTGGCTAAAATTGTACACTCTAAAAAAGACATTTTGCCGACAGAGCAGCAACTTTTTATCAATTGGAGCTCAGTGGTTGATATTGACTTCAACCAGATGGACTCAATAATCTGAACTGAGCAAACTATAGAAAGAACACGACCACTGCATCAATTAAATATATTAGATTCTTATTGACCTTAGGCTGTCTCATACATCATCGTTTTCTCATTGTAGTGATATCTTTGCTAGTTGTCATTGCATTGCTTCTATCGATTGACTCTTTTAAATTCTCCTTTCTGATTAAAAAGAAGAAAGAAACAAATTAATAAATTTTCTATTTTAAAATCTGGGCGATTATTCACACATGAATTTCATGTCCCTTTCCGGAATGACAGCTTAACTGGTAGGAATTGAAACCATCTGGCCTGTTTTGACCTCTTCTGCTTCTTCCTTTCAGATTCTGCAGACTCTCTCTGCTCAGGGTATGGGTTCATCAGGGGGTAGTGCTATGGATGGAGGAAGTGGAAGCAGCAGTGGGGTTTCAAGAACACTGGTGAAAGACAGGTAATAAGAATGGTATAAATTTGTGCATAGCTAATAGGTGTGCATGTGATAAGTTAGTGTATTTATATTTAAGACAAATATTCAATATTGTTGTCATTCTGAACTTTTGGTGTAAGATTTCTTGACTGTATAAATCATGTATCACAACTCTTTAACTGATTGGCGGATTTTAATGAAAAATCAGGTTCAAGAACTTCAATTTGCAGTTTGAAGAGCTTCATCAAAGACAGTCTCAATGGACAGTTCCTGACAGCGAGCTGCGAGAGTCTCTAAGACTAGCAGTTGCAGAAGTCTTGTTGCCTGCATATAGATCTTTCCTTAAACGATTTGGGTTAGTTTCTGTTAATGTAGTTCCATTATATCTGATGGCTTACTTTTTTTATCCTCTGATGACAAGCTTATGATGTGATACAGGGCTCTAGTTGAGGGCGGGAAGAATCCTTCAAAATACATAAGATACACGGCGGAGGATCTTGACCGAATGTTGGGTGAGTTTTTCGAGGGAAAGACCTGGAATGAACCCAAGCGGTAGAGCCCGTGGTGGAAATCCTCTTTGTATGTGACAAATGTGTGTGTTTATTAAGACGATGATTCATTTTAGACAACAAAAATATTGTGGGGCTATCTTTTCCTGCCCTGCGATGTGCTTGAGTTGATCCCACCTTCCTTCACGAGTTCATTCTAATTAAGCTCTAGGCCAACCATCCCTGTGCATTCATACAGCATTTGATTACGACATCTGACCTTCTTTGAGACGGACAAGACTTTGGAATGGGCTATGATCTGGTTCAGAGTCAGAGATGCTCAAGGGAATCTCCAGTGCTGTATATATACTGTCGAAACATATGTTGTGAAAACATATTATTAAGCTGAACTTCAAATCCTTTGATGTATATTTTCTTGGATGACTGAGGGTTTGCCTGTGCAAATTACCTCAACTTTGATTATTTCTACAATTTTGGAACTTTATTCCTGTGCATCGTGATTCCTTATGATAATTCCTTTATGTTTCAGTATTATATTGAAAAGCATAATGAGGCTTTCACAAAAAATGTCGCTCAGAACTGATGGTCAGCGTCAGTTGACTGTTTGAGAGAGTTCTGTCTGACAAGATTACCCCTGCAAGTCAAGGCGCAAGATTAGATTCTAAAGGCAAACTATAAAAAAAACATCTAGAGAAAATCTTAATGGACTAAAACTGAAACATGATAAACCAGTTCGTAGCACAAGAGAAACTGATGGTGAAGATTAAACAATTCAGAAATTCTAAATGTCGAGGAAACGAGCTAGGGAAATGAGGTGGCGAGGGTGAAAGCCGTTCATTTCACTCGGGATGCGTGCATTGACTTTTTGTGCGCGCATTTCGAACGAAATGAACGGTTTCCACCTCGCCACCTCACTCCCCTCACTCGTTTCCTCACTGTGTAGACTTACTATAAACAATTATGTTAGTCTTGTACAATTTACATGAACAAGCTCGACCCAACTCCACCATTGTAAGTGCAATTGCCTTTGTTTTTATGTTACACGAGAATGACCTGATGCTCAAACAGATTTGCATACTTCACAAACACCCGAATGCTCAGTTAAACAAATGAAAACAGAGCGATCATTATATGCAATTCAGAGAAAACATTTAATGATTGTCTATTTAATCATGACAGCAAGAAGTTACTAACATGGATAAGCTACAATACCAAAACTTAATTTTATAATGAATAAGATTCAAGTACATTCATGCATCTTGATTAGGAATACTTATATTATCAAAAATAAATAAATTAGGAATAAGTTCTTCAACATCCCTACTGACCATCCTCCTCCTCCGCAGCAGATCAACCCTCCTCCTCCCCGCAGCAGATTAAGAAATCGGCCAATCCGTCGCAGATCAACCCTCCTCCTCCCCGCAGCAGATCAAGAGGTAACCATGTTAGATTTCATTTCTTAGTGTTTTAGTGTTCTTTGCAGTTTTAAACCCTAGATTTTAGTGTTTTAGTGTTCATTTCATTTCTTAGTGTTTTTTTTTTTTTTTGTTGAAGTTGTGAAACCTAATTAGGGAGTGGGATCTCGGAGAAGTCGCGTTTCGGGTTTTATGTTTCAGGTATGCGAGGTGCACGGGGATCTCGGAGAAGTCGCGTTTCGGTTCTTGGACTGGCTTCATGAGGCTGGTTTCTCTTTTTGGCAGGTTTGTCTCTAGCAAAATCTGTTGAAGTTTATAGTTTATAGTTCATGTTCCAATTCTTTTTAACTTTATGTTTTTCATGTTCCAAACAAGAACAAAAGATCTGTTCAATTTACCAGATGATGCTGGATTTTATGACCTCCCAATATCCACTTTTCCATCCATATGGCGATTTTTGATGAAATTTGAATGTATTCAGTAGCGATTTTTTTTTTGTTCCAAATTACTTGCATGAAATTGTTGCAAGTAATTTGCTTTGGTTTACACTTGCATGAAAGAAAAACCCAATTGCGATTATTCGACAATTCGGTGAAAGTACAATGTACTTTATAGTAGTGCCAACGGCACGGGTATTACACTAGTCCCTTACAAGTACAACATATCAACACTAATATCACTCTGTGAATTACTGCTCAGTCCTCACTCAGGACTTTTGCGGTCAATATCACTTTACCATATGATAAACACTTTTCCTTTTGAATTGTTTCTGTAAAAAAAAAAAAACTAGAAGTCTAAGAGAAAGCTGAAACTTCACCAATAATGCATTCGATGATAGTGATTCTAGCCATTGAGTGACCAAAGTTCAGGTGTGCATGTCACATATTTATCGGCTAGATCTATATGGACATTTAGAAAAAAAATCCCAATGCACTGAGGTTTTTTTTTAGTGATAATTTGTGTTCATCACTCTAGGTGAAACATGCATTATTTGGTCTTAAAAATTTTTACTCAATCAATCAAGACTTACTTTTTCAGTCAATACTTGTTAACCATGAAGAAAGCAATGCACATCAATCATTTTTACAAAAATTATAGCTCTACTCTTCACAGTGGTAAGCCAGAATTAGATTGAAGTCTCATATAAATTTATTCCAATTAAGCACAAATACAACTTCATAAGAGACATATTAATTTAATTAGTGATTACAAGCTTTAATTTGGTTTGGTAAAAAAGAATCACTAGGCCTACCATGCACTCAAGAGTAAATTATAATTCTTTTCTAAACGTGATTGGTGGTGTGATCAATTGCATAATGGTTGGCTAACATTGACTAGAAAAACAAGTCTTGATTGATCGAGTAATATTTAATTTTGACAAAAAAGAATGCATTTTGTAACTAAAGTGAATAACACAAATTTTCATTCAATAAAAAATAAATTTATTAAACAAAGAAAAGCCTTCAATGCATTAAAGCATACTAAATACATGGATTCAACAATAACTGCCAGACTCTTACAACCAACAATATGAAAAATCTTTGGTAGCCTTCCTTACTAGTTTTTAGCCATTTTTGAATTCTTCAAAATTACGTTATTTCAGCCCAAGCACAGAAAGCTATTACGCGATCTTCACACTTATCACAAACACTCCAATGTGCAGTTAAACGAATGAAACAGAGGATCATTATATGCATTTCAAAGAAAACACTTGATGATTGATAATAAAAGCAAGAAGAAATTGCACACTTACCTTCATAAAACTTGATGATCAGATAGTGCTCCGTCTGAAATGAACAAGATAGAATACAAAAACTTAATGCACTTACAAGTCTGAAGTCATCCATGCTTCTCAATTGATCATCAAATATTTTTGCTTAACATGTCCCCAAGTCTACCAAGTCAAGACTACTCTTGGTCCTATGTGCAGAAGTCTGTCTTGCACATTGTAGTATATATATATATCAATTGATTTGTCTTTGTTCAAGTCTCACCTTCGTTGTAAATTGCTTTTCCTGAATGATAATGATGAGTTGGTCTTGCTTTCCAATCTTAGTATTCATAGTGTTGCTATGGAGCAACATCACCTCACTCACCACAATTGCCTTTTCCGACATCAATGCTGCACCAGATCATCTGGCATTACGAGCCTTGAAAAAAGCAAAAATTAATGATGATCCACTACTGTAAATGGACGGGGTCACATGCAGTTGTCACTGACATAATGTCAGCACATGAGTTGAGCCATGGGTGGACCAGAGTTCAAGTCAATAAAACGTGGTATGAAATAAGCCACAAAATAAAGTAATAGTTAGATTGTGAAATTGGGGGTTTTTAAGCTTGGGTTTATAAAGGTAGTTTGGGGTTTTCATGAATTTTTTCTTCCAGTAAATTCAGGAAAAAAATTGGGGGTTTTTTTGTATGGGTTTTTTAAAGTAAAATATGGAGTTTTTTCATGAATTCCCCAAAAAAAGCTATGACGTGATTTGCATACTTCACAAACACCCCATTGCTCAGATAAACGAATGAAAACAGAGGACCATTACATGCAATTCAAAGAAAACATTTATTAATGATTGTCCAGATTTAATCATGAAAGCAAGAAGAAACTCCACACTTATCCTTCATCAAACTTAATTATCACATATTGCTTGGTCTAACATGGATACACTAAAATAGGAAAACTTAATTTTATAATGGATAAGGTCTAAGTACATTCATGCATCTTGATTTAGGAAGATTTTTATTATCAAAAAAAAAAACAAGATTAGGAGGACTTTTGGCAAGAACAAGGAAAAAAAAGATCAACATATGCATCCCAAAGAAAACATTGATTGTCTAGATCCCAAAGAATACTCTGAGTAGTCCTTTACCATCCGAAGTAGGTAATCTTATGGTGTTCCGCCTCTTGGGTAACAAATTTTTTGGAAGTATACCAACCACGCTTGACAACTGTTTGAGTTTGGAGTATCTTTCCATCAACCAAAACTTGTTTACGGGAAGTATTCCTCAATCATTGAGTGCTCTGAAAGATATACGGAGACTCAAACTTTCTAGCAATAAGTTAACAGGGGAGATTCCACCATATCTACGGAATTTCACTTCTCTAATTCAGTTGAATTTGTCTTTTAATGATTTGGAGGATTCAATTCCAAAGGTTGGTGTCTTTGTCAATAATAGTGCAATTTAACTTATGGGAAATAATAAGCTTTGTGGAGGTGTTTTTGAACTCAAGTTGCCTTCATGCCATAATCACAACAAGGCTGAAAAGTCACAATTTCTCAATGTGGCTTTGCCTGTGATTGTTGTAAGCATTTGCTTGGTTGTACTATTGTGTTTAATTTTATGTGCTACTGAAAAAAAGTATAAAAAACAAAGCCTACTTTAGAGTCATTAATTATTAATCAATTCACAATGATTACTTATGCGGAGCTTTTCGAGGCAACTAACAAATTTTCAATTGACTATTTAATTAGTATTCGAAGCTTTTGTTCAGTGTATAAAACAACTCTTTCCCAAACAATTGTTGCGGTTAAGGTAATAAATCTTCAACGACAAGGAGTTTTTAAAAAAAATTGTCTGAATGCAATGCCTTGAAAAATATTCAACATCGAAATCTACTCAAGATCATCGCAGCTTGTTCAGGAGTTGACTTCCAAGGGAATGATTTCAAAGCGCTAGTTTTTGAATTCTCACCCAACAGAAGTTTAGAGGAGTGGTTGCATCCAAATATAAACATACAAGATGGGCTGAAGAACTTGAACTTCCTACAAATGATGCACATAGCTATTGATGTTGCTTCTGTGTTGGATTATCTTCACAACCATTGCTAACCGACAATTGTCCATTGTAGGGGTGGGCATTTAGGACCGAAAACCCGGACCGATCGGGTTGGTTCGAATCGATTTTTATTTATTAAAAAAGTTTCGGTTGTAAAAGCCCAGCCCGGCCCAAAGTTTCTGGTCCGAGCCTCAGTTTCCATTTCTGAAGCCCATCAGATAACCGGCCCGGCCCAATTTAAATAGTAAACTTAAAATTGGTTAAATAATTTCTCCTCTCCTACTCACAGCAAAGCATCCTCTTCTCTCTCTCACAGCGAAGCATCGACCTCCATCGACCGCCGCTTCCCTCTCCTCTCCCTCTCACAACGAAGCACCCTCTCCTCTCCCTCTCATAGCGAAGCATCGACTGCCGCCTCCCTCTCCTCTCCCTCTCACAGCGAAGCATCGACCACCATCGAAGTGAACTGGAGGCTGTTTTCGATGGAAGCCGGTGTCTGGGAACGAGTGGTTGAACGAGATCTTCTCTCTCAGTGATCAGATCTTCTCTCGCGGTGGTTGAACCAGTGATCAGATCAGATTTTCTCTCTCAGTGGTTGAACCAGTGATCAGATCTTCTCTCTCAGATCTTGATGATCATATCTGATCATATCAAATCTTGATCCGATCTTTTCAGACCGATTTTTTTTTTTTTTTTTTTTTTGTAATTTGCTGTTTTTTTTTTTTTTTGTAATTTGCTGATATAATTTTTGTACTTACGATGAATGAATATATATATATATTTTTAACTGTAGAATCATTTTTTTGCTTTTAGGACCGAGACCAGCCCGTAATTCAGTTAACCGGGACCTCGGTTACCCGGTCAACTCGGTCCGATTTCGGTTCTCATAAACACGGGCCCAAATTTCTCCGGCCGATTTTCGATTTTTAGCTTTTGGGCCGGTTAACCGTACTTGCCCAACCCTAGTCCATTGTGATCTAAAGCCAAGCAATGTCCTCCTCAATGATAACATGACAACTCATGTGGCTAACTTTGGTTTGGCAAAGATTTTCTCAAGCAATACTGCTTGCAATTTTTCACAAAGCTGAAGTAGTTCTCTTGCAAAGCTGTGTAATCAGCCTGAATGTCCCAATTGAGTAAGGTTCTTGCTGGCATTTCAAGTTCCCTAGGCGATATAATACCGCATGAGATTTGCATTCCGTAGCCCCTTGAGATGGATATAGACCAGGATCTAGATGGTGTAACGACACAAATGGAGCAACAGGGTCAGCGCCTAGTAGACCCAAGAGATTTCCAAGAGGATTACCTGATGAAATCCAACTTCTTTGGTGTGGCACACCCATCTCTGCCATGCAAGCCTGAATCCTATCGTCACTTCTATACGATGTAGGGTAGCACTCTTGGAATAATATTTACTTGAATAGTCCAACATCAAGTAAGAAGGAGATGTCACTAAGATTCATAAGGAAATAATATATGGGAACTTTGTATAATTCCTGATATCCTTATCTTGGAGTTGGGTGTTGTTAGATAGAGATGACATTGGTGATGGGGAGAAGTGGGCCAGATAGATGGTCTTCAGTCGATATAGTAGTACTGCAGTTTTGTTCATCTGAGTAGATAATATAGAGCAGTGTTGTCTTAAATGCTGTGTATATGTTTTTTCTCATTGTCTTCGTATTTGCTGATTGTTGTGTTACCTCTCATATTTTGCAGATTAAACAAGAGAATCAATCAGAGAACTCAAAAGAAGAAGAAGAGATTAAACAAGAGAATCAATCAGAGGACTCAAAAGAAGAAGAAGAGAAGGTAAAGGTTAAACACAGAAACAGTGATTTCATAGAGTGTTTTTAGGATCTAACAGGGAAGGAAAAAGTGAAATTGTATTGTGTGTTACTAGACCATACTATCCAGCAATAATTCAGAAAAATAATTCTACTATCCATTTTAACAAACAAAAATTTATTTTTCTTACTATCCAGTAAAATGATTTTTAACTAAAAATTTAACCTCTCTCAGTTTACTTTCGTGTCTTAAGTTGGACCCAAGTAAGACCCAATCCCAATCCCAAACGTAGCACAAATGATGGGCCTCATAGTTTCAATTTTTGTGGTGATCCTGCACCCTTACATGATAGCCAACAATTTTACAATAAGTATACTCACATCAGAGGATAAGAAAACTCTCTTCTTCTCCCATGGCTACTTCAACTCTTCTCAACCTCACCTCTCCCAAACATGTGCACCTCAGGTGCACATATACTGCTTCCATGAAACCTCCTCCATGCAAGTTCCAAGCCTCAGCTCTTCCATCCAGGAGACAGTCCTTAATTCTGCTAACGACATCCACAGTGTTATCGGCAGTGGAGCTGCAAGCTAAGGCAGAGGATATTGGTTTGTTTGGGCTGAGAAAGAAACTGAAGAAGGTGGAAGAAGAAGCTGAGGAGATAGTGAAGGAAGGGATAGAAGGGGCAGAGAAAGTGATAGAGAGCGCGGAGAAAGGGATAGAGAGCGCGGAGAAAGGGATTGAGAGAGCCGCAGAGAGTGAGGTTGAAGCAGTGGCCGGGTTCGGAAATGTGGCTCAGGCTGGGGTGGTGGTTGGTGCAGAGGTGGTGGGTGTTTTGGTTGCTACCTCTGTGGTGAATGGTATTCTTGGACCTGAAGGTCAGAGGTCTTAGTTTGCAAGTTTTGTAATATGTAGGGAGCTTTGTTGTTAAAATTCTTTGTATTGGAGTTCTAATTTATGCTGTGTTTTTTTTTTGGATCTTTTAAAGGGTTTGTAAGGTTACATGTGCCTTCAAATATTCAGAAATAATGTTATGTATACTAATATTATTCATGTGTTGACTCTCATTTTATATGGTTTTGAGTTAATTCTTATAGAGAAGGACCAATAAAAGAATTGGGCAAGAAAGCTTGAACATGGACGAGTGTTTACTTGTTTTTCTTCTAATTGGGTCGTTCTAGTCTGAACCAAGGGGAGTACTTGGTGCAAAGAGCGGAAAAATCTTCAATTTCCTTGCCAATTGCTCCTTTTTGTCGAATTTTAGTATTGCAATTCACATACTTGGCAGCTTGATAATGGAAAGTATGCAATGTGGTATGCTATAAACTTGATGAAAAAGCTACTAATAATTTGAACAACACAGCCCTTGTCGAAACTGACAATTCATAATTATACTGAAATATTTCATATCCAACATACATTCATACCCAGAAGGATAAACATCATCAAACGAGTCAATCATAACACTCGCAAGTTTTTATTCATTTATTTACTTTTAGAACACATTCCATGCTAAGCACGCATGTCAAACACACTCCTAAGCATATAAACAACGAAAGCATACTGTGTGTATCACACTTCAGCCTGCACGACTGTACCCAAGTAAGGTAGTATTGGTTCATGCATGGTTCATCAGTTCAACTGCAAGAAAAATAAAGGAGAAGCTTAGCAATCATGAAGATTCTAAATTATAGCTAACTGAAAACATATCACAAATACAGTTATGATTGCCTACCCCAAGGCGATTCTTCAAAATTGTAACCAGAACCTGCGGATCCCATTTTGTTTGTTTATACGCATCTATCTTTTCCAATTCCTGCGCAACAAGGTAATGCATATTGAACACCAATATCATCCTTCTAGTCGCTAAAGAAGAGGTTACTTTGTGATGACATCAAAAGTGATCATCAAAGGCAGTATCTCGTCAGCCTTCCTACTCTCAAAATTAGGTGCTAAAAATATTTCATAAGACTCAGTAATGTGCATTTCCTGGCTCGCCTCTTAAACAACGTATGAAATTCTAAGCAAAAAATCAGTCTTCAAACAAGGAAGCAGTAATCCTCTCTTTTCAAGGTGTCAAATTCAAATACAACCTAATCCTTACATAGATCTTAAGTAATATCAATAATATTGAGCAGAAGAGCATACCTCGATCCATAATGTCAGCTTAGGCCTTCCTGCTGTGATGTCGTACTTCTTCACATCAGACAACAAAAGAGAATATCTTTCCACGAACGGAGCATAGGCTATATCCACCTGAGAGTTAAATATGAAAATCATTGAGAAAGATAATGAACCGTGCAAAATTATATACAGAACACGCAACAATTGTCATACTATTTGTCAGTTTTTGTAAAATAACACTGAACAGAACACAAAATGACTTGCTTTCAGGTTCAGTAGAGCAAACATATTAAAGGATAAGGATCCTGTCTCAAGTTCAGCTCAAACTGCTTTGTTTTACTACATTCATGAACTGTACAAGTTTCAAGTCATAAACCAAAGCAAGAGAAGGTAATGGTAGCATAAGGAACAAAAACAGGACACCAGTCCTCATAGAACAGAATATAGTTGAGAAATGTCATGTATTGTCAAACATATTGAGAAAAGTGGCCAAAATAAACAAGCTTAGAACATGAGTTTCTTTGCAAATCTCTGCAGCATATTTCAAAATGTTGAAATGAATTCTCTCAGTGTTTCTGATATGTTACCAAGAGCATTCCAACTCTCAGAACTGGATTACATTAGTTTCTTAAAAAGGCATCTGAAGATATACTTCAGAGATACTTAAATGACATGAAAACTCTAGAATAATGTGGAGAAAGGGTAACTTACCAGACTAAATTGACCAAGAAAGAAAGGCCCATCATCGAATTTGGTAAGAGCCTTTTCTAGGTAATCAAACGTAGAACCTGATGCACATGCATAAGTGATGCAAATCAGACAATCGGCCCATTTCTAGATAAAAATTATGTTTTTCTATTTTATTTTATAATTTTTCAGGAAAGAAGGTGTTCGATCTTACCTGCATCCGAGTTCCCTTTAAGTGCACCCATAACCTCTGCACTGAAGGTGTCCGTGTAGGCAAACAACTCTTCAGCAAACTCCTTTTTGGCTGGATCCTACAGTTTTGCGGATTATTCACCAAATTAACTATTTGTAAAAGCGAGTCTATAAATCATGGGCCAAAACATAAGATCAGCGCCTTACATCTGGGAGAAGGGCAGGCCCTTCAAAGTGACTATCCACATATTTAATCAAATCAAGACTCTCTCCTTTAACTTCATTATTATGTTCCAATGCAGGCACCTGCAGAAAAATGAGTTTCAGAAATAAATCGTAGTTGCAAACTGAATCCAACACTTTGGTGTCAAGAGCAAAGATAAATCTCGCCAGAAACCCCATGTTAATAAAAAGTTTTGTTAAAGAAAACATCCGATTTGACCAAATAAGTGATGCTAATGTATGTTTCCTCTACGTATGATATGATCAATATAAGAATGTTATTTTCAAAGTAACATCACCTTATTTGCAGGATAGACTTTCTCCTTGTACCAAGCAGGTCTGTTTCCTAGATCAATAGGAACCAATTTGATCTTGTCCTGCAACCCCTGCTCCCAACAAATAAGAATTACTTAGAAATGAACTTTAATACGGAGAGCTTGAAGCTCCTTAATGAATAATTAGCATTCTATACTCGGAACTACAAAAATGGCTTGAACTCTTCAAGTGCAAAAAGAAATGGAAATGAACAAGAACCTTGTAGTTGCGGGTAATCCACACACGTTGTGCATAGGGGCAAATAAAAGAGGTATACAACCTACAACCATGAAATTTGCAATAAATTAGAATATTTACAATGGAAAAAAAGACCCCCCCAAAAAAAAAAAAAAAACCTTCATCTGAATTTATCGAAACTAAAGGTACATAGCTAAAAATATTTATAACTCCAGTAAACTAAACCCCTATTGTCAATGAAAATCAAACAGGTGGAATTTAGTTGTTTGATGTTAAGGGTAAGTCTTTAAGTATCTTGAATTTAGTGGAGGCTACTGAAAAATATTTTCGCAATCTCATATGTTTTTGTAAACCGCTCTTTGAATCCAGTAATACTGTTGCTTGTTCATTTTGGCCATTTAGCACAAGGGTCGCAATTGTTTAAAGTGTATCTTTGTCGGATACCGATAGTTAGTCCAACATAAGTTCAAAACCACGTTAAGACCATATTAGTTCATGTTTCCGAAAAGTAAATAGTAATACTGACACGAATGTAATCCATAATCCAGTGTGGTTTACTAGTTCTTTTTCTTCTGATTCACATTTTGAAACTGTTTGATCTCTCCATAACAAAACTATCATCTTTGATCATTTTCTCCTTTACCAGAATTGGAACTTTAACCATAGCTAGCAGCAGATCAACAATGGTGATATTCTAGACCAATTTTAGCAAAACTATCATCAGCAATAATGAAATTTAAGACCAATTTTCACAAAAACTCAAACCTACGTAATAGAATCAACAGTTCACTAAACTAATCTTCATTTCTAAGAACAAACTAAGAATAAAATAAACATTCAAACACCCACAAAGATTTTGCTTTGCAGACTGTGGGATGAGTGATCTACACTCTTAGACCCCAAATACACAGAAAACAGAAGATGGGTTTCTGAAACTCACCTTGTTGTTCCATCAAACAATGGTGGGGGCTCTGAAGTTGAGTCCAGAACAGGTGGGAGAACCTCTTGCACAATTCTGCAGAACAAAAGAAGCAAAGGGGTGAACAACTAGCACAAAATAAACAGCCCCAAAGAGAGATTTAAGCAAATTTGTATGGATCTGGAAAAACCCCATTGATTAAACAGAGAAATATGGATTGGAACTCTACCCAGTCGCCATTGTTTTTGTTGTCGTTGATTGAGTCGATGCAGGGGACGAGATGATTTTGTCTGTTAAATTGAATTAAGTGGGCGTATTTATAGTGATTTTGGGGTTCAAAAGTGAGATTTTGCGGAAGAAGACGACGTCAGGTGTGACGAAAATAAAGGCATTGAGGTCTCAAGTCTGAATTTTGATTAAAAAAAAGTCTGACTTTTGGTACTTTATTTTCAATGAAATATTTTATTAAGCTCGACAGTGATAGTCACATGCTAAGAAAATGAATTTGGACATGGAGAGGTCTCTGTTCATAATTTCATTGTAGCTTAGCAGGAGGTCAATTAGGAGTTTTATTAATAAATCAGAGTATTTATCGTGATTTCGACGATCAAATGAATTTATTAAGAAATTATGATTGAAATGCATTTATTGACAGATCTTGATATGTAGTGCTCATATCTCGTTGTAAATCAAGAAATATTGTCTATCAATTGTAGTTTAGTTGGTCGAACATCTACTTAATTTTTTTGTGAGAGGTTACGGATTTGAGACTTCTCAATTAAAATTTTGTAGATGAATTGGACCGAAGCGAAGCGAAAGTAAGTCTCAATGTTAGATGAAGGCGATGAGAATATTAAGTGGCAACAATATTGTAGCCTTCGAGCATGGTTTGGTTAGCCCTATAAGATCAGTCACGTGTCCTACGGACATGGATTAAAACTCCTAAAATAATTTTTTAGCAATTTTAAGAAAAAATGATTAGAGATGCTCTTAGCATGAAAACAATTTCATTCTCACAATTGCTCACACTCTTAAATCATCAACAATTAAGCTGAGGGAGCGTAACCATTGGAGGTCCAACTGTGGTTTAGAATTTTGGTTCTTGTTGTAAAAACTTTTCATGGAAACTCCTTTGACATGTGTATATAGTTTTCATATTGGGAAATTCTAAATGTCGAGGGAAAGAGCGAGGAAACCAGCGAGGTAAACGAGGTGGCGGGGGGTGAACCGTTCACCCCCTCGAGATGTTTTCTGCACGCGCATCTCGAGGGAGGTGAACGGTTCACCCCCCGCCACCTCGTTTACCTCGCTGGTTTCCTCGCCCTTTCCCTCGACACATAGAATCGCTCTTTCATATTTAGTGGGCATCAACATATTTTTTTTAACCTTAAACCCTCGCCACCCCATGCTGCTAGTAAGTATGGGTATCGAATCTAAAATGTGAGTAAAACCACCATCACCTTAACCAACCAACCTGATCACCTTTGGTGGACATCTAGATATCACTTGCGACATGTTCTCTATTTATTGGGTTTTAGACCACTTGGAAAAGCTTTTAAGTGGCGATTGCATTGAAGAACGATCAACACATTTCTATCCAAATTTAACATTTCAACAGATTTTTTTTTTTTGTGCGGATTGGGGTTGTGTTTGGTTTCAATACAGACATGAATACATAAATAAAAATGAATAATAGAGTTCAAGGTTTATGTCAGGATTTCTATCAAAATCACGAAATAAAACTTTTCACTGTGAAAAACTGAAACTGGGTCATCTTCAGCTTCGTTCTTAAGTGTTCAACTCTTTCTCACTGCTTATGTTGATTCATTATTTTTATGAAGGTTTATTAAGAAACTAAGAAAATTGAATTTGGACATGTATGTGGCTTGTGTTCATAATTGTAGCTTTAGTGTGAGGTCACCTAGAAATTTTAAATCTAAACCTTCTCTTGAATGCTCCAATAATAAAATGGAAATTCAATTGTAATACTAAAAATAATATTGTAAGCACACGTAGTATGCAGTCAAGGGGTAGTTTAAACTAAAGGGTATGAATAAAATGGTTGGAACATTGTACAACATTTATTTTCTATAAAGTTTCCAAATGCTTGCACCGAAGATTTTAGTTTTTGTTCTCGAAGATCCTCAAGAATTAAGAAAGGAAATGAAAAGTACAAATGATGAATTTCTTGTCAAACTTTTCTAGAGAACCAAGCTGGACAAGCCATGCCCGCGTCAGGCTTGGCTCAATACCATTCATCATCCTTGAGATGCACATCTCTAGGATGATGGACGGTATTGGGTCAAGCCTGACGCGGGCATGGCTTGTCCGGCTTGGTTCTCTAGAATTATAGTTTCTGGTCACCACAACCCTCTAATGCACTGATGTGAGGGAACAACATTTAAACCGTAAAACCAAAAAAACAAATGTGGAGAGGGAGAGGCTATGGCCAGCAGGGTGGGGCTGGGTGGTTGCTACTGCTCCGCCCCTGTTGTTATTCCGGAGAATAGAGGAGAAAAGAAAGAACGGTGTGGCTGAAGGTGGAGGTGATGCAGCTATCGGTAACAGGACGAGGTGATGGTGTTGTTCGTGATGGAGAAGAAGGGAGATAGAAAGAGAAGAGAGAGAGGTGGTGGTATATATATATTATAATAACGGTATTCTTTAGCACATAAAAAAATTGAGTGGCGCTAGTAGATATAGTCATGGGCGGATCTACCCTTTGGCTAAGGGGGTCAATTGCCCCCCTTATCTTTCTGAAAATTTTTACTAAATTACTCATATTTTTTATATTTTTTTATATTGCCAACTGCTACGAAGTTGAGCGAATTGGGAGTGAAAATATAAGAGTGAGATGAGAGGCGGAGTTAAGAGATTACAGAGTGAGAGAGGGTTTGTGAGGGAGAGAAAATATAATAGAAGAAGAATATGAGAGAGTGAGAGGGTTGGTGAGGGTGGGTTTGTTGGGAGTTAAAAAGAAAAAAAAATCTTTGTTTAGTTCAGAAAACCATGTTCAAGGGTAAATTGGTATTTTCAAACTTTTTTTTGCCCCCCTTTGTCAGCAATCCTGTCTTCGCCTCTGGATATAGTGATATAAAAAAGCGAGAGCCATATTCGAGTGACAAAGATTGAAAACTCGCAGAGAAGAGAAGTTAGTCGAGTGAGAGATATGTGAGAACAGGTGAAGAAAGAGGTTGTGAAAACTTTTTCAGAGGGACCATAAGTTACATGAGGACTTTTTTCGGAGATGCTCGTAGTGTTGCGCCGATGAGTAGCTAAAAAGAATATACAAATACCGGAGAAATTAATAGCACAAATAAACAGAATGAAAACTGGATAGAAGAAGAAAGACTAAAAACACTGCAAATATTCTTCAAATAACTCACTATTTGTGCAAAGATAAGCAACACTGTTATACCAATAATTACAAGGACCTGAGCTCATCAAGAGAAGTGAATGCCAGCCATGTTGAAAAAGAAAAAAGATGTAAGAAATCAACTTGTGTGAGCTTGGACGACCTACTTCTATACCACTTATTTTGGTTCATGAGTTTTAGTTTTCCACATATTTACTGGATTTGGTAAATAAATCAATCTAATGGTAGTGCTATCAATCACATCAAATGAAGCAAATTAACATATACAAACAAGTACAAACACGGACAAACACGGATTATAGATCTAATTTATTCCCACACAATAGGAAACATGCCACTTAATTTGGAATACAAACTCAACTCACATAAACATCACAAGCAAATAATAGTAGTCTATTTGTCAGTAAAGATGAATTGTAACACCCTGCTAATAGTCTCTTATATGATGCAGTTCAGTGACCACTTCTACAATGTTCATACGTTTAACAGGGGATTCAACAGAACATGTGACTCCCAATCTTTTCACTGATACCAAGCACTTGTGTACTCGGGCCCCTTGATTACTCTGGTTGGCAATGTTGACAGCTTCATCAGTGCTTTCTAAAAGCATTGTTGCATCCACAATGTTCATAACTTGTTCAGGCAAAGCCATTTTAGCAAAACTGTGAAGATTAAGCCCATTCTGAAACATGTCATCTGTTGGTTTCTTTCCGATAAACATCTCAAGTAACACTATTCCATAACTGTAAACATCTCCTTTCATGGACACCTCACCTCCCACTCCGTATTCTGCAAATTATAAACCATACTTTGGTGAACTTATAATAAAAGCTTGTTAGGTGCTAAGAGTTAGAATTGAAATTTGACTAGAATACTTCTTGTGAACATATAATGACGTTATATATGTTGATTAATAACTTCTTGTTGAATAATCCCTAATAGAAAATGATTTTGGTACATGTAAAATTTGTTGGCCATGATAGTTAGGTATAAGGTACAAGTTCATTTAAGTCCAAGTGGAAATTCGATAATGTAACGCAATATTGTTTCAATAGACTAAAATCATATCCTGGTTTTATTTTACTTTCACAACATTCTTAGACCAAAACTAAAAATTCCAAAACATGAAAACTATAGTAGAAGAATTTACCTGGAGCAACATAACCAATTGATCCCTTTATTGCAATAGAACTACCTTGACTTTGTGAAGATTTGTAACCATTGGTGGAGAAAATTTTTGCTAAACCAAAATCAGCCACATTAGCCGTCATGTCATCATCAAGGAGAACATTGCTCGGCTTTAGATCACAATGGACAATTGCCTTTTCGCAATGGTTGTGAAGATAATCCAGTGCAGAAGCAACGTCAATAGATATGTTTAGCCTTTGCAAGAAGTTCAGCTTCAACCCAAGTTGTTGACGTCTTTTAGGATGTAACCACTTCTCTAAACTTCCGTTAGGCATGAATTCAAATATCAATGCTTTGAAATCATTCCCTTGAAAGTCGACTCCAGAACAAGCTGTGATGATTTTGAGGAGATTTCGGTGTCGAATATTTTTCAAGGCATTGCATTCAGACAAGAAACTCTTAACAGCTCCATGGTGTTGAAGATTTATTACCTTAACCGCAACAATTGTGCCAGCTTGGGAAAGAACTGCTTTATACACTGAACCAAAGCTTCCAACACCAATTAAATTGTCAATTGAAAATATGTGAGTTGCCTCGAGAAGCTCCACATAAGTAATCATTGTAAATTGATTAATAAATAATGACTCGGAAGTCTGCTTTGCTTTCGATACTCTTTTTCGGTAGCACACGAAAATTAAGCACATTAGTACAACCAAACAGATGCTTACTACAATCACAAGCATAACCACTTTGAAAAATTGAGACTTTCCTGACTTGTTGTGATTCTGGCATGGTGGCAACTTGAGTTCAGCAACCCCTCCGCAAAGCCTACTATTTCCCACAAGTGAAACCACAGTAGCATTGACAAAAACACCAACCTTTGGAACTGAACCCTTCAAGTCATTATAAGACAAATCCAACTGAACTAGAGAAGTGAAATTCTCCAGATATGACGAAATCTCCCCTGATAACTTATTATGAGAAAGATTAAGTTGCTTTATACCTTTCAAAACACTCAATGACTGAGGAATACTTCTCGTAAACAAGTTTTTGCTCATTGAAAGGTACTCCAAAGTCAAACAGGTTTCAAGTGTGCTTGGTATACTTCCAGAAAATTTGTTATTGGAGAGGGTGAACTGCACAAGTTTGGTCAAGTTACCCACTTCGGATGGTAAAGGACCACTCAGAGAATTGTTAGATAAGCGGAGCGCAATAAGGGATGGAAGATGAAAAAGTTGTCTGGGAATGGTACCGCTGAGTCTATTATCATTGAGGGCAAGTCCTAATAAACTTTGACAGCTTGCAAGACTAGGAGGTATTTTTCCATGTAGCTTGTTTGTCTCCAAGTTTAGAATGGTTAATTGTGTTGAATTGTGATAGAAGGAATCTGGAATTTGTCCAGAGAATTCAGTGATTTCCAAATACAATTGAACCATTTGAGGAAATACTCCAATCACTTGGGAGATATCACCTGTAAGATGGTTGTTAGAAATGTCAAGACTGTTCAAATTCACAAGGTTTCCAATTGAAGCTGGGAGACTTCCATAGATTTGATTAGTGCCTAAATACAAATGTGTAAGTTTGGTGGAGAGATTTCCTATTGAGTTAGGCATGGGTCCTTTGAGAGAATTATCTACAACTTGAAACTTTTTTAAGTTGGTGCAATTGGTTAAAGAAGTGATAAAGTGCAAGTCATCTACTAGTGGATTTGAAGAAAGGGATAGATATACAAGATCTTGAAGCATTCCTAGGTTCTTTGGAACATGTCCTGTAAATTGGTTTACAAGAAGTTCTAAACATACAAGTCTTGAAGCATTGGGAAATGACAATGGGATGGGACCTTTGAGTTTATTGCCTCCCACAAGAAAATATTTGAGATTAGGAAGTGTAAGGCCAATTTCTGAAGGAAGGCTTCCATCTAGCTGGTCACCTGTTATGGAGAATTGTGTGATATGTGAGAGATTGTAAAGACAAGAAGGAACTGTGCCAGATAATTTGTTTAGATAAACAAGGATCTGTTCTAGCTTTCTTATGTGGCAAAGATCATCTGGAATGTTTCCTGTCAAACTGTTCTCTCCAATAGCTAGAACAGTAAGAGAAGAGAGATTTCCTAGCAAAGATGGAATGTTTCCTTTGAGTTCATTTTCTCCAAGATCCAAGAAATTAAGCTTTGATAGAGAGGCGAGCTCAATTGGAATCCCCCCTGAGAGATTATTGTATCTTAAATCAATTTCTTGAAGTTTAGAGCAATAGGTAAGATTGGTAGGAATTTCATGGTCAAAGGAATTGTCTGCTAGGAAAAGGACCTCTAATCGGGACAATTGACCAACTTCTTGGGGTATTGGACCATGGAAATAGTTTGTGCCAAGCCAAATTTCTCGAAGAAAGGAGAGGTTTGCTATGTGAGGGGAGAGCGTACCTTCAAGCTTGTATGATTGCAAGTCTAGGACTGTGACCCTGTCACGATGGAGTCGACTGCATGTGACCCCAGTCCAGTTACAGTAGTGGATGGAGCCATTCCAAGAATTCAATACCCTAAGTGGATCATCATTAATTTTTGCTTTCAAGGCTAGTAAGGCCAGATGATCTGGTGTAGCATTGACAACAGAGAAGGCAATTGTCGTGACGGTGCTGATGTCGCTCCATTGCAACAGTAAGAGTATTAAGATTGGAAAGCGAGACAACCTCATCGTTATTCTTCAGGAAAAGCAATTTATAAACAAGGAGAAACTTGAAGAAAGACACATAAATTAGTTGATATATATACTATAGAATTCAAATATGGATAAAAATAGTGTGGGAACTACTTGACACGATAAATGTGGAGTTTCTTTCCTCTTACTTTTCTAGCTAGCTAAAGACTTTACTTGGTAGACTTTGGGTCATGCTAGAAATTGGAGTAGAAACTGAATGCAAAAGCGCAATCAATCAGCAATGCAATGACAAGTAGTGTGGGAACGACTTGATTTGGTAGACTTCAGGTCATGCTAAGCAACAACATGTGATGATATATTGATCTAAGTCTTCCAAGTGATGAGACCTGTCCATTACTTTTCGAGATATCATAATTTGATATATATAGAGTGAGCTAGTATAGACTTGTGACTCAATCAATCAAGACTTGCTTTTTCAAGTCAATACCAATATGCAATTCACACCATGCAATTACTTTTAGAAAATAATTATAATTTTATTGGTGGCTTTTAATAGAATGCGTGAGACATGCTTCATTATTAGAGAATCTTGTTATGTGTCTCACTCACAAATTGTACTAGGATCTACTGATCACAAGAAAAAGATTAATTTAAGTGATCACAAGACTTGACTTTGGGATGACTCTGGAGTGATTTACAAGGTGCCGCGGTTGTACCAGAATCTACGGAGGATTGCCTTTTGGAGGCAAGGTATACAGTTTCGAAGATTGAGAATGTTATTGGTACATACGCACAGTCGTTGCTACAGGAGGATGCTGTCGACTTGGGGGACACCAGCAATAGCCTTTCTAAGAATATCCTTGTGGCAGTGCCGCGAGACGCGGCCAGCGATGTGATGCATGCTGATTTAGGGAGGCCGAGCGATGCAACCTTCACAGCGGGGGCGTTGAGCCGGTCTGATATTCAGCCAGAACCGATCTCGCAGCAGCCAGTGCTCTACCCTTCAAGAGGGGCCGTGATTTCTCCCCAGCCAGCGATCTGCCTCAAGCCAGAGGCCATGGCCTCGCCCAAGCCAGCGCCCTGCACCAAGGCCGTGGACGTGGCCTGCGCCAATGCCGCGCCATGCACCACACCAGAGAACAGAGTCTCGCCTCAGCCAGCGCACTGCACCAAGGCAACGAAAGTGGCCTCGCCCTAGCCTGCGCCCTGCACCAAGACAGGGGTCGTGGCTTCGCCTCAGCCAGCGCCCTGCAACCCATTTTTCGGTGCTACTAGCACAGAGCTAGGGGATGCTATACAGGGTCAGCAAGTGCAGGAGTTCTCGGATGATGATTTGCAGTCTCTGCTCAGGTTAAAGAGATATTTTGACAAATATGCTATCAAAACTTCCCCGGATTATAAAAGAGTCGGAGACAACTTGAATCAGACTATATCTTTGTTCAGAGAAAATAGGCTACTTCGACTGCCGAAATTGGACCTCAGTACACTCGAAAGTTCAAGTGAGGATAGTGATGACGTCAACTCAGAATCTGAGCTTGATCCACAGGTAACGAACAATGATTTGGCTTTAGGGGCTATGTCAGACGGAAAGATGAATAAGAGGCGCCACACCAAAGATATCAGCATTTGTCCCCGAAAATCCAATAGAACTAGGACAGAAAACAAAAGGTACAAAGATTGATTTTGTCTAGGCTTGTATTGGTGCATCCTATCTTTTGTAAGGTTTTGTTTCGGCTTTTTAGTTTAACCCTATTGGATCAGTCATGTAGCCTTCGGGCGTGGATTTTTATATGAATAAAATGGGTCAATGGGGCTAAAACTGTGAATGAGTGTTTCACGAGAATGTGATGAGCTTATGCTAACACAAATTTCGTTCATGAACTTTGGACTCCCCTGCATTCGGACCCAGCTATACTTAACATCAAAAGCTACAAAACAGGTTTTTTTTATTTTTTTTATTTTTTTTATCAGGGATTCTGCTAACAAATTCTCACTTGCTATGCCCATTGTGCATTGAACTTTCGGCTTGCATTCAGACATGTTAAGTGACTGGTGGTGTGAATTGCATAATGGCAGGCTAATATTGACTGGAAAATCATGTCTTCGCAACTCCATAAGAGAAAGATTAATTTAGTGATGATAAGACTGACTTTGGGATGACTCTGGAGTGATTTACATGGTGCTGGTTTAGTAAAAAAAGAGTCACTAGGCAGCCTACCAATGCTCTCGGTTTGCAGAGTGAATTATAATTCTTTTAAAAGTGTTTAGTGTGAATTGCCCTCTTCCCTAATTATAAATTAGTATTCCATGGGGCTAAAGAATGCATTTAGTGCCACCAAGTAGAGTGGACTAGTAGAAGAAAAAAAATGTGGTGATTAACATTTTAAATGCGTGTATATTCAATATTTCTTTTTTTAAGAATTCAAAATTTTAAAGTGCAAATTAAAATATTTGAGAAATTTGGCTAGAGGTCGTTCAATCATTGTAAATTAATGTGTAATATTCTAATTTAATGATAGAGAAGTTTATATTCACATGCTAATGTATAAGAATTACTTAAATTTTCATCACATTATATTTGTGTTTAAAAAAGGAGGGTTTTTATAGTTATTTATAATGATTTTTCTATAACTAAGAAACGTAGTGTTGGAACGAAAGACTTCAGACTTGGTCCTCGCAGATCCTCTAGAACTAAGAAACGTAGCAATAAGTATAGAGATTGATCCATGGGGATTGTAGGGCTGGTCTATTTGGATAAAAATCATCCTACAAATATGCACAATTGACAGAATTTTTTGAATCAAAATGTAACGGTTTGGTTGCACAATTTTTCAAATCATTCCCACAAATTTCAAATGTTAAAGCAGACGAGCAGATGATCCTTACGTTACTGATTAGAACCCAGTAGGTTATGCTGTTAATGTTTATTTTGAATGCAAACGATATTTAGAGCGTGTTTATTAAAAACTTATTTTATCATTAAGACTTAATATTAGATAATCCAGTTATGAATCATTCAACAAGACTGAAGTGTTCCGTATGTTAGTACTTCAATAAGAGAAGAGTGAATCAATATCAATATGGTTCCATTGATTGTCTACTGGAGTAATTTTGATTTTCGACACAGTTGCAATGGCAATGCATATCTCAAACCCAATTAGCATAGCAATTTGTTGATGACAAATATCAAGTACAAACAAGGAAATACGAATTAAACGATTCGGACTTATTACACTGCACAACGTAATCATCCTCACTGGCCGTACTACAAACAAGTAAAATCAACAGCTTTGTGCAACCAGGTCATCAGCTTGTTTGCTGCAAGTGAAAAAACAGGAGAAGCTTAGCAATTCAGGCTGTCAAATTTTTATCAGTCATTTTGTAAATGAACTTAAGTATAGAGAGACTATGTACCAAAAGGCGCATCTTCAAGATTGCAATGATCTCCTCATATTGAGAATATATTACGAATATCCTGATTGATTGGGAATATTTGTATTAGGAAAGTTGCTTATAGAGTCAATATTGTATAATAGTTTTAAGGAAATTAGCAGATTATATTGTGAATATTCTCACAATATTCTCTGAATTAGTTTGTATATAAACAGGTGATTGTGAATGAAAAAGAGAACACAATACACACAAATCATTTTCTTTGTGTCTAACATTTTATCATGGTATCAGAGCAAAGAGTATCATAAAGGGAGGAAATGTACCTGTGTACGATTGGAACGATTGGATATTCCTCTAACTGGGCCTTGTAACCTCGGAGTGCAGTCTCAAAGGGCATCAGTGATCCTTCTTCGAATAAGAAGGAACGAATAAGAAGAAGAAAGATCGAACCGCTGATCGAACCCCTAAAGGGACATCGACATCGACCCTCTGATTGAACCTCTGATCGACATTGATCCTCTGATCGACATTGATCCTCTGATCAACTCATATTGAACCTCTGATCGACATCGACCCTCTGATCAACTCATATTGAACCTCTGACCTGATCAAGAAGGAACTCTGATTGAAGAAGGAACCCTCTGATTGAACCCCTAACCGAAGATACTGTGTAAGAACCTCAGGAACCTGATCGATCCCAATCGATCCTGAACCAAGCTGATCGATCCTGATCCAATCGATCCCAATCTGATCGATCCTGATCCACGCTCCAGGAACCTAATCGATCCCAATCGATTCTCTGTCTCTGCTTCACGATCTCCCAACCGCTTCACGATCTGATCGATCCTCTGTCTCTGCTTCACGATCTCCCAATCTGATCGATCCTGATCGAAGCTCCAGAGAATCGTCGCCATCGCACCGAGAGGAAGATCCACAGACTCCTTCCTCTGTCGAAGAAGCAGCAGAAGAGAAGAACCAGCGAGAAGAGATCGCACCGAGAGGAAGATCCTTTGTTTGTTTTGTTTCTCTGTTTCTCTGTAATGCATAAGTAAAAGAAAGAACAGAACAAAATAGAAAAGAAAAGAAACGAGAAAAAAAAAAAAAAAAAAAAGGTAGAGTTTATCTTCTGCGGCTGTCGTGAATACAGGTTTGATTTTTTCTACGGCGGTTCGAGATTTCTCTTTGAACATCGCTCATGGCTGGCAGTGCCAACACTGCTCAGATAGGTTCTTCTGAGGCAGGAGTGACTGAGACAAATGCATCTCCACTGCCTGGGCTGAATACCACCCAGTGGCAGACACTTCTTCAGATGCTGGGTGGGTCAAAATCCGCAACGACCGATAAGATGATTGGTACGCCTTGGATTATTGACACGGGAGCTTCGAATCACATGACTGGCACGATCGGGGATCTCCGTGACTTAAGGGAGATTGCTCAATGTCCCGTGGGATTGCCAGATGGGAGTAGCGCTATCGCCACTAAGGAGGGGACGATCCTTCTTGACAGAAATTTCTGTTTGCAAAATGTTCTTTATGTGCCAGGGCTAACTTGCAATTTAATTTCTGTGTCGCAATTGACTGATCATTATAACTGTTTTGTCCAATTCACTAATGATCTGTGTGTTATACAGGACCGCACTTCGAGGATGCTGATTGGTGCGGGTGAACGACGCGATGGACTCTATTACTTCCGGGGGCTGCCACAGGTTCACGCAATAAAGGCCAATAGTGTGGTGTCTCTTGATCTATGGCACCAGCGACTGGGTCATCCATCTCTACAGGTAACAAAGTTAGTTCCCGACGTCAGTTTTAGTGAAAAGAAAAATCGCTTGAATAAAAACTGTGACGTCTGCCAGAAGGCAAAGCAAAGTAGAGATAAGTTTCCTGTTAGTGAACATAAAGCTTCGACTATTTTTGAACTTATTCACACTGATTTATGGGGACCTTATCGAACAACTTCTTCCTGTGGTGCTTCTTATTTTTTGACCATTGTTGATGATTTTTCCCGTGCTGTATGGATTTATTTACTTGTTGATAAGAAAGAGGTCTCCCGTACTCTTCAAATGTTTTTCTCGATGGTTAAGAGACAATTTGATAAAGAGGTAAAAATTTTGAGGAGTGATAACGGCACTGGAATTCACTTGCCTGCGACAATATTTTCTTGATCATGGGATTGTTTTTCAAACGTCCTGTGTGGGAACACCTCAACAAAATGGGCGGGTTGAACAGAAACACCAACATATTTTGAACGTAGCTCGGGCGCTGCGTTTTCAGGGCTCTCTTCCTATTGAATTTTGGGGAGAATGTGTCTTGACGGCTGGATACTTGATAAATAGGACTCCCTCCTTGGTTTTGAATGGGAAAACACCTTATAGTGTCTTGTATGGTAGCACACCAACTTACGATCACTTGCGCATTTTGGGGTCCTTGTGTTATGCGCATGTGCAGACGGGGGATAAGTTTGCCAGTAGAAGTCGAAGGTGCGTCTTTGTTGGGTACCCTTATGGAAAAAAGGGGTGGCGTTTGTATGACTTGGAGAAACAAAATTTCTTTGTTTCTCGTAATGTTGTATTCTCGGAAGGAGTTTTTCCCTTTGCAGATAATTTTAATTTAGACCACGATGGTCTGCCTAATATCGAGGCGGTTCAAGAGGACTTTGAGGAGACATCTACACCTATTTTGAGGGGGGGTGCCGATGAGTGTGTACAGCCAGATAGGACTGCTGGGCAGTCAGCTAGTGCCGAGGAGTTTGTTCAGCCAAATAGGGCAGCTGGGTAGTCGGTGTGTGCCGAGGATGGAGCAAATGCTGGTGTCGAGGCGTTTGTACAGCCGGATGAGGCTGCAGGGCAGCCGGTTTGTGCGACCCAGGAGGACAACCCGGACACAAGTCAGGAAGATGCGTTGGGCAGGGGTCAACGCAGAAGACAAGCCTCGATACGACTCCGTGATTATGTTACTCATACCATTCGGAAAATGAGTCCATCCGTACCTCCTTCACCCGTACCACGGCATTCCTCAGGTACACCCTATCCCATAGCACATTATGTGAATTGTGATAATTTTTCTATGCGACATAGACATTTTCTTGCAGCCTTGACAACAAATCGGGAACCTGTGTGCTATTCTGAGGCCGTGAAAGACAGCCGCTGGAGGGATGCCATGCGACGAGAAATTGAGGCTCTTGAGATTAATGAAACCTGGGTTGTAACAGAATTGCCACCAAGAAAGAAAGCTCTCGGATGCAAGTGGGTATACAAAATCAAGTATCACTCTGATGGTACCATTGAGCGATTGAAGGCTCGGCTGGTTATTCTTGGGAATCATCAAATTGAAGGAGTTGATTATACAGAGACTTTTGCTCGAGTAGCTAAAATGGTTACAGTACGGGTTTTTCTTGCCGTTGCGGCTGCCAAGAATTGGGAAGTCCATCAGATGGATGTTCATAATGCATTTCTACATGGTGATCTTGCGGAGGAGGTATACATGAAATTACCACCCGGTTTTCAGGTGGGGACTTCTGGAAAGGTGTGCAAGCTTAGGAAATCATTATACGGGCTGAAGCAGGCACCCCGCTGCTGGTTTGCTAAACTGTCGACTGCTTTGAAGAATTATGGTTTTCGGCAATCTTATTCAGATTATTCTTTGTTTACTCTACAAAGAGGTGCGGTTCAGCTCAGTGTTCTTGTCTATGTCGACGACCTTATCATCTCTGGGCGTAATCCGGGGGATATACAGAAATTCAAGGGTTACCTCAGTGTTTGTTTCCATATGAAAGATCTGGGTCCTTTAAAGTATTTCTTGGGGGTTGAAGTGGCACGCGGACCAGATGGGTTTGTGCTTTGTCAACGCAAATATGCGCTAGATATCATCTCTGAGGCCGGATTGCTAGGGGCAAGGCCCGCGGCGGTGCCATTGGAACAGAATCATCGACTCGCCTTGTCCAAGAGTCCAGAGCTCGCTGACCCGGAGCCTTACCGTCGCTTGGTGGGACGGCTAATTTATTTGTGTTTCACTCGACCCGAATTATCTTATAGTGTTCATGTTTTATCTCAATTTATGCAACATCCTCGGGCGGACCAATGGGAAGCTGCTTTGCGGGTGGTTCGGTACTTAAAAGGTAATCCAGGTCAAGGTATACATTTGAGTAGTAAGTGTGACTTGCAGTTACATGGGTGGTGTGACGCTGATTGGGCCGGATGCCCTTTGACTCGGCGGTCCCTCACTGGTTGGTTGGTGTTCCTTGGGAACTCGCCGGTATCTTGGAAGACAAAGAAGCAACATACAGTATCTCGCTCCTCCGCAGAGGCGGAATATAGGTCTATGGCTATGACTACATGTGAGTTGAAATGGCTTAAAGCTATTTTAGCTAGCCTCGGGATGCCTCACACACGTCCTATGTCTCTTCATTGTGATAGTCAGGCGGCTCTCCATATATCTCAAAATCCTGTTTTTCATGAACGGACAAAACATATTGAGGTCGATTGTCACTTTGTCCGTGATGAAATTGTTGCTGGACATATCAATCCCACATTTGTCCCATCCAATGAGCAACTCGCTGACATTTTCACAAAAGCATTGGGCAAACGACAATATGAGTATCTACTTCGCAAGTTGGGCATACGAGATCTCCATGCACCAACTTGAGGGGGGGTATTGAGAATATATTACGAATATCCTGATTGATTGGGAATATTTGTATTAGGAAAGTTGCTTATAGAGTCAATATTGTATAATAGTTTTAAGGAAATTAGCAGATTATATTGTGAATATTCTCACAATATTCTCTGAATTAGTTTGTATATAAACAGGTGATTGTGAATGAAAAAGAGAACACAATACACACAAATCATTTTCTTTGTGTCTAACATTTTATCACCTCATGATCCACTCTTGTTTGTGTATATGCCTCGACCTTCTCCATCTCCTACATAATAGATTCAGCAAATGTTAAGATATTGATCTTATAAGTTTATCCGTTAGTAGAACTAAGAAAATATGTAAAGCCATTTATAGTGCACCTTGAGCCATAATGTGAGCTTAGGCCTTCCTATCGTGATGTCATAATTGTTTACATCCAACAATAAGCGAGCATATCGCTGAAAGAACGGTATGTAGGCAATATCCACCTGAAGGTCACATGTAAATGTTAACTCAACAATGGAGATAAAGATTACAGGTGAACTGAAAAAGAAAAATAGAAAACATCTAATGTGGAGAAAATGATAATTTACCAGACTAAACTGGCTAAGGAAGAAAGGCCTCTCGTCGAATTTGGAGATAGCAGTTTCCAGGTGATCGAAAGTAGAATCTGATGCAGGTAAGTGATGCAAATCAGTCCGTGACCATCTATGTACTCTGACTAAGACTAAGTTCATAAAAGAAAGTAATTAGTCTTACCAGCATTTCCATTCTGTTTTAGTGCAGCCATCACAATGCTATTGAAGGTGTCTGTGTAGGACAATAACTCCTCTGCGAACTCCCTTTTGATGGGATCCTAAATTGTGCACAATATACATAACCAAGTGAGAATTCAAGGCCAATTGCGTGAATTTGTTAAGTGTAGAAACATAAGTTTGGCATCTTTACCTCAGGTAGAAGGGCAGGTCCTTCAAAGTGGCTATCGATATACTTCAGCAAATCAATACTCTCCTCTGATTTCATTATTATGTTCCAATGCAGGTACCTGTAAAATTGAAGTTTTGTATATCTAAGTAGACTTTCGACAGATTGTGTTTACTATGTAGTAAGACGACTACGGTTCACAAAGATCACCTTATTTGCAGGGTAAACTTTCTCCTTGTACCAAGCAGGCCTGTTTACTAGATCAAGACCAACCAGTTTGATCTTGTCTTGCAATCCCTGATACACACCAAATCAGAACTCGGAAAACTTATTTAGAAATGAAAAAATATATTCACCTACTGAAAAAAAAAAAAAAAAAAAAAAACCTTGTAGTTACGGACAATCCACACACGTTGTGCATATGGGCATCTGTAAGAGGTATACAACCTAAACAAGTGCGAATAAATACCAGTCAGAAGAATGTGCACCCAAAAATTTCAACGAAACAAGCACTAGTTTAGTGTATTGTCATAATCAAATTATCCAATTTAACCCTTCTCCTACATAGGAGAATCAGAACCTTAACCATATGATTAGCAAATTAAAAAAGATTTCAAGGCAGGTAGTACACATAAAATATTGAAGAGGCTCCGCCTCTGTCTTGACTGAGGTTTCAAAAAGGTGGTTATCCAAACGGATTCGGCTCTTGTTTGCGGTTGGTTTTTGGAATATTTAAAAGTACCTTGGCATTTAGAGAATATTTTAAAAGAAATTAAGTTATTGACAGCGACAATGACGTTAGATTGTCAACATTTCTATAGAGAGGCTAATGCGGTGGCAGATTCATTGGCGAATAGAACACAAAAAGATCATAGGACTGTTTCTTTCAATGGGACTGATTTGCCTAGGAAAATTGCAGGCTTGATTGTGTTAGACAGATTACATACGGCGTACATTCGCCATAGGGATGAGTAGTTATTGTTCTATGGCTGCGAGGATTTGCTTTTAAGTATTTTGGGTATTCGGCTGCGGCTAAAATTTTGTTTTGGTTATTTCACAGGTAAAGTCGTCATGTACCCCCGTATTGATTGTAAATCAATTTTTTGATAATTACTAAAGGTCTGGCATTCCAGATGTGCCTCTCCCCAATGGAGGTTTAATTTAAAAAAAAAAAAAAAAAAAAAACTTACTTTTTATGAATGTTATACATAACCTTTTATGTTGTGAGTTTCGCATCCACTATTTGATCACTCGTGAAGACTTTGAGGACACGTAGGTCTACCATAATATATTTTCGACATGTAGAATATTGTACGACAGACAAGGGGTTGCAGTATATTCGCAATAATGATAAATCATAAATGAAATAAAGTTTTATGATTTGAATGGTACAAAAAAATAAAAAATAAAAAATAAAACACCCAAAGCAATCAAACAAGGAAAATAGGAATAGTTCAAGAAACTACAATAGTTGTCTCAACAAAATGAACCCAACATGCCATTCAATGGCTGCACAAAGTAAAAAAGATGGAATGTCCATTTCATAGATTTGGATAGTCACGGAAAGACAAGTAGTAAGTAGAAGTATCCATCACCAATGTGAAGCTGTGTGTGCTCACACTATTTCTATATATAGATCCATCTAAATCTTCTTTTACATAGTGAAGAAAAGAAGAACAAATAAAGTTTTAGGCCCCCCACTTGGCACCACATTGATTCAAAAGTGGAAAATGACCAGTAACAACCAACATTAACCACCCTACTTGTTCTTGGTCGTAATAGCATCCACAATAAGTTGTGCTGTTAAATTCACTCGCAAAGTAAATATGTATTTTTTTTCACACCCAGATGTCATTGATAGGGGTTAAATTTTAGATTTGTGATTCTATCCACCACAAATCTATTATTGAGCTGATATCTCATTGACTAATAAAGTAAATAAGAGCATTTTCCAAACTTATTAAGTAAATTTACCGATTTAAGAGGCATTAGTGGGGTAATAGCAAATAAGGTTTATGCTCCGATAAAGTTCTAATAAAAAAGTCGTGTAGTTTGAAAGTTAAGCCAAGTGACTGATTTCAACCTAAATGCACATAAGAGCATATGTAAGTTAATTTCAAAAAGTTGGCAACTTTCATTGCCTTCACAGAAAAGCAAAAGTTTTGAAATCATTAATAACTAAAGCTCATTTATATAATTCAAGTGAAAAATAAACATTAGACCCCATTTATATAATTTAAAAAGATATTGAAAAAATGGTTATTTGTATTTTGCCCACTATTATAAATGTTTTATTGAGCTTTACTCTCAATTATTAATCGTATTGCATTTACCCATCAAAATACCTCTAAAAAATCAAAGAATGAGATTGAATATTTCGTATCTCAAACATATCATCTCAAGGAAAATACTAAGGCTCAACCGAAATTATAGTGATATGTTGAAGAAAATCAAACAGTTGATTTAAAAAAAAAATTGCATCTTAAACAATTCATCTCGAAGATAATCTAACGATCCAAATTTAATCTTACATACATCTCTAGGTAAATCAATGATTCAAATTTAATTGTGTGCATGTTGAGGTAAATCTAACGATTCATCACGCATCTTGAGAAAACTTGACGGTTCAGAGACACTCGGACTCTGCTCTTGAGATGATGCAATGCAAAATAATTAGAGACCTTTTTCCTTGTGTGTTGTAAAGAAAGCCCATGCTCCATGAACCTGGTTCAGGACAGACTCACTTGGACTCTGTTCTTCTTATGGGCAGTAGGTCCTGTCATGGCCCAGTTCGAACATGAGAGTGTGATAGTGATGACAGTTCTCCATCTTGGCTCACAATAGAAAGTGAAACAGATAACAAAACAAATCAGATGAACACTTATCAAAAGCATTTCACGTGCCCAATGGAATGGAAACCCTACCAATCCTTTGGCCTTCTCTGATATTTTCTTCAAACAATTGTTATCAGTGTTTGAATTTCATACCCCCTATAATGCCATAATCCAGAGTAGCATATATATCAAAGAATCTTGACAAAATACCACCTTGGAATAGTTCAAGAAACTACAATAGTTGTCTCAACAAAATGAACCCAACATGCCATTCAATGGCTGCACAAAGTAAAAAAGATGGAATGTCCATTTCATAGATTTGGATAGTCACGGAAAGACAAGTAGTAAGTAGAAGTATACATCACCAATGTGAAGCTGTGTGTGCTCACACTATTTCTATAGATCCATCTAAATCTTCTTTTACATAGAGAAGAAAAGAAGAACAAATAAAGTTATAGGTCCCCCACTTGGCACCACATTGATTCAAAGGTGGAAAATGACCAGTAACAACCAACATTAACCACCCTACTTGTTCTTGGTTGTAATAGCATCCACAATAAGCTGTTAAATTCACTGGCAAAGTAAATATGTTTTTTTTTCACTCCCAGATGTCATTGGTAGTGGTTAAATTTTAGACTTGTGATTCTATCCACCACAGGCCTATTGCTGAGCTGATATATCATTGACTAATAAAGTAAATAGTAGCATTCCCCCAAGCTTATTAAGTAAATTTACCGGTTTAAGAGGCATTAGTGGGTAATTGCAAATAGGGTTTATGTGCCGATAAAGTTCTAATAAAAAAGTCGTGTAGTTTGAAAATTAAGCCAAGTGATTGATTTCAACATAAATGCACATAAGAGCTTATGTAAATTAATTTCAAAAAGTTAGCAACTTTCATTGCCTCACAGAAAAGCAAAAGTTTTGAAATCATTAATAACTTTCATTACTCTGGTTGGCAATGTTGATAGCTTCATCGGTGCTTTCTAAAAGCATTTACAACACGTGTTTTATGAGTGCCACCAATCAATATTCATTTTGTTTAAATAAATATAATATAAATGTGTTATAAGTTGAAAATTCAACAATAATAAACTCAGAAAATGAGAGAGAAGAATAGAGGAAGAGAGACCTTTCTGAAGGACACTACCCCCCTTTTTTTTCTTTTTCTTGTCTCTGTTTTTTTTTTTTCACTATGTGTATCAACAGACCCTTAGGGGGTTCCTAAATAGGCAATCAAACTAGGAAGTGGATAATTTTAGCCCAATATCTAATTTAAAAAGAAAAAGGAAAAAAAAAATCATAATGAATTATTGATGCACTAGTAAGCCAGATTTGCCGAACAATGTAAGTTTTTGTATTTTTTTTCCTCCTTATCTTTAGTTTGATTATTTATCGTTTGTTTTCCTTCTTAGTTTTCTATTGTAATCGAGCCAAGGACTTTCAATTTAACCGAAACAACAATATGACAAGTTAATTCCTAAAGAAATTAGCACTTAATCAAAAAATAAAATATTTGTTTGGATTTTCGTCCTACATTTCTTGACTGATGAATAAATGATTATTTACTTTAGTCGGAATATGGAATAACATTCGGCCTAATATTGATTGTCTCGTCTTCAGTCTTCTTCTCAGAGTTTAACAGCGTTGTTTGTAGTTGTCTTCTACATGGTGTCTTGGTACTCGTTGGTTGGTTTGATAGTTACTATATCCTTGTTTTTAGTGTATCTCATTCGCTTCAGTTTTTTTATAATCCCTTAACCCCTCCACCCTAGATGCCACGGGCTGGGCAGTCACTTTTTAGCTTGTTATCTACTCTTATGTGTATCATTTCAACTGATCATGTTGAAAAAGACTCCAAGTCTACCAAGCCAAAGTCGTTCCGACGTACATTGCTGATTAATTGTGCTTTGGCATTCAGTTTCTACTCAAATCACTTTCAGAAAAGAATCAAAGATAAGGGTGTAACTCAGTGGCTGATTTTGGGTCCTCCTGCACGTCCAAAGTCTTGCACAAAGTCTGTCCATTAAGTTCCTCCTCATACAAGAAGAAATTCTGCGCATATCTTAGTCAAACTTAGTTATCACATTAATGAATACAGATACTTTACTTTTATAATTGACAAGTCTAAATGTGCATCATCACTTGGAAGACTTTAGCTAGCTAGAAAAGTAAGAAGAAAGAAACTCCACACTTACAGTCAGGTGGTTCCAAACACTATTTTTAAATATATTGTGTTTCTACACCAATCTCCCTATATATATATATATATATATATATATATATATATATATATATCAAATTAAGATATCAAGAACACCATGTCCTTTAATTTTCCCTTTCATTTATAGTGCTTTTCTTAAAGAAAGATGTATTTCTTTTGCTTCCAAATCATGCTCACAGTACTAATATGGAGCAGCATCAGCACATTCACTACAATTGCCTTCACCAAGAACTCCAATCCAGATAGTCTGGCGCTACTCGCTTTCAAAGAAAAGATAAATGATGATCCACTCAATGTCCTGAGTTCATGGAACGATTCCTTCCACTTTTGTGACTGGAATGGGGTCACATGCAGTCGTCTCCGTCGTGACAGGGTTACAGTCCTAGACTTGCAATCAAACAAGCTTGAAGGTACGCTCTCCCCCCACATAGGGAACCTCTCCTTTCTTCGTGAAATTTGGCTTGGCACAAACTACTTCCATGGCCCAATACCACAAGAAATAGGTCGGTTGTCCCAATTAAAGGTCCTTTCTCTACCTTCAAATTCGTTCAGTGATAAAATCCCTACCAATCTTACTTATTGTTCCAAACTTCAAGTGCTCAATTTAACACACAATTTTCTCACCGGAAGGATTCCAATCCAACTCACATCCCTATTAGAGCTTATTTGGTTGCATCTTGGCAACAACCAACTAGAAGGACACATTCCATCAATGTTAGGAAATCTCACCGCTCTTACAAGATTTGAGATTGGTTTAAACAGTTTCACTGGAACCATTCCTGAAGATCTATGCCACATCCAAAGCTTAGAACGTTTTCTTGTTGGCGGCAATAAACTAACTAGAACAGTTCATTCTTGTCTTTACAATCACTCTAGTATAACACATTTCTCAGTAGCTGCTAATCAGCTAGATGGAAGCCTTCCTTCAAACATTGGCCTTACACTTCCTAATTTGAAATATTTTTTAGCTGGAGCCAATAAACTCAATGGCCTCATCCCATTATCGTTTCCCAATGCTTCAAAACTTCATTGGTTAGACATTGGTGAAAACCAAATCACAGGACATGTTCCAAGAAACTTAGGAATGCTTCAAGACCTTAGTCAACTTATCATTCGTGCAAATCAACTAGTAGATGACTTGCAATTTATCACTTCATTAACCAATTGCACCAACTTAGAATGGTTAGAGTTGAACTTTAATTCTCCGAAAGGGCCAATTCCTAACTCAATAGGAAATCTCTCCACCAAACTTACAGATCTACTTTTAGGAAGTAATAAAATATATGGAAGCATCCCGGCTTCAATTGGGAACCTTGTGAATTTGCGCATCCTTGGTATTTCAAACAGCTCAATTACAGGTGATATCTCTAAACTCATTGGAGTATTTCCTCAAATGGTTGGATTGTATTTGTACGCCAATGAATTCTCGGGACAAATTCCAGATTCCTTTTTTCATAATTCAACTCAATTAACCATTCTATCCTTGTTCGGAAACAAGCTACATGGAAAAATTCCACGTAGTCTTGCAAGCTGTCAAAGTTTATCACAAGTTTACCTATATGACAACAGACTCAAAGGTACCATTCCCAAACAACTTTCTCATCTTCCATCCCTTGTCATGCTCATATTATCTAACAATGCTCTAAGTGGTCCCTTACCATCCGAAGTAGGTAACTTGACCAATCTAGTGCACTTGGACCTCTCGGGTAACAAATTTTCTGGAAGCATACCGACCACACTTGGCAACTGTTTAACTTTAGAGTACCTTTCCATCAGCCAAAACTTGTTAACAGGTAGTATTCCTCAGTCATTGAGTGCTTTGAAAGGTTTACAGAAACTCAATCTTTCTTGCAATAAGTTAACAGGGGAGATTCCACCATATCTGGAGAATTTCACTTCTCTAATGCAGTTGGATCTATCTTATAATGACTTGGAGGGCTCTGTTCCAAAGGTTGGTGTCTTTGTCAATGCTACTGCGATATCACTTGTCGGAAATAGTAGGCTTTGTGGAGGTGTTGTTGAACTCAAGTTGCTTCAATGCCAGAATCACAACAAGGCAGGAAAGCCAATTGTTTTCAGAGTAGTTATGCCGGTGATTATTGTAAGCTCTTGCTTGGTTGTACTATTGTGCTTAATTTTCGTGTGCTACAAAAAACGAGTATCGAAAGCAAAGCCTACTTCAGAGTCGTTATTTAGTAATCAATTCACAAGGATTACTTATAAGGAGCTTCTCGAGGCGACTAACAGATTTTCAATTGATAATTTAATTGGTATGGGAAGCTTTGGTTCAGTGTATAAAGCAATTCTTTCTGAAACAATTGTTGCGGTTAAAGTAATAAATCTTCAACAACAAGGAGCTTTTAAGAGTTTCTTGTCTGAATGCAATGCCTTGAAAAATCTTCGACACCGAAATCTCCTCAAAATCATCACAGCTTGTTCAGGAGTCGACTTTCAAGGGAATGATTTTAAAGCACTGGTTTTTGAATTCATGCCTAATGGAAGTTTAGAGGAGTGGTTACATCCTAAAAGAAGTCAACAACCTGGTTTGAAGCTAAACTTCTTGCAAAGGCTAAATATAGCTATTGACGTTGCTTCTGCACTGGATTATCTTCACAACCATTGCCAAATGACAATTGTCCATTGTGATCTAAAGCCTAGCAATGTTCTCCTTGATGATGACATGAAGGCTCATGTGGCTGATTTTGGTTTAGCAAAGATTTTCTCCACCAATGATTACAAATCTTCACAAAGTCAAGGTATTTCTATTGCAATAAGGGGATCAATTGGTTATGTTGCTCCAGGTAAATTCTTGCACAATTTTTCATTTTTGGTATTTTTAGTTTTGGTCTAAGCATGTTGTGACACAAAAAAAAAAAAACATGAGATATGATATTATTCTATTAAAACAATATTGCATTACATTATCAAATTTCCACTTGGGCTCTAATGAACTTGCACTTTTTTCCTAAATATCATGCCCAACAAATTTTACATTTGGTAACAAAATCGTTTTTGCCATTAAGGGTTGCTTGACAAGAAGTTCTTAATCAATATATATAACGTCATTATATGTTTATAAGAAGTATTTTAGTCAAATTTCTATTCTAATTCTCAGCACCTTACAAGCTTTTATTATAAGTTCACCAAATTACGGTTTATAATTTGCAGAATATGGAATGGGAGGTGAGGTGTCCATGCAAGGAGATGTTTATAGTTATGGAATAATGTTACTTGAGATGTTATCGGGAAGAAACCAATAGATGACATGTTTCAAAATGAACATAATCTTCACCGTTTTGCTAAAATGGCTTTGCCTGAACAAGTTATGAACATTGTGGATGCAAATATGTTTTTAGAAAGCACTGATGAAGCTATCAACATTGTCAATCAGAGTAATCAAGGGATCCAAGTTCACAAGTGCATGTTGTCAGTGATAAGACTGGGAGTCGCATGTTCTGCTGAATACCCTGTTGAACGCATGAACATTGCAGAAGTCGTCACCGAATTGTATCATATAAGAGACTACTATCAGGGTGTTGCAATTCATCTACAGTGAAGGATGAACAACTGTTGTTCGCTTGTGATGTTTATGTGAGTTGAGTTAGTAATATTACTAAAGTAGCATGTTTCCTTCTCATTTTCTTAATGTGTGTGAAATGAATCAGATCTGTATTCCGTGTTTGTATATGTTAATCTTCTTCATTTGATATGTTTGGTAGCACTACCATTAGATTGGTTTATTTGCCAAATCAAGTAAAATGTGTGGAAAACTCAAACACAGTACAAAGGAAGTTCTACTCGTAGTTCAAACATAATATTCACATGAGTCGTTGAAGCAAAATAAGTGGTGTAATAGAAGTAGGATGTATGCATTAAAAGTTGTTGTTGAACTAAGAATTTATTTCAGCAAACAGGGTGCGCGAACTTTAAATGTATAATTTTGTTCTAAAGATAATACAAGAATAAATTGTCAAATATATACATTGTATAGCCTCCAAACATCGTTTTTTCTTCAAATTTAAAACTGTAGTCTGATTTGAACATCATGTCACAAATGAAAAAGTCTTGGGTTCAGAGAAAGATGATCCAATTATCGAAATGATGCCTTTTGAAGAATGACATAACCTTGAACCTAAACTCAAGGGATTTGAAGTGAGCCGGGATAAGAGCATGCACATTAGAGTGGTTTTGAACTTTGAACTCGGAAGTGTCTGCCAAAGTGATTGTGGTATGATAAGGGATGAAACCTTCAAGATCATATCATTTTCTTGGAACACTAATTTAACAGTTCTAGTGGTAATGATTCTTCTTTTGTGTTTATTCACTCTCACTTCCGTTGTAAGTTTTATGTACGACCTCGCACAGACTTCCTAACTCTTTGATCTAACCTTACCAAGTCAGTCACTTCTGCAGAAATAACATCTGTCACTGCTCAATCACTGAGTCATCACACATTTTACGTAATTTCATTAGATAATGAGAAATATAAATCACAGTTACGTGGTTCTGAAATTGAGATAAGAGGCCTTAGCATAGTGGGGAGTAAAACAACTCACGCTGGTACATCTTGATCAACCAGCCAGCCATTCAAACTCAACAATATTAGAAGACATTGTAATTGCACCAGATATTGACCCAGAAAAAGCATTTCGGGTCATACCCATGTAATCAGTTGTGTGATTGGCTTCATAGAAGACTTGGCAAGTACTATATGTCTTGCAGGAGCTAGAGAGGGAGACACATTTTTCTAGAAACTTGATGATCTCTCAATTGTGAGTAAACTGGTGATATCTTTATCTGATCTGAAACTGTTTCTTCCTTCCCTGTGGTGGAAAATTAAGAAAATCACAATTTGCATTATGCTATTCATCAAATTTGGTTTAAACTTTCTGCAAAAATAAATAAACAGTAAATGTTAACAAATCTACCTAAATATCAATTCAGACAACTCAAATTTTCAATTGAAATCTTGAAAGACTGCATGTTTTGGCTATCCTATTAGTGGAGAAACTCTCCCTTCGAATTCAGTAAGAATAGTTTTCATACAGCATGTAAATTAATTGCAAAAAAAATAAGACTTACGATATGCCTTGCAAATAAGTCACCACGCTAAAAACTTGTACAATCGCTCGAGAGTTACAATTATTGATGTATGAGGGTTTTTAGGGTTTCTAATTTAGGTTTCTAGGGTTTCTAATTTGCTCTCAAAGTTATTTACTAAATAACTTATTCGTAATCTTTCAATTTAATTAGGAGTCTTTTTATTTCCTTTTAGGATTAGGCTTTACTTGTTCTTTTAAGAATAGACTGCTTGTTATTTTAGTAATTTTTTTTTTTAGGAATAGGCTGCTTATTATTCAAGTTATTTAAACACTATAAATAGAGTTTTTTCTCAATATTGTAGAAGACTTTTGATTTGAATAATTTTAATTGAACATTATAGTATTTCTTTGTGTTTTGGGCAATTCTCTTGTGTTCTTCTCTGTGGATTATCTGTTAGAACTAGCCTGCAGGATAATCGCTATTTTGCCCGGCATCAGTTAGTATCAGAGCAGAAGATGACAAAAGCACCAGTTTTGGCACTTCCTGATTTTGAAAAGGTGTTTTGAGGTAAATTGTAATGCATCTGGGGTTGGCATTAGTGGTGTTCCGAGTCAGGAAGGGCGCCCAATAGCTTTTTTCAGTGAAAAACTATCAGGATCAAAGAAGAATTATTTTACCTATGATCTGGAGTTTTATGTCATAGTTCAGTCCCTGAAGCATTGGCGTAATTACCTAGTACAGAGGGAGTTTATTCTTGTCACTGATCATGAGGCTCTGAAGTACATCTATGGGCAACACAAGCCGACTCAAGGCATGCCTGTAAGCCAGATCTGGATCCAAAAATCAGCTCTTGCTGCTGAGCATTTAGCAGCTGGTAATTTTGATACAGTGATGCAGCTGCTAAACCGACAACTGAGTATAACGAACTTTGCACCTTTGAAGCCCATGCTTCTTGAACCGACAATGGAAGTCATTCATACATACATACGCGCGTTTCCCCCTCTCCAGTGATTTCATTTGCGGTAGAGAGCGGGTGGAGTGAGTCAGTGAGCTCGAATGTGAGGGTGCCACTAGCACTTGTGTATAGCTTCTCCCAGCTGAAAGACAGACTGAAGGATGGTTACAGAGCCACTACTAATGAGAAGTTCCTGGAGGCTGTACGTCTATTTCTAAGTATTTTGCACACTATACAACTTATTGTTGTTGAGTCGAGGAGGGAGGTTGATGAAGTCAAGGAATTGAATATTATAATAAAGGAGTATGTGCTAGGTTTGCAGATGGAGCTCAAGATAAGGGAAATGAAAGACAATCCAGTACGCCAGCAAGAGCTAGCAGAGTTTTTTGACCTGGTGCCAGAGGATCTTCCTCATGGGCTGCCGCCAGAGGATTCCGGTGAAGCTGTTATGAACTCGAAGACGAGTTCTTTCCAACCCGGGGCGACTGATGTAGGAGGGTTTTTAGGGTTTCTAATTTGCTCTCAAAGTTATTTACTAAATAACTTATTCGTAATCTTTCAATTTAATTAAGAATCTTTTTAGTTTCTTTTTAGAATTAGGCTTTACTTTTTCTTTTAGGAATAGACTGCTTGTTATTTTAGTATTTGACTCTATTTTTTCTTTTAGGAATAGGCTGCTTATTATTCAAGTTATTTAAGCACTATAAATAGAGTTCTTCCTCAATATTGTAGGAGACTTTTGATTTGAATAATTTTAATTGAACATTAGAGTATTTCTTTGTGTTTTGAGCAATTCTCTTGTATTCTTCTCTGTGGATTATCTGTTAGAACTAGCATGCAAAATAATCGTTATTCTGCACGACGTCAATCATAGAAAATCTACACAACTTTTGTTCTGACGAGCAACAATTCCACATTTATGTTAGGTGGAAAACATAAAAAATGCCGAATGCACCACACAACCCCCAAATGGTTTTCACATCTTCATCCATAGATGAACAAAATTCCGTTTTCGACGGATGAACAAAAATCCCTTTTCGACGGTAGAGATAGAAGTTCACAATCCCTCTTTAAGGTTAAATCCCTTTAAGCTTAAAAATCTTTTGAAAATGATTAAATAATATGACAATAGGAATGAAGTTAGGCAGTTAGCAATGCCATGAGGAAGCAATAAAAAGATTGGGAAGGGATATGATGAAGAAATAACTCACCGAAATAAAAAACTCTCTATTGAAAAATGAAGCAACTATATAGTGGGTCAAAACACGATTGAAGATGAATGTGATGTTACCACAACTCAGTCACATAAGAAAGACGTTCTTCGAAGATCTTTTTGAAGCAAGAGGGCAAATCCTAAATTTAGATAATTGATGACGATAATACATATAAGATGCAAATGTCTATTGAAATCTTGTATGATGCTAGTTTAGAGCTAGCATTCAATGGTTTCTCTATCAGGGTCCATTGCTATCTTGTTCTATACGTCGACTTCACCTACATCTTGAGCTTCACATTATGTATGAATCAAGTCATAAGGGTGATTAAAGGGTTGATTGGCGCTTATGAGAGAGTAATGGTATGGCAGATGCACCAATCAACCACTTTTGTAGCAGACCATTTTGCAATATTACTCCCCAACCTAAAATCGTTGAATTAGAACTAATTAGGTTCTTCGATGGAATTTTGAAGCAATTCTATATTGTTGTTGATGATGTAACAAGTGAATATTTGAAACATTGATCAAGGCCTCCCGGTGTTCATCAGACTCTAAACCCCTTGCTTGAGAGAAGTTCTGTATGGACATAATTCAGGACTGAGCATGCAAGCTAGCTGAAAATATTCAAACTTAGCAGTGAGAACAGGTGAGGTTAACAATTGGCATGAACAAGCTTAATAACAACAAAGGTTAGCTAGATAGTGAAAACTTTACGAATATCCTATTGACATGTCCTGTAAACTTGATTCGTAAGGGAACAATATCCCTTAGAGAAACAACATCTACATTAAGCCTTGAAGTCCATTGCACTCTTATGTATAGTCTGCACTTAGTGTTGTGTTGCTCTCTCACTTAGTGTTGTGTTGATCTCTTTCACTTATGTTTGATTGATATTCCAGGATGAAAGGTTTACCCAAGTAGGATGCAAAGATGAATTGATACTTCAATGCCATAGGAGTACTAGCTTGACGGTATATTTGTGGCGGATGGAATCACAGTATAGGGTTCAAACCCTGTCTGCGGCATTTGAGGTGGTAGAGGTTAAGGGATTAAAAAAAAAATTTAATTGATAATCAATATATAGCAACGTGAACCAATGGCTTAGCTGCCCCCAGTCCATGTACTCACACATTAGTGCCGTCAGTAATCTTCCTGCATGTAGAACACAAAAGCATCACCAAAAAAAATAAACCTTGCTGATTCCACTGGACAATGTTCCACAAAGCCATCTAGGTCCAGATAAAAGTAAGCAATTTTATGGAGGAAGAAACCTGACTTTGCTGACAAAAAAGAAGGCATGCGAATATTCACTTATTTTAAATTTATAACCTCATCACCATCAAATTCAAAACAAATCCTAGAAACAACTTCAAGGGGTTCGAACTGGTTGCTACCACCATAAAAGTTAGCATTTGCACTATTAGAGAGAATAATAAGGGTACGAGGAATCCCCTTGGCAGGTCATCTAGTCGCTTTGAAGAAACCTCATAAGGGAAACATCAATATTAATGGAGAAAAAAAAAAAGATGAACTTTTCAGATGTTTTTGTTTCACGAAAAATTGTTTTTTTGGAATGTTCATTTTCAATTTAAATTTTCTAGTGTTTGTTTATGAAAAATTATTAATCTTTGAAAAAAATTTATTCGAAGAGGGCCTCATGGGTGGAAAATCAAAACACCATTTTTTAACGGGATGTCGATTTTCAAAGATTTTCCTTAGGTTTTTTAAATTCTCGCCATTTCAACTCTGGACAGTCTGTTTTGAGACACGTTTTTTAAATTCCCTATTTCCATTTAAGGACACGTTTTTGAGTTACACCACATTTAATATAAACTCATTTTCTCTGTCATTCCCAAAATTTTCTCTCATCGTCTTCCCACTACTTTCTATCACTCTTTTCTGCTTTTTATCTTCTTCGCACTATTCTCCTAGCATATATTTGCAACCCAAAACTTAGGTTACTTCCTCTCAGCTCTTTTTTTTTCAAAGACATTAGAAATAATTACATAACCAAATTAAATAGCATATGTAAAAAGATTTCTATAAGAAAAATGATATAATTTCAAAAAAAAAATTATATTTCCAAATTAAAGAACATATGTGCAAGACTTGAGAGAATATCAAACATGAATTGATATAGCAACCAGAGGCTATCTCTAACCCAAAACAAATGTAATTAATTCTAATCAATCACGATTCTCTTTTCCTCTATTTTGTATGTGTGACCACTAAGAAGAGAGTTTCTAGGTTGGCTGCAAACATAGGCACACCCGTGCTCTGCGACACACCACATCTGAAACACTTTAAAAAAAAAAAATGGCAACCCCACCCTCACATTGTTGCTACTTCGTTATGTAGAAAGGGAGGATGGACCGAAGCGAAAGCAAATCTCCATACTAAAAATAGGTGATGCGGATATTAAGTAACAACAATATTATAGCCTTTGAATTTGGTTTTATTAGCCCTATAGCCTTCCAACATAAATTAATAAATAAATGAAAAGTACCAACGAAATCAATTAAAAAGAAGAGAAATTCTAAATGACGAGTAAAGGAGCGAGGAAACGGTCGAAATATGTGAAAGTGCGTATCTCGAAGCATTTTTTGCGTATCTCAAGGAGAAGTGAACGGCTGCACCCCCTCCATCGCTGTGTAGACAAACCCTAAAAAGAGAGAAGAGAAACACTGACCCACCATTTTCCACCTCTTGTCCTTTGCTTTGATGCTATCAGGTAAATTTGTATTGGTTTGAGATACTACATGTCAAAATTGGGGTATTGAAGCCATTCATTCACATTGACGTTGCCCAATATTTGGCCTTGATTAGTGGTATCTCAGTCGAAGTGTCTTTTTCTTTAGTATACATCCATACCCATTTTCTTTATGTTGTTATACAAGAAATCTAGAGAGCCAGGCCTTGACGCCGGGAGTGCGCCACAAACCTCTAAGGATGAAACTGCAATCCCATCTTTCTGAAAACAGATCAGATTACATGTACATAGATACACTTAGACATGTACATAGATTACAGATCAGAGTTGAGCTTATGTGTGTGTGTGTGTGAGATGAGTTGTGTTGGAATAAGTGTAAGAGAAATGAGAGTGTGTGTAATGTGAAATTGTGTTTATCTGATTGTTGTGATGTGTAGTTGTGTAGTGTAATCGATCACAAGAGCCGCAATCATCAACAATTCGGTATCATAACTGTCAAATTTCTCATGCCGGGACGTGCACACATCACCAAAGAAAGCAGTTGTCCTCAGGTAAGTACCTTCATCTACAACATGGAAAGTTTCGACTAGGTCCCAGAAATCTCACAATGGAGATTACATCATCTTGCTGAATTAAAAATTTTAACATCTGTCTCTTACACCAAATACATGAAATTGTAACCCGAACTTTCTATTCTACTTCCATCCACCGCTAGAAAATATAATGATGTCACGAGAAACAAAATTTACAACATACTGCTGAAACATAAAACAGGAAAGCAGCCAACAATGTGATTAAAACTCAATCATGCTTTACATTTGGGGTAAAATTGGGGTATTCTTATTGACATTATTGAAATACATACTTCTTTTTTTTGGGAAAGTGAATGGGGTTTTTAGGATTCTCGAACCTTAAATTAAAAAAGATGATGATAAAGTTTACAATCGCTCGTACATTCACTCATTTCATCATCTACAAAACAATAAACTTGTTTCAAAGCTTCAACAAAGAACTTAATTAGTTCTAAATTCACCGTCTCCAGATTAGGGAGTAACCTTGCAAAGTGTTCTGCTACTAAAGTGGTTGCATGATAGACCTACCATAACTTTTCTTCCTCGTAATTACTAATCAATCCTTTAAGCATTCTCATGACCTGATTTATACCTAATGTGGGCCCCAGAATGTATGAGAATTCATCGTAAAGAATTGAAACACAATAAATCATGATATATAAACCATTGAATGCTAGCACTAATCTAGCATCCCTACAAGGTTCTAATTAGCATTTGCATTCTACATGTATTATCATTATCAGTTACCTGAATTTAGGATTTGTCCTTACAATTGCAATACATACTTGATTATTTGATTGTAGTAGTTTTTTGTTTTTTTTATTGGGGTAAAATTGGCAAGGGCGAAGGCGGCTGGTGGTGGGAGGGGCGGATGAGGTGGTGCGGCTTGATCGTTGCTTTGAATAGAAAAGCTAAAGACGGTGGAGAAGAAGATAAACATGGGTGACAGAGAGTGTTATATTGATAATGTGTCTCAACGCATTAAAAAAAGAGTCAATGACGTCCTTCAGCGAAATTGGTGTGCCAAAAAGTCGCTATCTTGGAAAAATTAGGATAGAAATCAAGCAGGTATGGAGATTGGCTTTCGGTAAATTTAATTTAGGAGAGGGATACTACCTGCAGTTAATAAGTGGAGAGAGGAAGATGGGTCCCGAGCTTTGCACCAGAAAAGTGAGCAAACAAAAATAAAAAGGAGAATGATGAGATCGGCTTCCAAGAAGATATTCATTGGCCCCTGCAACTTTTTCTTCAAGGTAGTAAGCAGTTACACAAAACGTGTTGATTGTTGTTGTTGAATCTTGGTTTTGACCTTGCTAGGGCTTGTTGGTCAAAAAAAAAAAAAACTTTCTTTTCGATCGAGATCCTCTCTCCATGCTCGATAGATTGAGAATTCCAAATCTTCAGCATTTAGGCTCTTCGAGGCCTGAAGTACAGGGTTTTGGTTTTGCAAACAGAGTGTTTGATGAAATGCTTGATAGAGGAACAAATGATGGCGACATAGTCAGTGCGAACGTGTTTGCACAGGAGGTGTTCATGGCTTTTAAGGAGAAGTACAATATTCATGGTGATGGATTGCTACAGTTACTCGCAAATGAATATCAGGTGGCTGTCAAAAATGGAGATAAACTAAGTGCAGAAGGACTGGAAATGATAATAAACCCCAAAAACTGGGCAATGCTAACTGCAGGGGTGTCAGCCAGTCAAGAGCAGGCTGTAACGCAAAGGAATGAAGAGGTTCTGCATAAAGCAGATGAATGTACAATGCCAACCAGTGTTACATCCTCTGGCCCTAGCAAAATTCAAAAAGCAATGACAACAAACCCTGTCGTTGCACCAACGAGGATGAGTTGGGCATCAAAGCTTAAGCAAAACAAACATATGGGCGCTACCAAACTTAGGTATGAACCTCCAGCTACTGTTGTAGGAAGGAAAATAGTACAAGTGCAAACTGCTGACTTTGCAAATAGGATAGAAAAATGTGAAAGGTTGGTTATTGGCAGCTTTGTGGGCAAACGCTTGGCATATGGTTATGTCAAAGAGTGGCTGATAATGACGTGGGGAATTCGAGATTTTGATATGAGCATATACGGAGATAAGAATTTTGTATTTAAATTCAAGAAGGAAGAAGATAAAAGTAAGGTATTGAAATGGGACCTCTGAATATTGCAAGCAGGTTGTTCATCCTCAGGGCTTGGTCACCTTCTATGGACGAGGATGTCGAGGTGCTTACCTCGATACCTATTTGGGTTACACTGAAGAAATTCCTTTATTCCTATGGAATTAAGAGGGTATTCAAAGGATTGCTAGTTTTATCGGAGTGTCTATCATGCTTGACAAAACTATACTGAACAAAGGACAAGATTAGCGTATGCGAGGGTGTGTGTGGAGGTGGATGTCAACAACCAATTACCCAAAGACATCCCTGTAGTTATCAATGGAGATAAGAAAAAAAATAGTCGAAGTTGAGTATGCATGGATTCCTGTTAAATGCAGTTTTTGGCCATACAAAATAGCAGTGTTCAAATAGCAAAGAAATTAATACTCCAGGCCATATGGTATGGCAAGCTACGGGTAGGACCCATCAACTAGAATGACAAAATTTCGATGGTTGGACAATCGCCAAGGGTAGACATACATTCAAGTCGAAGACTCCACCCAGTTTAGAGGGGAGTCCAGAGCCTATCACAGAAAAAATGGGGAATGTGACCAGTATAGAGGCTACCAATGTGGCAGAGCATAACATAAATGATGATCAGAGTGATGCCATAACGCCGAATCCACAACCATTGATTCTTATCAACCCAATGTTTGAGCATAATGCTAATGTTGAGGCAAGTGAACACACACCGACTCGGGACAAAGAGAACACCACAACAGATAAGCAGAGTAGTAACGAGGAACATGAGCAAGATCTTTCTAGTGAAAAGGTTGCAAACGATTTGTTTTCAAAATCTTGCACTAAAGATTTTAGTTTCTGCCCTCGAAGATCCTCCAGGGCTAAGAAAGCAAACAAAAAATACAAAGGGTGAATCATTTCCTCCTTAACAAAGGAGACAGGGATAAAAAATAAGAGGTTTCTTTTTTTTGCCGATACTAGTTGAAGATTTCTATAGGCCTAGTAATCATGTTCACTCTCACTAGAATTCTCTTTCCTGTGAGAGTTTGTTTGTTTGTTTGTTTTTTTTTTTTTTTTTTTTTTTTTTTCATTTATATAAAGGCTTTGAGGTCCTTAAAACTACTCAGCTCACTTTCCAAAAAAAATTAATTTAGCACAGACCCGTCGTGACCACATGAATTACTCCTCAGTCCTCACTCAGGACTTACATTTGCAGTCAGTACGACTTCACCAGAAAATTAATACTTTTCCTTTTGAGTTGTTCCAGGGAAAATTTAGAGGTCTTAGTGCAAGGTCAAACTTTAAAATAATGCTCAAACTTCGTTGATAGTGATTCAAGCCATTGATGACCAGTGTGCACATGTCATACATTTATCGGCCTGATTTGTATGGACATTATTTCAAAGAAAATCCCAATGCACCGAGTGGTTTTATTTTGTGTTAATTACTCTAGTTGAAACATGCATTATTTGGCAACAAGAAATATTACTCGGTCAATCAAGGTTTGCTTTTCCAATCAATACTTGTTCGGTATGGGAAAGCAATGCACATCAATCACTTTTAAAAAACGCATACCTCTACTCTTCGTAGTGGTAGAAGTGGATTGAAGTCTCATTTAAATTTATACTAATTAAACTCAAACTTAACTTTATAAGAGAAAGATTAATTTAATTAGTGAATACAAGCTTTAATTTGTTTGGTAAAAAAGAGTGACTTGGCCTACCATGCACTCAGATTACAATTATAATTCTTTTCTAAAATTGGACGGTGATGTGAATTGCATAATGTTAGGCTAACATTGATCGAAAAAGTAAGTCGTGATTGATTGGGTAATATTTAAATGATGCAAAAAAAGAGTGGATTTTGTAACTGAAGTGATGAACACAGCTTATCATTCAATAAAAAAAATAATAATAATTAATAAACAATGAAAAAGCTTCAGTGCATTGAGAGTTTCTTTGTATTAGCCGCCAGATCCTGATGAGGTACATGCAAGTCTGAACTGTTTTCATCAATGGCTCATATTTCGCTGTCGTCAAGTGTATTAAACATTGGAGTTTCACCAAAAGACTTATTTTAGCTGCTATTGAACACGGTAACTTACAAGTTTTTCGTGGAAACAATTCAAAAGGGATAGTGTTTACACAGTCCATGCGTGTTACATGAGAATGCATGTGAGCTTACTGTCACGTGCTGAACTTTTTTTTTTTGCTAACACGCTGTCCACTAGCGTCACATTCTCGTTGGACTAACTAGTCAAGGCACTTCGATGCTTGGCTAATGCTAAGTGATGCTACGAAAGCTTAAGTGAGGAAAATGCTAAGGCACAAGTGTTTAGGCTTTTTGAAAAAATGCTTTGTATTGCTTGAGAGAGTTGTTACAAGTGTTTTATTTATGATCTGTACAAATGAATGCCAATGCCTATTTATAGGCCCTTAAAGTCCTAGAGGCTTCTAGCCTAGAACCTTCCACAATCCTCCTTCAAAGGAGTATTCTCTATGCATCTAGAAAGTTCCCACCTCCAAAGGAACCATAAATTATAAGGAGGCTTCTAGAAAATACTACACAAATCTGTACAAGAGTGTTCTAGACTCGTCCATGCTAGAACACTCTAGAGAAAGCTAAGCTAGAATGTCCAAGAGCACTCTAGAACCTTCCGGAGGCATCTAGACAAAGTTATGCTAGAATGTCCAAAACACTCTAGAACCTTCGGAGGCATCTCGAAAAGCTTGTTGTTCCATTGGGCCTTTACGGGCCTACTGCCAGCGTCCATATGATGCTTTGGATGCCTTGTTGCCTTGGTGAGGGATATTTTGAGAGATGGCTCATGACATTCTCCCCCACCCAAGTCCTTGACGACCCCGTCAAGACCGTGCCTCGAACTCCGCGATCTTGCCCTTGAATTGCCATAGGTCGTCCTCTTTCTCCCATGAGGCCTCACTATTCGGTAGTCCCTTCCATCAAATTAGATACTCATTATAGCTTGGCACACCCCTCCGTCGGATGAGCCTCTTTGCCTCGATGCTCTCGATCTTTCGATCAAAGGAAGCCACGACCGCGTTGGTGCCCGATGTGACTCGCCCCTTCGTTGAATCTTCTTTATCACCATGGTAGGGCTTGAGCATGCTCACATGGAACACCGGATGAATCTTGAGTTTGGGCGGCAACTCAAGCTTGTAAGAAACTCTCCCGACCTTCCGTAGGATGGGAAATGGCCTTTCGTACTTCCGCACTAGTCCCTTGTGCACCGAGCGGAAGACCTTAAACTGTTGTGGCAGCAACTTGACCATGACCAGCTTGCCACTTGGAACTCGAGAGGGCGTCTATGCTTGTCTGCCCACTTCTTCATCTTCTTAGACGCCTTGTCCAAGTACGCCTTCGTTATATCAAGCTGCTCATGCCACCCTCGTGCAAGCTTGTACGCAGCGGGGCTGCCACCCGTGTAACCCGACGCAACGTCTTGTGGAGTCAAGGGCTGCTGGCCCATGACGATCTCGAACGGACTTTGTTGCGTCGATTCGAACCGTTGCAAGTTGAATGAGAATTGAGCCACATCCATCAACTTGGCCCAATCCTTCTGGTTGGCACTCACAAAGTGCCTCAAGTATAACTCCAACAAGGCATTCACCCTTTCTGTTTGCCCATCGCTTTGTGGGTGAAAGCTTGTTGAGAAGTGTAGACCCGAACCCAAGAGCTTGAATAACTCCGTCCAGAATTTTGCTGTGAACCTTGGGTCCCGATCACTTATGATGCTCCGAGGCAAGCCCCAATACTTCACCACATGCTGAAAGAACAACTTGGCGGCTTGCTCGGCCATGCAATCGCATGGGACAGGTATGAAAGTCCCATACTTGAAAAAGCGATCGACCACCACCATAATAGAGCCACACCCATCAGACTTGGGCAAGGCCGATATGAAATTCATCGATACACTCTCCCATGGCCTTTCCGGAATCGGCAAAGGCTACAATAGTCCTGTCGGTACACGTTGCTCTATCTTGTCTTGTTGGCACACAAGACAAGTCTTCACATAGGCCTCGATATCGTCCCGCATATGAGGCCAATAGTAGTCCACCTCCAAGAGTGTCAATGTCCGCTGCATCCCCGGATGGCTAGCTCACATTGAATCGTGGCACTCCTTCATGATGTCTCGCCTAAGATTATCCCACTTAGGCACATAAATGCGACGACCGACGGTGTAGAGCACCCCATCCTCTACCCAAAATCGTCAAGTCTTCCCCTCCTTGGCCATCTCCATGAGTCCCTTGGCCAAGGGGTTTTGAGAAGTTCCCTCCTTGATCCGATCAAGAAGGTTGCTAGCGGCGATGCTTGCGCTAGCGAGCATGGCCTTTCAGCTGAGAGCGTCAGCAACAACATTAACTTTGCCCGACTTGTACTCCATGACATAATCGAACTCCGCTAAGAAGTCTTGCCACCGAGCTTGCTTGGGGCTGATCTTCTTCTGATTTTGAAAATAACTCGTAGCCACATTGTCGGTCATGATGGTAAACCGACTCCCAAGCAAATAGTGCCTCCAAGTTCGCAAGCAATGAATGATGGCTGTCATCTCCTTGTCATGCACCGGATACCGTCTCTCGGTATCATTGAGCTTGCGAGACTCATAGGCTATGGGATGCCCCTCTTGCATAAGCACCCCTCCGATGGCAAAGTCTGATGCATCGGTGTGAAGTTCGAATGACTTAGCATAATCGGGCAAGGTCAAGACAGGTTCCTCGGTGACTGCCTTCTTCAAATCATCGAATGCTTTTTGGCATTTCTCACTTCAATGCCACTGCACCTTCTTCTTCAGCAAGTCGTTCAGTGGGGCTGCTTTAGCCGAGTAGCTCAAAATGAATCTCCGATAATAATTGGCCAGCCCAAGGAAAGAACGTAGCTCCGAGACGTTCTTGGGTGGCTCCCATTCATTGATGGCCTGCACTTTGTCCCGTTCCATCATGATCTTTCCAGCCTTGATGCGGTGCCCCAAGAAAGATACCTTGTCTTGGGCGAACGAGCACTTCTCCAATTTCACGTAGAGCTCGCTCTCCCGCAATACTTGAAATGCCTTTCATGGTCCAATACCACAAGAAATTGACATCAAGAAGAGCCAAGTAACAAGATTCTTAGTGGATTAGGAGGATCTCCTACTGCTGCGATACTACGAGAAAAAATGTTGCTAGTGAAAATGAACATGCATGCGCCCATTTAAAATGCAAACTAAAGGTTAAGATGGGGCCATCTCAGAGTTGCGCAAGTACTCATAATATCAGCACATGAGTTGAGCCATGAGTGGATCAGAATTCAATCAACCTGTTGTATTAGATTAGGTTGAGTTGAAAGATGACGAACATGTAGTGGTTGGGCAGCTTGTTTCAGGTGTGAAAAAGGTGTCCGGGCACTCGGTGATGTCTCCGTTAGGTGTGTCAATGCACAAAGCCGAGGAAACGCAGTCTCTAACCGCACAGAATGGGCTGTCTTAGCCAGCCAACAACACCGAAACAGGGGAGCCTGCGCCCTGTTTCGGTCCAGCAGAGGTGGTTCCAGGAACTGTCGCAGCTGGAGCTCTTTCTCCCGTCCGCGAATCAGGCCACTCTCCTCGAACTGGTTTGATTAAGAAGCCGTCTAGTGCTGATGTCACACAGGAAATACGGGCTGACTTACAGGTACCAACTGCTGCGATCCAGACAGCAGGCGCTGAAACAGATCAGCAGGCAGTGTTTGGGTTGTTGGATGATTGTAGGGATGCAGGTTACTCACCCAATGGGATTGAAACAGCGATTCAGGCTGCGGTTTCAGACGCTGAAGTAGCAGCAGCGCCAGGTCCTGTCTACCCCCATATCTAACTCTGAGGAAAACTCAATGCAAGTAGTGGAGGTGCTTTGCGCGATCGCTGGTTTCGGAGGACTGGGGGAAGATCCCGCAACGCTCATGGCTTGCCTAACACCCCAAAACGTTAAGGCTATGCAGTCAGAAATTGCACGAATAGGCATGGAGGCAGTGGTCGCTGAAATTCAAACTTCACTTGAAGAGGTAGCAGCAAAGGTGGGGCAAAACACTAGTGAAAAAGAACGTGAGGTTACCACAATACAGACTCCCACGGCAGATGTTCCTCGAAGGTCCTCTCGAAGCAAGAAGACAAATCCTAAATTCAGGTAACTGCTGATGATAATACAAGTAGAATGCAAATGCTTATTAGAACCTTGTATGGATGCTAGATTAGTGCTAGCATTCAATGGTTTTATATCAGTATTCATTGTGGTTCGTATCCTTACGACGACTTCTCGTACATCCTGGGGCCCACATTAGGTATAAATCACGTCATGATAGTGATTAAAAGATTGATTGGTACTTATGCGGAAGACAAGTTATGGCAGGTCTATCATGCAACTACTTTAGTAGTAGAACACTTTGCAGGGTTACTCCCCAATTTGGAGACGGTGATTCTAGAACTAATTAGGTTCTTAGTTGTTGATTTTAAGAAAGTTTTTTTGTCCTGTGGACGATGTAACGAGTGAATGTATAAGTGATTGTAATTCATTTCTAAGGTTCGGGGATCCTAAATAACCCCATTGGTTTTTTTCAAAAAAAAAAAAAAAAAAAAAACATGTAGTGGATGTTTCTCTGTCGACCGTTTCAAGTCAATAAAACGTGGGATGGAATAAGCGAGGTAAAAATACAAAATCAACTACTAAAAATTACATTATTTTCGAGGGTTTTTTTGAAAATTTTCGGGATTTTTTCCTAAATTTGAGTTTTTTTTTTGTATAATAATTATCATCTATTCTAATTATCTATTGATTTTTAAAATCAATCCCTAATTTCCTAATCATCACTTCTTTTACTTATATATTGATTTTTTAAACTACCCATTGATTTTCTAATTATAGGTATTGATTTTCTAATTATAGCTATTTTGGTTTCATTTAATGTGTTTAATACATTTATTTACTGACATATTTTTTTTTTTTACAGATTTAATATATCCTCGAAGCTCATTATGTATTTCATGTATCATCTAAAATTTTGCCTTTTTTTTTCTTTACACACCGAATATTTCACGAAATATTTTTTCAAATTAGGAGACCAAAATTAACTTGAAAACAAATTCACAATCCTTGGGAATAACCCACAAAATCATGTAATAGTTAGCTTGAAACAGGGAAAGAAAGAAAATTGTGAAACATTGGCATACTTACCTTCATCAAACTTAACTGTCACAGATTGCTTGGTCTGAAATGAATAAGCTACAACACAAAACTTAACTTTACAATGGACGCACAAGTTTGAATACATCCATGCTTCTTGACTTGGAAAACTTTGCATTGCATTGCTTGTCATTGCCTCCATCCATAAGTTATTACATGTCACCATCATATCTCATCCAATACTTCTAACAATTGTTGTGGCGTATATTGAATTCATATTAACAATTGTTCTACATACTTATTTTGCTTACCTAAATTAAGGTTTTCTATTAAAATCATTTTTAACGTTTTATTTTATTGAGCAATTCATTGCACATTTGATATGATCTTAGCTCCATGTCAATTTCTATTTGATTTGTTTTTGTCTAATGACTTTAAATTACAATTTAGAGAGATATTTTTTATGATTTGCAGAATATGGAATGGGAGGTGAGATGTCCATGTAAGGAGACGCTTATAGTTATGGGATATTGTTATTGGAGTTGTTTACTAGGAGAAGCCAACAGATGACATGTTTTAAAGTGGACAAAGTCTTCATGGTTTTACAAAAGCAACTTTACCTAAACAAGTTGCGAGCATTGCAGATCCATCCTTGTTAGAAAGCATTAGCGAAGCTGTCACCATTGCAAACCGGAGTAATCAAAGGACTAAAATGTAGAAGTATTTGGTTTCATGATAAGATTGGGAGTCGCATATTTTTAGAATCTCCTTTTGAACGTATGAAGATTGGAGAAGTCATCATTGAAATGCATCATATTAGAAACCATTATGAAGGTGTTAGAATCCATATATGTTTGATTAAATGAAAATGTAGTATGAAACAATCGAATGAAGTGTATAAAGTTCAGAAACTTACTCTCTGCCAATGAAGAGGGTCAGGTCTTTTATAACAAACATTAACAGACTAAAATGATGGGAGCTTGTATTGAATAAAATCCAGGAACCTCGAATAAGTCAGTTTTGCTCTGGCTATTTAGGGCGATTCCTAGGGGTACTCTTGGTATAGTTCCTATTTCGTGAACTTAATCAATCCTGGCCGATAATTCATATCAAGGACGGATCTTAACTGTTGCTTGTTGATTGGCGGTTAGGGTTTTGCATGGCTTTCATGGCGGCGCCCAAGGGAGATCCTCCCTTGGTTGGCCACGGCGAATGAGATAGCCCAAAAGGAGCTTTGCACAGGTTTTAGGAAGGGTTAGCAAGGATATTACGGAAGAAAAACCAACAGATTCAACCAGTTTTAGAAAGGAGGGTGATCCGGCGTTGTTGCTTTCGGATGCGGATGTTGCTAGGGGGGAAGATCACGTCTCTAGCCACGTGGTGATGTTGAAGTTTTCAAGCTTTCGACCGTCTCTCGATGCGATTAGGGAATCAATCCACCGCTCTTGGGGAATATCGGGTGAGTTCATTATGGATCATCTAGATCAACGTCATATTTTGGTTTATAAACAATCTGAGGTAGAAGTTAAAAAAAAGTTCTCTCTAAAGATGCTTTTACTATTCGAGGTGTACGGTATAAAATTTTTCGTTGGCATTCGGGTTTTAGTCTACGAGATATTTTGATTAAGGAACGAGATATTTTGCTCGACCGAGAGTTGCTCAAATGTGTGTCGAGATAGAAATTACTAAACCTTTACCATCTAGAATTTGGATTGAGAATCCCAAGAATGGTGGGTATTGGCAAAAAATGAAATACTCAGATTTTAAGTATTGTAATCACTGTGCCTTATTAGGACACGAAAAGGAGTATTGTAGGAGGATTCTAGGAGTAAAAAAAGGAACTCAAACCAGAGATGGGGAGAAAGAGAGCAAAGAAAACAACTCCAACAAGGAGAAGCAGACACAAATTTTAGTGAAACAAAAATTCGTCCAGGTTCCGTCCACAATCGAAGTTAATGTAGGAAATACGGATTTAACAAGCTTGGGTAAACAAGGAGGTGTAGGGGGCGGGAAAGAAAAGGGTCAAATGGATGCGTTGGGTAGTAAGGACAGCTCGGACTCGATGGAATTGGGGAATAAAACTCAGAAAAGAAAGGAAGTTATCACTGTTACTTATAGTTTTGCTATCCTGGAGAAGATCTTAGAGAATGAGAATGCCAATAAAGCAGGGAATAATCAAGAAGAGATGAGGAATGCTAATGAAACAGGAGGCGGTGATAACGTCAATGAAACAGGAAGAATACAACTTCAGGTGCAAGACACTAATAAAAAAGTATCTCTGGGGTTAGTGCAGGGTCATGGCAAGAGTGAAGCAGTTGAGGAATCTTTGGCTCAATTGATGTAGCCTTGACAAGAGGAGATAAGGAAGTACTCATATCGGCTAGGAAAGGAACGAATGCTACAATGGCGGGAAAGGTGCTTGAAGGCGTTGAAGGACTGGATATCAATCCAGGGGAGGTGAAGGAGAGCAGTAAGCAGAGTGTGCAGGCTTTGAATCTGTTGTTAGAGGCAGGGTACACGGTAAGTGAGGCTAATCTAGCCGTCATAAGTCAATCGTCCCCTACATCTGATCGACGCTCGGCTACGGCTTCACCTAGAGATGCTAGTTTCGCTGATAAAAGGGACCTGCATTCGGTCTCAATGGTGCAATCATTGGTAGGGGCAGACCATGGAGGTTCAAACATTGCAGGCCGTCATTCAAACAGTGGAACAGCTAGTGAGATGTTGGACAGTGGTATAGCTAGGGATACAGTGGTGGAACCAGGAATAGAGAATGCAATGCAGGGAACTAGGGAGACAAGCTCCCCTTTTTCAGGCTCATGTAAGCACACTGAGAATGTCGCTGTTGATGATTCATTTTCGGGGTCTAGTTCGGGTGCTGTGAGGAAGGTGGTAGAGGTTACTTGCAGTCCTATCATTGGGTATATACCACGTGATGAAGATGTTATGAAGGGGTCGAACTCAAAATGCGCACAGGCGCCTATTGCGCACTCGGGTTTTGCTTTAGTGGAGGAAAAAGAGGACTCGAAGGTCAGTCCGCCTATCGTGAACTATTTGGATCATAATGCTAACAGCAAAACCGAACTGGAGACCGATTCCAACAATTCGGATGAAATCAGTTCTAATGAAGAAGATTTGGATAAATACAAAATCAGGTCAAGAATAATATCAGGTTTAAAGACAGACCACATTCAACTAACGAAAACATTCGATGAGAGAAATATGTCAACAAAAAACACGATGGATCATGACTACTTCAAAGACTTCAAGGTATGTGACAAATGTGTGTGTTTATTAAGACAATGATTCATTTTAGATAACAAAAATAATGTGGGGCAATCTTTTCCTGCCCCGCGATGTGCTTGAGTTGATCCCACCTTCCTTCACGAGTTCATTCTAATGTGATAAGTGATTACGTCCAAACAATACACGCGGTCAATTGCAGTAAAGAATGGGGTGTTGATCCCACGAGAAAAAATGATCTACAAAATAAGGTTAAGAAAGACAAACTATGTGAAACTAAAGTTAATAAATTTTAACAAATTTAAAATACGAAATTGAATTTAATTTAATGAAAATTAAGTTTAGAAAAATCACAAGGTTCCAATAATCCCTCATAGACTTCACACGCCAACTAGTATTGATTCGCTATGATGACTCAACTACGTGTTTCACATCCCAAACGACGTAATCGAAAAAATAATCTTTTAATCATTAATATACCCTAATGTAAATGAATTTAAGATTTCACTTTTTCTGAAAAAAAACACAAAGGTTTGTCATATGTGATATCCTAAACTTACGATATATCCGGAGACAATACCGTAATAAATGATGATCACATATAACTAACCTACCGGAATCAATTAATTCTTAAACATTCCACACATAAGAAAAGCGTGACTAAGCTTATATAGAGAAGAAAGATAATCACCGGAATAATAAAAATCTACGAAGAAATCTATGATATCCTTCTCACTGAAATAACATAAATTTCTATATTAAATAAAAGTGATAATTATTAAGCATCATTATTCATCGTGAAAACTTAAAGCGAATCAAATGCTTGTTTAGTGCGTTACATCTAGGAGTTCACCTCTTCACCTTGCGTGGGGTTTAGTGACTCATGGTGGTGGTGGTCACAGCATCAGTGGAGGAGGAATCCATCACTTCCTGTACGCGCGTGAATCCCGAGAAAAAGAACTAAAAAGGCTTTGTGGTGGCTCTTACAAGTTCTCGGGGTGTCAATAGCCCCAACTATTTTTCAATTTTGAAAAACGGTTTTCTCCCGCCTCACAGTCGCGACTGGTTCAACCTTCGTCTCCAGCGCACCGCGACCAACTCCGCCGCTGTTCTCCGCTCCTCGCGAGCTTATTCGTCCTCTGAACATCTCCTGTACCTGCAAGAACAAAGAGAGAGGGTAAGGGAACAAGGATAACAACAAAAACCGCGAAGGAGGACGAGGAACAGGGAGGTGAAACAGGGTGGTGCTCTCCCTGTTTCGCGGTGGTAGCGAGATTCTCGCGGTGGTGGTGGCCCTAACAGAGAGAGACATGAAGGAGGGAGAGACCGTGGAGAAGAGAGAAAGAGGAAGGAGGGCGGCTGCGAGGGAGAGAAACAAGGAGATGCTCCCTGTTTCACGGCAGTACTGTGCGCGCGGTGGTGGTGGTGGTTTGGACGGGTGATAGTGGCTGTGAGATAGAGGGAGGGAGATGGTGGTGGCGGCTGTGTTATGGATAGAGAGAACGGTGGCGAGGTGAGGTTTGTAGCGTGAAACAGGGACGAGGACGGTGGCTGGTTAGTGGCGAGGACGGTGGCTGGTTAGTGGCGAGAGAGCTCTGTCTCTACCCCAATGGAGGTGGTGATGGTGGCTGGACTAGAGAGGAAGATCAGAAAACGTGGAAAAGAGTTGTCTCCAAAGAGAAGGCAAGAGAGAAACCTAAATAGGGTTCCCCTATTTCCTTGTTAGGCTGGGCTTAGGATTCTAGCTTTCTGGGCTTGGGCTTGGTTAAAGTAGGTGGACCATGCTTATTCGGGTTAGGCTTAGATGTGTGAACCACTCTTTTGTACCACCGCTAGAATCAACAAATTAATCATTTTCTCAAATTGTCGCCTTAATGCGATTTTATCGTTCCACGCGCGCAGATTCTTACAAAAACATAAAAATTGAAATAATTAGAATAAAATATATTAATTGAAACACTAACATATATAAATTAAGGGATATATTTTGTAATAATTACGTGTAAGCCCGTAAATTAAGGGATATATTAATTGAAGCACTAACATATATAAATTAATGGATATATATTTTTTTTTTTTTTTTTTTTTTTTTGAAAGGCAAGCCGGTTTTTTCAGCCTAGGATCCGTAACCTAGTCCCGAGATGCGACCTACGGGTCGAATACCACCCCGAAATAAAGATGCCTCCAGTGGGTCTCGAAGCAAGGATCTGTGGAACAAGTCCACAAAGCCTTAACCAATCGACCACAGCCCCTTTGGCTAATGGATATATTAATTGAAGCACTAACATATTCGGTTGTAAAAACCTGGCCCGGCCCGAAGTTTCTGGTTCGGGCCTCGGTTTCCATTTCTGAAGCCCGTCAGATAACCGACCCGACCTGACTTCATCACGTAACATAATTCTCTCTCCCCTCAACTTCTCTCATTCTCACATTTCCTCTCATTTCTGAAGATCACTCCCTCTCCCCTCACAAGAGAGATCTGAAGATCGAAGATCTCTCCCTCTCCCTCTCACACACCTAGATCACTCCCTCATTTCTGAAGATCACTCCCTCACACACGTAGATCACTCCCTTATTTCTGAAGATCACTCCCTCTCCCTCTCACACACGTAGAGAGTCGAAGATCTCTCACACACAGAGATGCTCCGCCTTCTTCTTCCAGATCTCTCACACACAGAGATGCTCTGCCATAGAGATGCTTCTTCTTCCAGATCTCTCCCTGATCAGATCTCCTCCTTCTTCTTCCAGATCTCAGATCAGAGATGCTCGATGGTGATGCTGATGCTCGATGGATGATGATGATCGATGGTGATGCTGATGCTGATGCTGATGCTGATGTGATGATGATCGATGGTGATGCTGATCGATGGCCAAGTTGCCTCCCTCTCCCCTCCCTCTCCCCCCGCCTTTCCCTAGATCTGATCAGAGATCTTATCAGAGATCGATCAGATACCATCTCGATCAGATCAGATCTCGATCTCGATTAATGAATAAAGTAATTTTGTTGTATGGTTACAGACGATGAATGAAGTATTACAGATCTGATGTTGTAATTTGATGTATGTTTTTTTTTTTTGTAATTTTTTGATATAATTTCTGACGATGAATTTTTTTTTTTTGTACTGTAGAATTTTTTGCTCTTAGAACCGAAACCGGCCCGTAAATCGGTTTACCGGGACCTCGGTTAACCGGTCAACTCGGTCCGGTTTCGAGCCTCATAAACACGGACCCGATTTTTTCGGTTTTACAATTTGGGCCGGTTACCCGTACTTGCCCAGCCCTAGTATATATACTATCGAAACATATGTTGTGAAAACATAATATTAAGCTGAACTGCAAATCCTTTGATGTATATTTTCTTGGATGACTGAGGGTTTACCTGTGCAAATTTCCTCAACTTTGATTATATCTACAATTTTGGAACTTTATTCCTGTGCATCGTGATTACTTATGGTAATTCCTTTATGTTTCAGTATTATATTGAAAAGCATAATGAGGCTTTCACAAAAATGTCCGACGATATTGTATCTGATCATTAAGCCGAAAATCCTAGTGCGAGTGTAAGAAAGCAATTGATTTCGCAACGTTTAAGCAAACACTAGCAGTCTGGGGCTGCTATCGTCTGATGTTAGATCCACAATAATCAAACACAAACCAGACATTTTCAAACATGTAAGTCCTAAAATAGAACTTATAAGATACCATAGAAACTCTATCATCACCTCTTTTATGAAGCACCTAAACCCAACCAGGCCTCCACCCAACTGATCCAAACTTCTTCGCATAAAGTGAGCAAACCACTTCACTCATGCACACACCTGTGACTTCAAGCATATCAATAGCACACCTCTTAAACCCCACTGCCAAAACTTCCATTCCTCAACCCCAATATTGGGTTCTTCAATTGCTTCACAATGAAGGTATGATTGTGTTCTTGCCCAACCTGACTAGGGTGGAAATTATATTCCTACCATCCCGATTTTAAGTTTTTAGTCTTTGGGTTGCTCAAATTCTTGAATTTGTCGATCAAATTTATAAGAGCGGTGTAGTCGATTATCCTACTCGTTTTTCACTACCAACCTGAAATCGAGCAACGTCAATATTGAGTCCACGGGTTCAAACCCATCCAAATGACATGTATATAGTGGACTCTCTTTTAAGACATCCATTTTTCTTTCCATCCATCCGTCTTATTTCTCTACACCATGGTGATCTCCCAGAGCCTTCGAGCCACAATGTTAGAATACCAGACAAAAGAATTGATTTGTGTGTATTTTTCGTTTTGTTTCTTATTTACAATCTCCTGTTTATATACAAACTAATTCAGAGAATATTCACAATATAATCTGCTAATTTCCTTAAAACTATTATACAATATTGACTCTATAAGCAACCTTCCTAATACACATATTCCCAATCAATTAGGATATTCGCAATATATTCTCAATACCCCCCTCAAGTTGGTGCATGGAGATCTCGTATGCCCAACTTGTGAAGTAGATACTCATATTGACGTTTGCCCAATGCTTTTGTGAAAATGTCAGCGAGTTGCTCATTGGATGGGACAAATGTGGGATTGATATGTCCAGCAACAATGTCATCATGGACAAAGTGACAATCGACCTCAATATGTTTTGTCCGTTCATGAAAAACGGGATTTTGAGATATATGGAGAGCCGCCTGACTATCACAATGAATAGACATAGGACGTGTGTGAGGCATCCCGAGGCTAGCTAAAATAGCTTTAAGCCATTTCAACTCACATGTAGTCATAGCCATAGACCTATATTCCGCCTCTGCGGAGGAGCGGGATACAATATGTTGCTTCTTTGTCTTCCAAGATACCGGCGAGTTCCCAAGAAACACCAACCAACCAGTGAGGGACCGCCGAGTCAAAGGGCATCCGGCCCAATCAGCGTCACACCATCCATGTAACTGCATGTCACACTTACTACTCAAATGTATACCTTGACCTGGATTACCTTTTAAGTATCGGACCACTCGCAAAGCAGCGTCACAGTGATCTGCCCGAGGACGTTGCATAAATTGAGATAAAACATGAACACTATAAGATAATTCGGGTCGAGTAAAACACAAATAAATTAGCCGCCCCACCAAGCGACGATAAGGCTCGGGATCAGCGAGCTCTTGACTCGTAGACAAGGCGAGTCGGTGATTCTGTTCTAGTGGCACAGCCGCGGGCCTTGCTCCTAGCAATCCGGCCTCAGAAATGATGTCAAGTGCGTATTTGCGTTGACAAAGTACAAATCCATCTGGGCCGCGTGCCACTTCTACCCCCAAGAAATACTTTAAAGGACCCAGATCTTTCATGTGGAAACAAGCACTGAGGTAACCCTTGAATTTCTGTATATCAACCGGATTACGCCCAGAGATGATAAGGTCGTCGACATAGACAAGAACACTGAGTTGAACCGCACCTCTTTGTAGAGTAAACAAAGAATAATCTGAATAAGATTGCCGAAAACCATAATTCTTCAAAGCAGTTGACAGTTTAGCAAACCAGCATCGGGGTGCCTGCTTCAGCCCATATAATGATTTCCTAAGCTTGCACACCTTTCCAGAAGTCCCCACCTGAAAATCGGGTGGTAATTTCATGTATACCTCCTCCGCAAGGTCACCATGTAGAAATGCATTATGAACATCCATCTGATGGACTTCCCAATTCATGGCAGCCGCAACGGCAAGAAAGACCCTTATTGTAACCATCTTAGCTACTGGAGCAAATGTCTCTGTATAATCAACTCCTTCAATTTGATAATTCCCAAGAATAACCAGCCGAGCCTTAAATCGCTCAATGGTACCATCAGAGTTATACTTGATCTTGTATACCCACTTGCATCCGAGAGCTTTCTTTCTTGGTGGCAAGTCTGCTACAACCCAGGTTTCATTAATCTCAAGAGCCTCAATTTCTCGTCGCATGGCATCCCTCTAGCGGTGGTCTTTCACGGCCTCAGAATAGCACACAGGTTCCCGATTTGCTGTCAAGGCTGCAAGAAAGTGTCTATGTCGCATAGAAAAATTATCACAATTCACATAATGTGCTATAGGATAGGGTGTACCTGAGGAATGCCGTGGTACGGATGAAGGAGGGACGGATGGACTCATTTTCCGAATGGTATGAGTAACATAATCACGTAGTCGTATCGAGGCTTGTCTTCTGCGTTGACCCCTGCCCAACACATCTTCCTGACTTGCGTCCAGGTTGTCCTCCTGGTTCGTACAAACCAGCTGCCCAGCAGCCTCATCTGGCTGTACAAACGCCTCGGCACCAGCATTTGCCCCATCCTCGGCACACACCGACTGCCCAGCAGCTCCATTTGGCTGAACAAACTCCTCGGCACATGCCGACTGCCCAGCAGTCCTATCCGGCTGTACAAACTCATCGGTACCCCCCCTCAAAACAGGCGTAGATGTCTCCTCAAAGTCCTCGAGAACCGCCTCGATATTAGGCAGACCATCATGGTCGAAATTAAAATTATCTGCAAGGGAAAAACTCCTTCCGAGAATACAACATTACGAGAAACAAAGAAATCTCGTTTCTCCAAGTCATACAAACGCCACCCCTTTTTTCCATAAGGGTACCCAACGAAGACGCACCTTCGACTTCTACTGGCAAACTTATCCCCCGTCTGCACATGCGCATAACACAAGGACCCAAAAATGCGCAAATGATCGTAAGTGGGTGAGCTGCCATATAGGACACTATAAGGTGTTTTCCCATTTAAGACCAAGGAGGGAGTCCTATTTATCAAGTATCCAGCCGTCAACACACATTCTCCCCAAAACTCAATAGGAAGAGAACCCTGAAAACGCAGCGCCCGAGCTACGTTCAAAATATGTTGGTGTTTCCGTTCAACCCGCCCATTCTGTTGAGGTGTTCCCACACAAGATGTTTGAAAAACAATCCCATGATCAATAAAATATTGTCGTAGGCAAGTGAATTCAGTGCCGTTATCACTCCGCAAAATTTTACCTCTTTATCAAATTGTCTCTTAACCATCGAGAAAAACATTTGAAGAGTGTGAGAGACCTCTTTCTTATCAACAAGTAAGTAAATCCATACAGCACGGGAAAAATCATCAACAATGGTCAAAAAATAAGAAGCACCACAAGAAGAAGTTGTTCTATAAGGTCCCCATAAATCAGTGTGAATAAGTTCAAAAATAGTCGAAGCTTGATGTTCACTAACAGGAAACTTATCTCTGCTTTGCTTTGCCCTCTGGCAGACGTCATAGTTTTTATTCAAGCGATTTTTCTTTTCACTAAAACTTACTTCGGGAACTAACTTTGTTACCTGTAGAGATGGATGGCCCAGTCGCTGGTGCCATAGATCAAGAGACACCACACTATTGGCCTTTATTGCTTGAATCTGTGGCAGCCCCCGGAAGTAATAGAGTCCATCGCGTCATTCACCCGCACCAATCAGCATCCTCGAAGGGCGGTCCTGTATAACACACAGATCATTAGTGAATTTGACAAAGCAGTTATAGTGATCAGTCAATTGCGACACAGAGATTAAATTGCAAGTTAGCCCTGGCACATAAAGAACATTTGCAAACAAAAATTTCTGTCAAGAAGGATCGTCCCCTCTTTAGTGGCGATAACGCTACTCCCATCTGGCAATCCCACGGGACATTGAGCAATCTCCCTTAAGTCACGGAGATCCCCGATCGTGCCAGTCATGTGATTCGAAGCTCCCGTGTCAATAATCCAAGGTTTACCAATCATCTTATCGTTCGTTGTGAATTTTGACTCGCCCAGCATCTGAAGAAGTGTCTGCCACTGGGTGGTATTCAGCCCAGGCAGTGGAGATGCATTTGTCTCAGTCACTCCTGCCCCAGAAGAACCTGTTTGAGCAGTGTTGGCACTGCCAGCCATGAGGGATGTTCAAAGAGAAATCTTGAACCGCCGTAGAAAGAATCAAAGCTGTATTCACGACAGCCACAGAAGATAAACTCTACCTTTTTTTATTTTTATTTTTATTTTTACTTAAAGAGAAACATAAACAAGAACCAGAGAAAGGTTCTGAGGTTTCTTTTCGATCACAACGAGAGGTTTCGATCACAGCGAGAGGTTCTGAGGTTTCGATCACAGCTAGAGGTTCCTCGATCAGGTTGAGCGAGAGAAAAACAAAACACAGCGAATCACAGCGAAGAAGTTCCTCATGGTTTCTACTCTGTCAACATCCCTTCTACCGTAGAGAAGAGGAGGCCGACCTGAGAGGAGAGACAAATCACAGCGAGAGGCTCTTCAATCAGGTTCGATCAAACATAAACCAGAGAGGAGGAGATTTCTTCTTCGATCAGTATACAACCCTGAGGTTCAAAACTGCTTCGATCAGTGTTCAAATCGCAAGGGTTCAAATCACACACCCACCTGCTTCGTCTTCTTCGATCAGAGCTTCTCCAGAATCTCCACACTTCTTACACAGTATCTTCGATCAGGGGTTCAATCAGAGGATTCCTTCTTCAATCAGAGTTCCTTCTTGATCAGGTCAGAGGTTCAATCAGAGGATCGATGTCGATCAGAGGTTCAATATGAGTTGGGCAACACACATCCTCCCTTTAGGGGTTCGATCAGCAGTTCTTTCTTCTTCTTCTTCGTTCCTTCTTATTCGAAGAAGGATCACTGATGCCCTTTGAGACTGCACTCCGAGGTTACAAGGCCAGTTAGAGGAAGATCCAATCGTTCCAATCGTACATAGGTACATTTCCTCCCTTTATGATACTCTTGGCTCTGATACCATGTTAGAATACCAGACAAAAAAATTGATTTGTGTGTATTTTTTGTTTTGTTTCTCATTCACAATCTCCTGTTTATATACAAACTAATTCAGAGAATATTGTGAGAATATTCACAATATAATCTGCTAATTTCCTTAAAACTATTATACAATATTGACTCTATAATCAACCTTCCTAATACACATATTCCCAATCAATTAGAATATTCGCAATATATTCTCAATACACAATTTTTTCCGAACAATCAACCACATCACACACAACAAGTATAAAAATTAAAAAAAAAAAAAAATAGCAACAAAAAATTAATCAAAGAAAAAATAATTCCCATGTTGCATTTGCGCGGGAAAATTCCTTCCCATTCTCTTTCCTAATTCACACATACACGCTTTGCCCTAGCAGTTCCATTTATCTCACAATCAAAACTCTCTCCAAATCAAAATCAAACCCCCCAAACCAAAAAAGGGCAAAATCGAATCCAATCCTCGAAGGTCCCACTTTTCCAAGGATTTCACATTGTGCAATCGCCTTCCAACTCTGCAACACCCAGTAAAGGTGCGTTTTCATCCATCTTCTCACATTCTCTTAAAGATTGCAGAGGTTTCTTGGTCACAATGCATTCTTAGCCTATAACATGAAACCCCATTTCCCAATTTATGTTTTTGCATCTTTTATGTTTGGCAAGTTGGTATCTTGATTGCTCAAATTGATGAAAATAAGGGTGGGTATTTGTTTTTTTGTGTGTTAATCTGGTTAGAGGTATGGGTTTCTTCAGAAATATGTTATCTTTCGCGAAATGCTGATGTCGAATTAGATTAAGAGACACAAATAAACAAACCCTTTAGTTTAAAACAGTGGATTTTATAATGGGTAGGACTTTTCAATAATTTTTTTGACGAATTGCTGAAAAAGATGTATCAAATTGAACTTGTGTATTGTGTTTTTTTAACTCAAGGTCTAAAAAAATTATTTTGGGTTGTTTCTGTCAGACACTAAATTCTTGGAATAGACCATTTTTTGCTCATGGCACCACCATCCACAGCTCCTGATTCTCCCACTACAACTTCGATAGCTGACGATAATGAAAACAATCTTCAACCATTCTTTGTTCTTCACAAGGCGTTGCCTCGTAAATCAGATAGAGGAGGTTCAAAATCTGGGAGAACTAGAAGAAGGATAGATCTATCGCAAGCATTGCCAAAGTCTGCACAAAAATCTGAGGGGAATGAGCACATTGAGGAAGATGTTGATCATAAGTACAAACAGTTGCGGGTTGAAGCTTTTGATCTGGTCTGGTTGAAGATTGAAAAGACTATCCAGGAAGTTTTAAGGGACATTAGTATCAATGTGTTTAGAGAGATACATTGGTGGGTTTGTGAGTCTTTCAGTTCTATACGATCCATTGCAATGCCTAGTCCTTTTTGAAGTAATTCGTCCATACCCACTCGTAACTAATATTGCTAGCAAACATATTTTTACTGGCCTAGTGGTTACCAAAAATGTGGAATTTGTTGATGATTTACTGACATTCAAGGAGCTCAACATGCATTTGAAGTCTCATGGATGCCATGTGGTCAATCTTTCATCCCTGGACTTTTCAGCTAAGAATGGAATTGGCATTTGTCTCAGAAGCCTATTAAGACAGTTGGTATCGATCAACCCTGATGCAGCTGATATAACTATCTTAGCATCATGGTATAGTGAACCAGAAAACTTTGGCAGTCCCTTGGTTGTAATCATTGATGATAAGGAACAATGTTGTGGATCTGTTTTATTAGAGTTTATCTTGTTGTTGAGTGAGTGGGTTGTAAAGCTTCCAGTGATCCTAGTAATGGGAGTTACAACAACCGTTGATGCCCCAAGAACTCTGCTTTGTCTGCTTGTCAGTTTTCTTTGGGATCTCCATCAGAGAAATTGGATGCAGTTGTACAGTCTGTTCCTTTAAATGCATGTTCTGGATTTGATATCTGTTATAAGGTGGCCTTCTTCTTGAGAAACTATTTTTTTAAGGCAGGATGGGACTGTAACCTCTTTCATTAGGGCTTTGAAGATTGCACGTGTTGAGCATTTCCTAAGCGAACCTCTAAGTTTCTTATGCGAAGGTTTACTTGATGAGGACGAGGAGGAGTTTTGGACTGAAAAGTGTGCACTTTTACCTGAATCAATGCTCAGGTATGCTTTTAGTTTGCCATCATGTGAAAGTTGGGGTACCAGTGATAGTTTGATATCTGGTTTATATGGATTGAATAAATCATGGAAGTCGTGGAGGTCCATATTTCTATGCTTGTATGAAGCTGCAAAGCTTCACAAAATACATCTATTAGATATTTTCTGCGAGACACTTGATCCAAATTTATACAGTTTAAGGTCTCCTGTCCGACATACTGCCGATGATCAGGTAACACTTTCCTCTGAGGATCTCTCACTTTGTAGTGGACAGTATTCCCTGCGGAAGGGAGGTTTCATTTTTCAGGCAATACGCTGGGTAAGGGATCTTCAATTGGCACCATTGCGCCAGTTACTAAGCATGTGGGAGAAGCACTCTGTTGAAATTGCTGATATGCATGGAAGAGTGAAAGAGCTGCAGGATATGTTGAAACCTGAAGTTGAAAGTAAGAATTCACAACAAGATGAGACAACTACATCTAAGTGGACCATGTCACGGTGCCGCTCGAATGAAAAGGAGCGGAGAGCAGTAATAAATTGATTGAGTCTATGTTTAGGGACTGTCTAAAACCCATGGAATGTACGCCTTTTCATGAAATTGTTCGCTTCAAGGATGTTGATATACTGCAATCAGCTTTTATTGGAGATCCAAGGCGAACAATCCAAGTTGATCTTATCAAGTCCCACAATTACCTGCAGTGTAGTTGCTGTAAGGAGAGTGGAAACATGCTATCTTCCTCCATGCACGATACCTCAGTTATGTACACATTAGCTCAAGAGCACGGCGATCTTATCAATCTCCATGATTGGTTTCAATCTTTTAAGTCAACGCTTACTAGCCGAAGTACCAAAAATGCAAAGTGCATTCACCAACGCCTAATAAGAGGAAGCCTGTAAATGAGCCTGAAGACACAGATGATGCTTCAGTGCAAGCAAGATTCTGCAGGGCAGTTACAAAACTGCAGATTACAGGGCTTCTTTGGATGCCAAGCAAGAGACGTCCTGATTTTATTCAAAGAGTTGCCTTCGGACTGTAGTTACAGTCTTCCAAGTGAATGACGTTTCTGGATTGTTTGCACTGAGAAACTTCAGACCTGATGAACATGTTGTACAATGCAGTCATGGAGTGTGTAGGAGATGAAACTTCCTTTTTCCAATCTTGAAAATGCCCCTCAAGGGTCGGTAAGTGTTGCTTGTTCAAGCTTGTCAACTCAACACTCCTTTTGTGATGTTTTAGGTCATTGAAGAATTGTTGTAGCTTAATCTTAATGAAAAATTTGTTATTTTTGTCTGTTTCTGGAACCCAGATGGTCAAAATTCATTTTCTTTGTTAGATGTCTAGGCATCTAATTTCAGGGATGTAAGCTCTTAACTATCGCTTATGGAAGTGGTAGCAGCCTAGTAGGTGTCTTAAAGTCGGTTTCTTTTTTAATCAAGCATAAACTCAATTTTGTGTGTAATTTATAGATTAATGCAGGAGACTTGCGACAGTGGTTCATCTTTTTGTTGAGTTTCTATGGAAATCACTTGTTTATACCAGGATACTATCGGTAAGGATTACTGGACTATGGAGATTGACATCTGTGATACTTGAATGCTTGATCTCTAGAAGTTGTATGTCATGTTATTTATTTTGTTCTCTCTTTTCTGGTTTTGGGCTTTGTCTTCTTCATTTTGAATCTGGGTAGTTAGTGCAGGTTTTGAAGTCATCTTTGTACCCATATGAAGTGTCTTCTTTCCGAAACCTGGATGATTATCCAAACTCCTGGTAGTTCTGTAGTCTGGGCCAAGTTTTTTTTTTCTTAGGGCAGAGTTATCATGATTTGTTTTATATGATCTTATAGTATTATAACTTGGATGGGCGATCTAATATGTTGCAAATTATCATATGATGTTTGATTTACATGGCACGCTGACTCAACAATTATGTATAAATCTTCAACCCATTCCTAGAAATAGAAATAAAAAACTGTTATCTACTACACTTACCTGGAGTAATTTTTCTTTTCTGACAAAGCCAATTTATGAAGTTACCTACAGTGAAATTGACAATCAACTATTATTGGTTTCTCAGTTTTGACAGATCACATTAGTCAATAATCAGATTCAAAGCAGCACCATTTAACATTTATTTTATACTCTCGAATGAGTTACAGCAATGTGAATTTTCACATCGGGTCCATTTTTTTGTAAGAAAATATTTGTCTCATGACCAGGGTTCCTTGTCTCAATTGGTTGCAGGAAGGGAATCTAATGAACTGCTCAGCGGACAAGCAGATTGACATTGCCGGCTTAAACCAGACCCTGGATTGATGAAAGTTATATGCTGGTGCTGGTGGCTATGAAGGTTCATTCCCTAGCGATTGAATCATGTAAGTGGTCAAATTCATTGATTTTATACTGTTAGATTCTAGATGAATGAAAATCCCAGCGATGCGATACATGTTATAGTTTTTTATATTAGAATATTCAGGCCTGTGTAGGTACAATGTTTTTTTTGGATTGTTTGTACACTACAGAAACTGCCCACACAAGACAAACCTACTGATACATGTTTTTACTCTTTATGTACCTGTATAAGTACAAATGGTTATACTTCATTTTCTTTTGTAATTGTCAATACACAATAAGCACAACCATGTCTACAAGAATGAAAACATCAAAGCTCCTTGTCTTATCTTCCTTCATCATGTCTTCATCTATCTGCTATCAACACAAGCAGCTCCAACAAATTTAAAACTCTTCAGGGAGTACATTGGAGCTGTGGGAAAGAACGTTAGGTTCCAAGATGTACCCATTGACTCCAATGTTGAATTCCATTTCATCCTCTCCTTTGCTAATGACTATACCTTATCATCATCTCCCACCCCTGCCAATGGCGATTTCAACATCTTTTGGGATACCGACAACCTTTCTCCATCACAAGTCTCTTCCATCAAATCCAAACATAAGAATGTAAGGGTTGCTCTTAGCCTTGGTGGAGATAGTGTTGATGGTGCTGGCTGTGTCTATTTCCAACCTTCTTCAATCAATTCTTGGGTTTCAAATGCTGTTGCTTCCCTTACAAAGATCATCAAGAAGTATAACTTGGATGGTATTGACATGAATTACGAGCACTTCAAACGTGGTCCGAGCATATTTGCAGATTGCATAGGACAACTAATAATGATTCTTAAACAAAAACGGGTCATCAAATTTGCCTCCATAGCTCCATATAGTGACCCCCCTGTCCAGACCCCATTACTTGGCTTTGTGGAAGAAGTATGGCCATGTCATAGAGTGTCAATTTCCAGTTCTATGCGTACGATAAAAGGAACAAGTGTGTTGCAGTTCTTAAGGTACTTTGAGGAGCAAAGCTCTAACTAACAAGAAGGGGGGGAAGGGGGGGGAGAAGTCTTGGTAAGCTTCAGTACTGACAATAGCAGAGGTTTGAACCCCAGAGACGGGCTTTTCACTGCTTGTCTGATACAACCCTAGATATCCTTAATGCAGATCGTTTTCCTTGGCGATTTGTATAAGGGAATTTTGTTGTATTTCTGGATATTTTTATCTCTGGTAACTCTTCATTCCTTCTAGGCCTAACTGGCTTATCCAACCACACCATCCTCTTGTCACCCTAGGCCTCCACCATTGCTTTATATAATGCTTTCCTCTGTTCCCACAAGTTCGACGAACCAGCAATGCAGAACACAATGTGTGTGACCTCAGTTTCATATTTCCTCGGTGGTGGCAATGCTGGGGACTGTTCAATCGGTTTCTTCTCTACCTTTTGCTCAACTTGTGTGTTGTTGTTAGATACAACAGAGGAGGATGTGTTGGTCATAGAAGGAACAATGTCAGATATAGATAAGTGTTCTTCGGTCGATGTAGTACTACTAGTACAGTCTTGAAGCTCATTATTGAGGAGAATATTCGAGGAAAAGAGAATGTACAACATTGACATGATTAGCAAACACCAGATGATTAGATTTCGATTCCCGTAATGTTGCAAGGTTGTCTTGAATGTTGTTAACTTCTTCTCAGTGTCTGTCTTTATATCTGGTGTTGCCTGTGTTACCTCTCATGCTTTGTGGATTAAGCAAGAGAAACAGACACAGAATTCAATGGAAGATGAAGAAGATGGAATCAACGATGATGCTGATCCGTTTACCTCTCATCATTTGCTACTTACTAGGCTAACACCTGTTTTACAACACATGTTTTATGAGTGCCAATATAATATTCATTTTGTTTAAATAAATATAATATATAAATGTGCTATAAGTTAAAAGCTCAACAATAATAAACACAGTAAATCAGAGAGAAGAATAGAGGAAGAGATAGGAGAGAACATGTCCTTACATAGGCTACAATAATTGTTACACAAGGAATGAATCCTACTAGGAAACAATATCAGAAATTTAGAGAATTTCCTATATTCACAATCCATCAAAGTATATGTGGGCATCCACATATTCCATCTATACTCTCCTCCTTGGATGTCCACATATGCTAAGTCTATTGACTCATTAAAACCTTGTCAGGACTTAGATATGTGTTTGGACACTTTTAATGTTGCCTCATTAAAACCTTGTCAGGACTTTGATATGTGTTTGGACACGTTTAATGTTGCCTCATTAGAACCTTGCCAGGAAAACCCAATGAGACAAAACTTGTGCAAAGGGAAAGGAGTCAATCGTGTTAAGTCCGTACAAGATGCAATATTATTCTGCCATGGAATTCTCCCCTGAAGTCAACATGCGTAGTTATGGATTTTTGCATTACAATGTTGAAGGTGTTTTCTGAATGTTGAAGAGACATTTTTGTAGATAAATTTGCTAGATCGTTTTAATGTCAATCTCCATTTCTTCTGGAAGTCGTGGGTAATGAAGAACACAGTGGAAATGATCTATTTGTCACCCTTGACAAAACTATCATTCAATGCATGTAGCACTGTCTTCTTAGAGCATAATACGTCCATCTCGAGTGCAAACCTCTTGATAATTTCTAATATGATGAGTTAGATCTCGAAGTGAATGAGTTTTGTTTTAGATTCGATCAAATTGTGTTGAGATTCATGTATTGTTCATCTTTACAAGATTATATAAATTTGGAGAAATATGGACTAGGCGGTGATGTGTCCATGGAAGGAGATGTTTACAATTGAGCTCCACGTCAAATTTCTATTTGGTTTCTTCACATCTAATGAGCATAACTTACATGCTTAGAGACGTAACATTTTATGATTTGCAGAATATGGAATGGGTGGTGATGTGTCCATGCAAGGAGACGTTTACAGTTATGGTTGTGGGATACTTTTATTGGAGTTGCTTACTTGGAAGAAACCAATAGATGACATGTTTCAAAATGGACAAATTCTTCATCGTTTCACAAAAACAGCTTTACCTTAAGGAGTTATGACAATTGTGGACCCAACCATGTTAGATTACACTAGTGAAGCTATCAACATTGCCTATCAGAGTAATCAAGGGACCAGAGCGCAAAACTGTTTGGTTTTCAAAACTGGGAGTGCATGTTCCTTGGAATCCCCTGTTGAACACATGACGATTGGAAAAGTCATCAATGAACTGCATCACATCAAAAACCATTATCAAGGTGTTAGAATCCATCTAGAGTGAGAAACGAACCAGATCAGTATGGTGCAATGCACGGTTGTTTTTACAAGTGGTAAAGTTTGTTTGTTTTGCTAAGAGAAGCATAGTTACTTATTTTGTTGTGAAGTTTGTTTGTGTTTCCAGAACTGGCATGAAATTACTATGTTCTTGTTTGTGTGTTAAATTTATAAAGTGATAGTTCTTGTACAATGTGTTGATATATATCAAATAAAGTAGATTGAAGTCTTACAAAGGAGATGTTTGATTTGGTACAAATGTTTTGTCGAGGCATTGAAGATTCCAGAACTGGTATCCAAGTTCATGATGCAGAGTTTAAATTGGACAGGCATCAACAAGGTGAAATTTAAGAATTCAAGGTGCGTGATTCATTCAAATTGGATAATAAGGTGCGTGATCCATTCAACTAACACTAAACGCGTTTGTTTGTTGGGATCAATTCAAACACCCTGCCAATTCCATATTTGTGAACATTGTTAAAAAAAAAAATTGGACATTGTCACTAAAGTACTGTCATTACAACTTAGTTGGAACCAAGAACACAACTTAATGTGAAATTCTTTCAAAAATAGTTTCCAACGACAAACTATGTACAAACAAACTAAAACTTTGAGAACAAAATTGAAGTTGTTAAACTATTAGGCATCATATTATTAATATCACACTAATAAACTACAGAATTTTATAACAGCTTTAGAGCTGAGATGAATCCAAATGAGAGAGAAACTTAGGTAACTAAGAATACTTGGAGAAAAGCTAGCTTTAGTGCAAAACTACAATTGGTCATATATGCAACATGATGCTCAAACTGAAGGGCAAACTAGTGATGCACAATTATAGATAGGTAATTAGAGATCACCCCTGTGGATTTCACTTATTAGCGTCACCCAGAACTGACGGTCAGCGTCAGTTGACTGTTTGAGACAGTTTTGTCTACAAAATTACCCCTGCAAGTCGAGGCGCAAGATTAGATTCTAAAGGCAAACTATAAAAAAAAACATCTAGAGAAAATCTTGATGGACTAAAACTGAAACATGATAAACCAGTTCGTAGCACAAGAGAAACTGATGGTGAAGATTAAACAACTATGTTATCTTATACAATTTACATGAACAAGCTCGACCCAACTATTGTAAGTGCAATTGCCTTTGTTTTTATGTTACACGAGAATGACCTTATGCTCAAACAGATTTGCATACCTCACAAACATCCGAATGAATAAGCTACAATAACAAAACTTAATTTTATAATGAATAAGATCCAAGTACATTCATGCATCTTGATTAGGAATACTTATATTATCAAAAAAAAAAAAGATTAGGAAGACTTTTGGCAAGGTAGAATATTAAACATATAATGCGTTGAACGAAGGAAAAGTGGAAAACAAAGATCATTATATGCATTCCAAGGAAAACAGTGATTGTCCAGATTCAATCATATAAACCAAAGAAAAAGCAAGAAGAAATGGCACACTTACCTTCATCAAACATGTGGTTTTTAACAATCTAACCCTGTTTTGCAGGTCAGATCTCTAGGAGAACAGATTTGAATGCATCAGGAACCATGACGAATCCCCATATCTCATCTTCTAACACTAGGTTAATGGCAAAAGATCTTTTAAGAGATGTTTCATGTATTGAGCCCTACCTTTCCTTTTTACAAATAAACGAAGGAAGTTGTTTTATAACACTACCATTTCCACTCTTTTTGTGAGAGATCGTGGGTTCAAGACTTATCAATTAGGATTTTGTGAAGTTTCGTCTGATTTTTTGGTGCACATGTGCTCCGTTGTTGATAAGCTTTCGGGTATTGAATGTAGTTTTTAGATTGATTGGACTGAAGCGAAATGAAAACAAGTTTTCATGCCAGGTGGAGATGATGGACCAGAGCGAAAACAAGTCTCTATGCGAAAAAAAGACGATGAGAATATTAAATGACAACAATATATTATAGCTTTCGAGCCTCAATTGGTTAGCTATGGTCAATCATATAACCTTCAAACATGAATTAATAAAAATACAATGGGGATCTCATAAAAATAAATAAATAAATAAGAAAAAAATAGAAAGAGAAAGCAACACTGACCCACCATTTCCCCCCTCGTGTCCTTTGCTTTGATGCTATCAGGTAAATATGTATTCGTTTGAGAGATACTTCCTATATGTCAAAATTGGGGGTATTGAAGCCATTCACATGACATTGCCCATATTTGACCTTGATTAGTGGTATCTTGAAGTGTCTTTTTCTTTAGTATACATCCATACCTATTTTCTTCATGTTGTTATAATCACAAATCTCTAAGGATGAAACTGCAATCCCTTCCTTCTGAAAACAGATCAGATTCCATCTAAGGATGTACATAGATTAACCTAGACAAGGCCAATTAAAATTTCAACCCAATCCTTCTATTCTATTCCACGGAAAATAGAAGACATAATAACAATATGGATCGAATAACACAGTAATTGTTGAAATAAACAACACCAACTTTGACACTATAAATTGAGAAGAAGAGGTCCACAATTTTGGCCATCTAGAGATTTCTCTCTAGATTTCTCCAAGTGATTGCCACCGACTTTATGACACTATAAATTTAGCTCTGACTATTGTTGTAGAATGGCTCAGAGACAATGGCTCAGAGATGAGCTCATGTGTGTGTGTGAGATGAGTTGTGTTAGGAATATGTGTAAGAGAAATGAGTATGTGCATAATGACTTGGAAGAATCTGGTTCTACTGATCAATTGATAAGAGAAATGAGTATGTTCACCAAATTAACTATTTGTAAAAGCAAAACATAAGATCAGCGCCTTACATCTGGGAGAAGGGCAGGCCCTTCAAAGTGACTATCCACATATTTAATCAAATCAAGACTCTCTCCTTTAACTTCATTATTATGTTCCAATGCAGGCACCTGCAGAAAAATGAGTTTCAGAAATAAATCGTAGTTGCAAACTGAATCCAACACTTTGGTGTCAAGAGCAAAGATAAATCTCGCCGGAAACCCCGTGTTAACAAAAAGTTTTGTTAAAGAAAACATCCGATTTGACCAAATAAGTGATGCTAATGTATGTTTCCTCTACGTATGATATGATCAATATAAGAATGTTATCTTCAAAGTAACATCACCTTATTTGCAGGATAGACTTTCTCCTTGTACCAAGCAGGTCTGTTTCCTAGATCAATAGGAACCAATTTGATCTTGTCCTGCAACCCTGCTCCCAACAAATAAGAATTACTCAGAAATGAACTTTAATACGGAGAGCTTGAAGCTCCTTAATGAATAATTAGCATTCTATACTCGAAACTACAAAAATGGCTTGAACTCATGAAGTGCAAAAAGAAATGGAAATGAACAAGAACCTTGTAGTTGCGGGTAATCCACACACGTTGTGCATAGGGGCAAATAAAAGAGGTATACAACCTACAACCATGAAATTTGCAATAAATTAGAATATTTACATTGGAAAAAAAGACACCCCCCCAAAAAAAAAAAAACCTTCATCTGAATTTATCGAAACTAAAGGTACATAGCTAAAAATATTTATAACTCCAGTAAACTAAAACCCCTATTGTCAATGAAAATCAAACATGTTACATCACAGACGGAGGTGGAATTTATTTGTTTGATGTTAAGGGCAAGTCTTAAGTATCTTGAATTTAGTGGAGGCTACTGAAAAATATTTCTTCTTTTTCGTTGTTCTCACATAAACTCATGTTGTGGTTTACTAGTTCTTTTTCTTCTGATTCACATTTTGAAACTGTGGGTGATCCCAATAACCCCACAAGGGAAACAGCAAGTGACTTGTTTGATCTCTCCATAACAAAACTATCATCTTTGATCATTTTCTCCTTTACCAGAATTGGAACTTTAACCATAGCTAGCAGTAGATCAACAATGGTGATATTCTAGACCAATTTTAGCAAAACTATCATAAGCAATAATGAAATTTAAGACCAATTTACACAAAAACTTATACCTACATAAGAGAACCAACAGTTCACTAAACTAATCTTCATTTCTAAGAACAAACTAGAATAAAATAAACATTCAAACACCCACAAAGATTTTGCTTTGCAGACTGTGGGATGGGTGATCTACACTCTTAGACCCCAAATACACAGAGAACAGAAGATGTGTTTCTGAAACTCACCTTGTTGTTCCATCAAACAATGGAGGGGGCTCTGAAGTTGACTCGAGAACAGGTGGGAGAACCTCTTGCACAATTCTGCAGAACAAAAGAAACAAAGGGGTAACAATTAGCCCAAAATAAACAGCTCCAATGAGAGATTTTAAGCAAATTTGCATGGATTTGGAAAAACCCCATTGATCAAATTGTCAGAAAATTTGTGGGGTTCACAGAGAAATATGGATCGGAACTCTACCCAGTCGCCATTGTTTTTGTTGTTGTTGATTAAGTCGATGCAGGGGACGAGATGATTTGGTCTGTTAAATTGAATTAAGTGGGCGTATTTATAGTGATTTTGGGGTTCAAAAGTGAGATTTTGTGGAAGAAGACGACGTCAGGTGTGACGAAATAAAGGCATTGAGGTCTGAAGTCTGAATTTTGATTAAAAAAAAGTCTGACTTTTGGTTCTTTATATTCAATTATTTTAAGAAATATTTCAATTATTTCAATGATAGTCGCAGGCTCACATGCTAAGAAAATGAATTTGGACATGTACAGGTCTCTGTTCATAATTTCATTGTAGCTTTGTATGAGGTCAACTAGAAGGTTTTTTTTTTTTGGGAAGTGTTATACATATATTAAACTGAATATGAGTACGTAGAAGTCTGCATGCAGTTAAAGCTCAGGCGGAATATAGGTACAAAATTAATAGCTTGTAAAGAAAGTAAACGCTTGATATTACTAAGAAGTGGTTGCCACATTCAACATCTTATGGTTAGGTTTGTCTGATCTGGGGGGTGCAAAAGAGAAATCAGAGAGCCTAAATCGCCTAGTAGAAAACATGTTTCCCATCATCAAGTCTGGATTAACAAAATGGTTGACTTTGCAGCAAAACACTCAGTCATGGTACTATCTACAACTTTGTCAGAGATGAGAGAAGAAATCCTTGCAATGGCTCTGCCACTAGCATTAGCCGTCAAGACTCCAACTGCTCATTTATGAGAATAAGCAAATAAACACGCATCATAAATTACCTATCCAAGGGACGCACCTGATCAAATGTATCGTCCATCGGTATTAACCTAAATACAGACATACACCAATCATGCAGAAGCTCAGGAAGTAGGGGAAGCTAACCCAGCAGTTGCAGTTCCGTGTTCCTATTGGGAAGCGGATGTCACTAGTCCCGGAGCTGCCGTAACTTGGGCTCATCATGCTATACTCGCGGGGAAGGAAAAGCGAGCAGTTTATGCTTTAGTAGCTACCGTTTCACTGGAAAGAAAGACGGCCTCACCTAGCAAACGGAGGCCCGGGGGTTAGGTGCTTGAGATCAGAACTTGTTACAGCTGCGTTCCTGAATGAGCTCATTTGCTCGTTCTTCCAAGACGGAAGGCGCAGTAGTTTTCTGGCTGGTCATCTATGTTTATCCTCCCGTCAGGAGTGGTTTAACAAGTTGGATGGCGTAGATTATTTTCCTTGTCATCAAAGCTCAAGAGGACACCATCATCTGACGTGTCCCTCTCCACATTTTTTTTTGGTTTTCCGGTTTAAATGTTGTTCCTGTTTGAAGAAACCGGGTTTTGATTGGTCTTATTATCTTGTCTGGCGGCAAAACTTTCCATTAATACAACTTCTAATCAACTGCAAAATTCATTTATTTCAAAAAAAAAAAAGACAAAGAACGTAAATCATTTAATGAGTGGCAAAAAACAGGGAGGATTGTATATTTATTAATTCTAGGAATTAATTGGATTAGGATTACTAAGGTGATAACCCACAGTGACATGATGCAATCCTAGTCGTGCATTCTCGAATAATCTCATCTAATTGCAAATTTACCATCAGCTAAAGTGCCCAATTTCGAAGGTATTCATTCAATAGGTCTTCAAACACAGCTTTCAATTGACAAGAAATGAAATCACACCTAAATACTAAAATAAATCAACTCCAAGCATTGGTGGCTGAGTATTCTTCACTTATTTATTCATCTCTCTATATATTCATCTCTGCTTCTTATTTCCCAAATTCTACAAAAGAAAAATAAAATATAAAAAATGTTGCGTTGAACAATGTCACCGTGAAGAACAAGTACCCCATTCCTCTCATTGCTGACCTGTTTGATCAGCTCGGGTCTGCCATTCAGTTCTATCTATTTCAGTACCTTTTGATCGACCTGAACAACAAATACGGATCCCCTCCACCCCTTTTGAAAGAATTACTTCTACCAAAGAGGGATCCATAACTTCCATTCAAGCAGTTTATGTACCTGCGGACGATTACGAAATTCAATATTGAAAGAGAAAGGAGTGTGCGATTTCCCATTAAGAAGTTTCGAAATACAGATTCCTAAGAATAGAGGAGAAGAGAAAGAAAGGTGCGCCTGAAGGTGGAGGTGATGCAGCTATTGGTAGCTGGACGAGGTGATAGTGTTGTATATATATATATATATATATATATATATATATATATATATATATATATATTTTACAATTACGGTGTTCTTTAGCACATAAAAAAATAAGGTGACAATAGCAGACATAGTGATGTCAAAAAGCCAGAGCCATATTCCAGTGACAAAGATTGAATCCTCGCTGAGAAGAGAAGTTAGTCGAGCGAGAGATATTTTTTAGATGCTCGTAGTGTTGCACAGATGAGTAGCCAAAAAGAATACACAAATACTGGAGAAATTAATAACACAAATAAATCACATCTAATGGTGTTGAAGATTTATTACCTTAACCGCAACAATTCTGTCAGCTTGGGAAAGAACTGCTTTATACACTGAACCAAAGCTTCCAACACCAATTAAATTGTCAATTGAAAATCTGTGAGTTGCCTCGAGAAGCTCCGCATAAGTAATCCTTGGGAATTGATTGATAAATAATGACTCTGAAGCCGGCTTTGCTTTCGATACTCTTTTTCGGTAGCACACGAAATTAAGCACATTAGTACAACCAAGCAGATGCTTACTACAATCACAAGCATAACCACTTTGAGAAATTGTGACTTTCCTGCTTTGTGATTCTGGCATGGTAGTAACTTGAGTTTGGCAACCCCTCCGCACAACTTACTATTTCCCACAAGTGAAACAGCAGTAGCATTGACAAAGACACCAAGCTTTGGAACTGAACCCTCCAAGTCGTTATAAGACAGATCCAACTGAACTAGAGAAGTGAAATTTTCCAGATATGGCGGAATCTCCCCTGATAACTTATTGTGAGAAAGATTGAGTTCAATTATGCCTTTCAAAACACTCAATGACTTGAGGAATACTTTCCATAAACAAGTTTTGGCTCATGGAAAGGTACTCCAAAGTCAAGCAAGTTCCAAGTGTGTTTGGTATACTTCCAGAAAATTTGTTATCGGAGAGGGTGAACTGCACAAGTCTGGTCAAGTTAGCCACTTCGGATGGTAAAGGACCACTCAGAGCATTTTTAGATAACATGGGCTCAATAAGGGATGGAAGATGAAATAGTTGTTTGGGAATGGTACCGCTGAGTCTATTATCATCGAGGATTAGTGTAAGTAAACTTTGACAGCTAGCAAGAAGACTAGGAGGTATTTTTCCATTTAACTTGTTTCTATCCAAGTATAGAATGGTTAATTGTGTTGAATTGTGATAGATGGAATCTGGAATTTGTCCAGAGAATTCATTGATTTGCAAAGCCATATTAATCATTTGAGGAAATACTCCAACCACTTGGGAGATATCATCTGTAAGATGGTTTTCAGAAATGTCAAGTATGTTCAAATTCACAAGGTTTCCAATTGAAGCTCGGAGACTTCCATAGCTTTGATTAGTGCCTAAATCCAACCTTGTAAGTTTGGTGGAGAGATTTCCTATTGAGTTAGGCATGGGTCCTTTGAGAGAATTTTCATAAAATTGTAACCATTCTAAGTTGGTGCAATTGGTTAAAGAAGTGAAAAAGTGCAAGTCATCTACTAGTGGATTTGAAGCAAGGGATAGATATACAAGATCTTGAAGCATTCCTAGGTTCTTTGGAACATGTTCTATAAGTTCTAACCCTACAAGTCTTGAAGCATTGGGAAATAACAATGGGATGAGACCTTCGAGTTTATTGACTCCCACATGAAAACGATTGAGATTAGGAAGTGTAAGGCCAATTTCTGAAGGAAGACTTCCATCTAGCTGGTTATTTGTTATTGAGAAACGTGTGATATGTGAGAGATTGTAAAGACAAGAAGGAACTTTGCCAGATAAATTGTTTCCAAAAACACCAAAATTTTCTAACTTTCTAATGTGGCAAAGATCATCTGGAATGTTTCCCGACAAACTGTTGTCTCCAATAACTAGAACAGTAAGAAAAGAGAGATTTCCTAGCAAAGATGGAATGTTTCCTTTGAGTTCATTTTTTTGAAGATCCAACGAATTAAGCTTTGATAGAGAGGCGAGTTCGATTGGAATCCCCCCTGAGAGATTATTGGATCCTAAATCAATTTCGTGAAGTTTAGAGCAATAGGTAAGATTGGTAGGAATTTCATGGTCAAAGGAATTGTTTGCTAGAGAAATGACCTCTAATCGGGACAATTGACCAATTTCTTGGGGTATTGCACCATGGAAATAGTTTGTTCCAAGCCAAATTTCTCGAAGAAAGGAGAGGTTCGCTATGTGAGGGGAGAGCATACCTTCAAGCTTGTATGATTGCAAGTCTAGGACTGTGACCCTGTCACAATGGAGTCGACTGCATGTGACCCCAGTCCAGTTACAGCAGTGGATGGAGCCATTCCAAGAATTCAATACCATAAGTGGATCTTCATTAATCTTTGCTTTCAATGCTAGTAAGGCCAGGTGATCTGGTGCAGCATTGACAACAGAGAAGGCAATTGTCGTGATTGTGCTGATGCTGCTCCATTGCAACAGTAAGAGTATTAAGATTGGAAAGCAAGACAACCTCATCATTATTCTTCAGGAAAAGCAATTAATAAACAAGGAGAAACTTGAAGAAAGGACACATAAATTAGTTGATATCTTAATTAGAATGTATATATATATAGTGTGCAAGACAGACTTCTGCTCATAATTAAGACCCAGAAAGAAAGTTCTTAGTTGGAAAAACTGAATCAATATTTTAAAGTGATACATAACCTAAAATCAGCCACAAATTTACACCCTTATCCATTTTGAAAGAGATCGAAGTGCAACCTCAATGCAGAAGCTTAATCAATCAGCAATGCGCTGGCAAGTAGAGTTGGAACGACTTGACTTGGTAGACTTCGAGACATGCTAAGCAACAATATTTGATGATCAATCGATCAGTAGAACCACACATGCATTTCATTTCAGACCAAGCTAAGTTAAAATGGTTAAAATGAAAAACCAAGGAAAGTCAACATTCCAATTAAAAATTGTTAAAAAAAAGTGAATTGCCGGGAATCAAACCCGGGTCGTGGTAAAACTAAGTTAATATTTTACTTTAAAACTAAGTTAATTGGGTACCATTCTAAGTTAATGGTTAATATTTTTAAAGTGAATTGCTGAGAACAAACGTTTTACGTGACAGGGTACCATTCTACCACTAGACCACTGGTGCTTTGACCTCTTACAATATTAAATTGCAGCTTCTTCCTCCACTCTATAAGTTTTAGATGATCCCATAACCTAACACTTAATGTTTATCAATTTGGGAGGTCATGGTTGATTTGAGGAGACACAGTTGCTTGTCTCGAGTGCAACTTATCACTCCAAACCATGCGATTAATTGATTGATCGTATAGGCCAGGGAATGTCTATAATAGGCATCGTGTCGCGGATTTAATTAAGTATTTAAAGGTAAAGTAGAAAGTAAATTACTGCGAGTTAGGCACTCTATAAGTTTTAGATGATATCCACGTTCTCAACCTTCTTCACTTTCCACATGTACTGAGTTTGAGTTTTCCACATATTTACTGGATTTGGCATATAAATCAATCTAATGGTAGTGCTACCAATCACATCAAATGAATCAAATTAACATATACAAACAGGGAATACAGATCTGATTTATTCACACACAATAGGAAACATGCTACTTAATTAGGAATACAAACTCAATTCACATAAACATCACAAGCAAACAATAGTAGTCTATGTATCACTCTAGATGAATTGCAACACCCTGATAATAGTCTCTTATATGATGAAGTTCAGTGACCACTTCTGCAATGTTCATACGTTCAATAGGGGATTCAGCAGAACATGTGACTCCCAGTCTTATCACTGACACCAAGCACTTGTGTATTTGAGCCCCTTGATTACTTTGGTTGGCAATGTTGACAGCTTCATCGGTGCTTTCTAAAAGCATTGTTGCATCCACAATGTTCATAACTTGTTCAGGCAAAGCCATTTTAGCAAAATTGTGAAGATTATGCCCATTCTGAAACATGTCATCTGTTGGTTTCTTTCCGATAAACATCTCGAGTAACACTATTCCATAACTGTAAACATCTCCTTTCATGGACACCTCACCTCCCACTCCGTATTCTGCAAATTATAAACCTTACTTTGGTGAACTTATAATAAAAGCTTGTTAGGTGCTAAGAGTTAGAATTGAAATTTGACTAGAATACTTATTGTGAACATATAATGACGTTATATGTGTTGATTAATAACTTCTTGTTGAATAATCCCTAATAGAAAATGATTTTGGTACAACATGTAAAATTTGTTGGCCATGATAGTTAGGTATAAAGTACAAGTTCATTTCAGCCCAAGTGGAAATTCGATAATGTAATGCAATATTGTTTCAATAGACTAAAATCATATCCCGTTTTTTTGTTTACTCTCACAACATTCTTAGACCAAAACTAAAAATTCCAAAACATGAAAACTATAGTAGAAGGATTTACCTGGAGCAACATAACCAATTGATCCCTTTATTGCAATAGAACTACCTTGACTTTGTGAAGATTTGTAATCATTGGTGGAGAAAATCTTTGCAAAACCAAAATCAGCCACATGAGCCGTCATGTCATCATCAAGGAGAACATTGCTCGGCTTTAGATCACAATGGACAATTGCCATTTGGCAATGGTTGTGAAGATAATCCAGTGCAGAAGCAACGTCAATAGATATGTTTAGCCTTTGCAAGAAGTTCAGCTTCAACCCAAGTTGTTGACTTCTTTTAGGATGTAACCACTTCTCTAAACTTCCGTTGGGCATGAATTCAAATATCAATGCTTTGAAATCATTCCCTTGAAAGTCGACTCCAGAACAAGCTGTGATGATTTTGAGGAGATTTCGGTGTCGAAGATTTTTCAAGGCATTGCATTCAGACAAGAAACTCTTAACAGCTCCATGGTGTTGAAGATTTATTACCTTAACCGCAACAATTGTGCCAGCTTGGGAAAGAACCGCTTTATACACTGAACCAAAGCTTCCAACACCAATTAAATTGTCAATTGAAAATCTGTGAGTTGCCTCGAGAAGCTCCGCATAAGTAATCCTTGGGAATTGATTGATAAATAATGACTCGGAAGTCGGCTTTGCTTTCGATACTCTTTTTCGGTAGCACACGAAAATTAAGCACATTAGTACAACCAAGCAAATGCTTACTACAATCACAAGCATAACCACTTTGAAAAATTGTGACTTTCCTGACTTGTTGTGATTCTGGCATGGTGGCAACTTGAGTTCAGCAACCCTTCCGCAAAGCTTACTATTTCCCACAAGTGAAACCGCGGTAGCATTGACAAAGACACCAACCTTTGGAACTGAACCCTCCAAGTCATTATAAGACAGATCCAACTGAACTAGAGAAGTGAAATTCTCCAGATATGGCGGAATCTCCCCTGATAACTTATTGCGAGAAAGATTGAGTTCATTTATACCTTTCAAAGCACCCAATGACTGAGGAATACTTCCCGTAAATAAGTTTTTGTCCATGGAAAGGTACTCTAAAGTCAAACAGGCTCCAAGCGTGCTTGGTATACTTCCAAAAAATTTGTTATTGGAAAGAGTGAACAACACAAGTTTGGTCAAGTTACCCATTTCGGATGGTAAGGGACCACTCAGAGAATTGTTAGATAAGTCGAGCTCAATAAGGGATGGAAGATGAAAAAGTTGTTTGGGAAAGGTACCACTGAGTCTATTATCATTGAGGTAAAGATTAAGTAAACTTTGACAGCTAGCAAAACTAGGAGGTATTTTTCCATGTAGCTTGTTGCTGCCCAAGTTTAGAATGTTTAATTGTGTTGAATTGTGATAGAAGGAATCTGGAATTTGTCCAAAGAATTCATTGCCTTGCAAATACAGTTTAACCATTTGAGGAAATACTCCAATCACTTTGGAGATATCACCTTTAAGATGGTTGTCTGAAATATCAAGGGCTCTCAAATTCATAAGGTTTCCAATTGAAGCTGGGATACTTCCATAAATTTGATTACTGAATAAATTCAAAAGTGTAAGTTTGGTGGAGAGATTTCCTATTGAGTTAGGCATGGGTCCTTTGAGATAATTCATTGAAACTTGTAACCATTCTAAGTTGGTGCAATTGGTAAAAGAAGTGATGAAGTGCAAGTCATCTACTAGTTGATTTGAAGCAAGGGATAGATCTGCAAGATCTTGAAGCATTCCTAGGTTTCTTGGAACATGTCCTGTGAAGCGGTTTACACCAAAGTCTAAATACTCAAGTTTTGAAGCATTGGGAAATGACAATGGGATGGGACCTTCGAGTTCATTGCCTACCACCAAAAAACTTTTGAGATTAGGAAGTGTAAGGCCAATTTCTGAAGGAAGGCTTCCATCTAGATGGTTTATTGCTATTGAGAAACGTGTGATATGTGAGAGATTGTAAAGACAAGAAGGAACTTTGCCAGATAATTTGTTTCTATAAACACCAAACATTTCTAGCTTTCTTATGTGGCAAAGATCATCTGGAATGCTTCCCGTCAAACTATTGTATCCAATAACTAGAGCAGTAAGAGAAGAGAGATTTCCTAGCAAAGATGGAATGTTTCCTTTGAGTTCATTTTTTTTAAGAAGCAACACATTAAGTTTTGATAGAGAGGCGAGCTCGATTGGAATCCCCCCTGAGAGATTATTGGATCCTAAATCAATTTCGTGAAGTTTAGAGCAATAGGTAAGATTGGTAGGAATTTCATGGTCAAAGGAATTGTTTGCTAGAGAAAGGACCTCTAATCGGGATAATTGACCAATTTCTTGGGGTATTGGACCATGGAAATAGTTTTTGCCAAGCCTGATTTCTCGAAGAAAGGAGAGGTTCCCAATGTGGGGGGATAGCGTACCTTCAATCTTGTTTGATTGCAAGTCTAGGACTGTCACCCTATCACGATGGCGACGACTGCATGTGACTCCATTCCAGTCACAGAAGTAGATGGAGTTGTTCCATGAATTCAATGCTTTGAGTGGATCACTATTTATCTTTTCTTTGAAGGCAAGTAGCGCCAGACAATCTGGTGCGGAGTTCATCGTGAAGGCAATTGCAGTGAATGCATTGACGCTGTTCCATATTAGTACTGTGAGAATGATTGGGAAGCAAGAGAAAGACATCTTTCTTTAGGAAAAGCAATATAAATGAAGGGGGAAATTAGAGGACTTGGTGTTCAGTTGATATCTTAATTTGATATATATAGATATTAGATTAGAAACAAAATGCACTGAAAAATAGTGTGGTAACGACTTGACGATAAGTGTGGAGTTTCTTTCTTCTTACTAATCTAGCTAGCTAAAGTCTTCCAAGTGATGATGCATATTCAGACCTGTCCATTATAAAAGTAAATTATCTGTATTCATTTCATGTAATAATTAAGTTCGACTACGATAAGTGCAGAATTTCTTCTTGTATGATTAGTGTGGTTTACTCTGTTTTCTTGTAACATGCAGTAACGAATACGTTGTGGAATAGAAATTTATGGGAGGAAAAAAAATATCGATCTTAGAAATCCCCGCTTTTCTCTTGAGGAATCTATAACAAAAATTGAATAACATGAGGCCAATGGAATTGACTAAGGTACATCTCACTTTGGACTAAAATCTTCTTGAAGATTATCAACAATAGGAAGTGGGTTTGGTAAAGAGCAGTTCTACACAGCGAGGTAGCGGGCGAGGAAATCAGTCAGGGAGGGAGAGAGGGGACCACCCACCCCTTTCGGGATGCGTGGCATCATTTTTCATGCACGCATCTTGAGAGATATGGCGATCCCCTCTCTCCTCCCCTCACTGATTTCCTCGCCCACTTCCTCGACATTTAGAATTCCAGTTTGGTAAATGAGTCTGAAATAGTTCTTTGGAGTGAAATCTACTGCAAAGTGGGGTTGGTTAAATGAGTCAATAGTTATTTTGACAAATATGTTTTTCAATTGTGGAAATCTTACCTAGCTCCTTTGTCCAGGATTTGAAAGACATTGTACATGACGATAAAATAGGCAAGTCTTACGTTCGACTATAACAAGCTCCTTTTATTTTCAGGTTTGGGGATCCTAAATAACCCTCACTCGCTTTCCAAAAAAAAAAAAAAACTTCTTGCATAATCTTTCAGTTTATAATATCTGCATTTTTAAGGACTTGACTTGGTAGACTCTGGGGTTTACGAGGTTTTTCTTTGCAAATTACTCAGAATGTAGTATATGGTTATTGGAATTCTCTACCAACTGGTAATGCCGTAGTATTGACTGGAAATTAGTGATGTGCTTTAAAAATAAAGAAAATAATCTATCGTGCTCAAAACTTGCAGTCGACTATAAGGAATGGAACCATGGAATACATTAAAAGTGTCATTATCTGTGTGGAAATGATTTTCTTCATTAAGGATGGCACGATGTCCACAGTCATTACAATGTTTGCTAGCTACCCACTGTTTCCCTACTAAAATATATCTTGCTATCACCTCCAAAGTCTTCTAAGTTTTGATGCAATCTCTATGTGCATTTCGTTTCTATTTTGGCACGCTTTAACCCTTGTGTTGCAGTTATGTTTGGTATAATCTTATTAGGAAGTATATATATCCTATTGTTAGGAAAATATATTCCATTGTTAGGAACATATATCCTATTGTTAGGAAAATATACTTTAGCATATTTGTTAGAGTTTTATGGGGTTAGAAAACTTTCCGTGGCTAGTGATTTGTTTCCTTTGTTTGGGAGGTTTCCTATTGTATATGGTGGTTTCCTATTGTATTTTGACTGCAGTATTTATATTGCTAATGAATGAATGAAAGATGACGATTTGGCCTTAAACTTGTCATGGTATCAGAGCCTACCTAAAATTTTCTTCTCTCTTGATTGCTTGCTATGGCTGGTGGAGAAACTCCTCCATCACCGCCTCCAAAGATCGAGGCTAATTCACCATTCTTTCTAGGGCCGCAAGATAGGCCTGAGGATTTTATCACTCCGATTCGCCTCAAACTCGACAACTTTGATGATTGGTCTCACGCAATTCGTGTTGCCCTTACTTCCCGCAGAAAATTTGGTTTCCTTGATGGCTCCATTAAAGACCTAGTTCCCCTTTGCACGAAGGATGATTGGATTACGATTCACTGCATACTTGTTTCTTGGCTCATGAACACGATAGACTCGGAGGTAAAATCTATGTTATCAAACTATGATGATGCAAAACGATTGTGGGATGATTTACATGAAAGATTTTGTCTTGTCAATGGTCCAAGAATACAACAACTAAAATCTGACATAACTCGCTGTGAGCAGACCAAGACTATGCCTGTTGCGGTTTGTTTCAGCAAATTGACTGTGTTGTGGGATGAACTAGATAGACACGAACCCTTAATATCTTGCAAGTGTGGCAGGTGTACTTGTGGTGTAGGTAAACAACATGCGGAAAGGCGTGAGGGAGATCGATTACATCAATTCCTGCTTGGTTTGGTTTCCGAATATTATGCCTATCTGTGTTCTACTCTCTTGTCTCAAGACCCCCTGCCATCACTAAATAGAGCTTTCCAAACAATAGCTCAAGAGGAAAGAGTTAGGGGGATAACACGCATTAAAGACGAGGCATTTGAAGTTGCGGGCTTTGCGGTACGTATGGACAATCGTTCCAAATCACGCCTTATTCGAGCCGAACTGCCCTGGTATGCTCACACTGCCACAAGACGGGTCATAACGACACCACCTGTTTTGAGCTGCACGGCACTCCAGACCAGTTCATTGAGAAGTATGGGTCTAAAGGTGCGCCGAAGAGGGCTGTTGTGTGTGACAGACAAGCCAGTATTGCACCACTTGCTGCTGGACGTGGCCGCGGAAACGTCAAGGCCAACAAGGCCACGTCTGACGAGGCACTGATCACACCGCCAGGTTCTTCGTCGGCTGCACCTTTACCAGGTTTTTCTGCCGAACAATGGCAGACTCGCATGGCCGCTTTCGGCACTCCTCACCCTTCCCCTAATCGGTTGAATGGTAAGTGGATTATTGACACTAGGTGCTCCAATCATGTTACGGGAGATTTGTCGTGTTTGTCGGATTTAAGGAATGTGACTCCCTATTCTGTTGGTCTCCTGGATGGTCAGAACGTTGTTGCCTTGAAGGAATGACTTGTCAAACTTACTGACAAAATTATTCTTAACCATGTTCTTTATGTTCCAAAATTAAATTGTAATTTAATTTTGGCTTCACAATTGAGTGATGATATAAATTGTGAATTCATAACTAACTCCGACTTGTGTGCTATCCAGGACCGACACATGAGGGAGGTGATTGGAACGGGTGACAGAAGGGATGAACTATACTACTTACGGGAGGAGACAATGGTGAAAGCAGTTTCAGTTGCTCCTTCAACTTCTTTGGAGCTATGGCATCGCAGATTTGGTCATCCTTCCGAGAAAGTGGTGAAGTTGCTTCATTTTTTCAGCAATTCTAGTGATAACTTGAATAACGCATGTGAAGTTTGTCATCGTGCTAAACATTCTAGGGATAGTTTTCAGTTAAGTGACAATAAATCCACTCGAATTTTCGAGTTAGTACATTGTGATTTATGGGGGCCATATGATACACCCTCATCTTGTGGGGCTCGCTATTTTTTGACACTAGTAGATGACTTCTCCCGCGCTGTGTGGATCTATCTGTTAATTGATAAAACGGAGGTTTTTAAAATGTTTATATCCTTTATAGCTATGATTGATAGACAATTTTCTCAGAAATTGAAGATTGTTCGTAGTGATAATGGTACTGAATTTAATTGCCTAAAGGATTATTTTTTGTTAATGGAATTCTGTTTCAAAGTTCTTGTGTGGGGACTCCTCAACAAAATGGCCGGGCAGAAAGGAAACATAAACACATTTTGAATGTTGCCCGCTCAATACGATTTCAGGGTGATCTACCGATTTATTTTTGGGGGGAATGTGCCCTTGTTGCTGCTCATATAATCAATTGGACACCTTCTAGTATTCTTGGCAATAAAACTTTATATGAAGTCCTGTTTGGTAGTCCGCCTTCCTTTAGTGAACTGCGTGTTTTCGGTTCTCTATGTTTCGCTCATAATCAGAAGGCGAAGGATGATAAGTTTGCCAATAGGAGTCGTAAATGTGTCTTTGTAGGATATCTGTTTGGCAAGAAGGGTCAGTATTTGTTTGATTTGGAGAAGCAAGATTTTTTTGTGTCAAGGGATGTAAAGTTTTATGAGAATGAGTTCCCATATCTTGATGTTGAGGCTGCTGATTTTGCTCCTCGCAATGACATTCATGGTGATCTGCATGACGGGGTGGCTGTGGATTTTACGGATTTTTTAGAAAATGATGAGGAGGTGCAGCAGGTCCGACCTCCCACGGGGTGTGCTCCAAACCTTCCGCCGCAGGCCACCACACCGACCACACCCAGGCCTACTCCAGCCCAGCAGCTGTGAGCCACACCACAACCCACCGTCACGCCATTGCAGCCTGTGATCCCTGCACCGCAGCCACAGGTGTTGCCTACGCCTTCTCATACGGATGATTCAGGGGGGGCAGTGTCGGGAGATGCTCCGCCAAGTGAGCATTTAGGTCGTGGCTTTCGGGAAAAGTATTCTTCGGTTAAGCTACGTGACTTTATTACACACACTACGGTGAAGAAAAATAGTCCATCCTCCGCTTCACCTGCTTCTACATCTTCACCTCCCTCAGGTACGCCTTATCCTATAACACATTATGTTAGTTGTGACAGTTTTTCTGTGAAACACGAAAATTTTATTGCAACTATTACAGCTGGAAGAGAGCCACAATCTTTTAAGGAGGCTGTAAAAGATGCAGGGTGGTGTGCCGCTATGTAAGAGGAGATGCGGGCCTTGGAAGACAATGGGATGTGGACTATGGAAAAGTTACCTTCAGGAAAAAAGGCTCTTGGTAGTCAATGGTTGTATAAGATAAAGTACAAATCTGATGCTAGTATTGAGAGATTGAAGGCTCGTTTAGTTGTTTTCAGTAATCATCAGACCGAAGGGATAGATTATGACGAGACATTCGCTCCGGTGGCAAAGATGACGATTGTTCGTGCATTCCTTGTGATTGCGGCTTCTAAAAATTGGGAGTTGCATCAGATGGATGTACACAATGCTTTCCTGCACGGGGATCTAGATGAAGAGGTCTATATGAAACTCCCTCCTGACTTTACATCTGATGAACCTGGTTTAGTATGTCGATTGCGTAAATCTCTATATGGATTGAAACAGACTCCTAGATGTTGGTTTGCTAAGCTCGTGTCAGCTTTAAAAGGGTATGGTTTTTTACAATCCTATTCTGATTCCCTTTTTACTTATAAGAAGGGGTCTGTTCAAATTAATGTGCTCGTGTATGTTGATGATTTAATACTCTCTGAGAATGATTCTGCTGTTGTGACTCAGTTTATAGGCTACCTTGGCTCCTGTTTTCATATGAAGGACCTCGGGGTCCTTAAATACTTCCTTGGTATTGAGGTTGCCCTCAGCTCTGCAAGGTTGTTTCTTTGTCAACGTAAATATGCACTTGATATTATTTCGGAGGTGGGTTTCTTGGGTTCGAAGCCTGCTATGTCTCCGATCTAACAAAACCATCAACTGGCGCGTGCCACGGGTTCTTTTCTCTCGGATCCTGAGTCTTATAGGCGTCTGGTGGGGCGTTTGGTCTATTTGGCGGTCACGCGTTCTGATTTGATGTACTCTGTTCATGTGCTATCTCAGTTTATGCAGCAACCGCGATAGGAGCATTGGGATGCTGCATTGCACGTTGTCCGCTATTTGAAAGGTACTCCGGGTTACGGTATTCTCCTGCGCTCGGATGGTGAATTGACTTTGCAAGGTTGATGTGATTCTGATTGGGCTGCTTGCCCTATTACTCGGAGGTCCCTGACGGGGTGGTTGGTGTTTCTGGGCCATTCTCCGATTGCTTGGAAAACTAAGAAGCAACATACGGTTTCTCGTTCTTCGGCTGAGGCGGAATATCGCTCTATGGGCGCAATAACGTGTGAGTTGAAATGGTTGAAAAGTTTATTATTGAGTTTGGGGGTACTTCATCCCAAGGTCGTTCCCCTCTTTTGTGATAGTCAGTCTGCCATATACATTGCGCAGAATTCCGTTTTTCATGAACGTATGAAGCATATTGAGATTGATTGTCACTTCGTTCGTGATGCCATTCAGGATGGTCTTATTGCTCCTTCTTATGTGCCGACGACTGATCAGTTGGCATACATTTTCACAAAGGCTTTGGGCAAATCGCAGTTCAATTATCTCATTGGCAAGTTGGGCATTTTTAACCCTCATGCTCCAACTTGAGGGGGGCATTAGGAAGTATATCCTATTGTTAGGAAAATATATTCCATTGTTAGAAACATATATCCTATTGTTAGAAAAATATACTTTAGCATATTTGTTAGAGTTTTATGGGGTTAGAAGTTTTATGGGGTTAGGAAACTTTTCGATGGCTAGTGATTTATTTCCTTTGTTTAGGAGGTTTCCTATTGTATGGTGATTTTCTATTGTATTTTGACTACAGTATTTATATTGCTAATGAATGAATGAAAAATGACGATTTGGCCTTAAACTTGTCAAAACTTGAGTTGGTTTTGTCAACAGGGAGAGCTTGCGTGGTGCACGTAGTTTTTATGTTTTTTGCCTAACATAAATGTGGAATTGTCGCTCGTCAGAACATAAGTTGTGTAGATTTTGTATAATTGTCATTCATCAGAACAAAATGCACAAAATAGTGTGGTAACGACTTGACGATATGTGTGGAGTTTCTTTCTTCTTACTTATCTAGCTAGCTAAAGTCTTCCAAGAGATGATGCATATTCAGACCTGTCCATTATAAAAGTAAATTATTAAGTGCAGAATTTCTTCTTGTATGATTAGTGTGGTTTTCTCTGTTTTTTTGTAACATGCAGTAACGAATACGTTGTGGAGTAGAAATTTATGGGTGGAAAAAAAATATCGTTCTTAGAAATCCCCGCTTTTCTCATGAGGAATCTATAACAAAAATTGAATAACAAGAGGCCAAAGGAATTGACTAGGGTACATCCCACTTTGGACTAAAATTATCAACAATTGTAAATGAGTCAATAGTTATTTTGAGAAAAATGTTTTCCAATTGTGGTTAACTTCTTGTATAATCATTCAGTTTATAATATCTGCATTTTTAAGGACTTGACTTGGTAGACTCTAGGGTTTACGAGGTTTTTCTTTGCAAATTACTCAGAATGTAGTATACGGTTATTTGAATTCTCTACCAACTGGTAATGACGTAGTATTGACTGAAAATTAGTGTTGTCCAAGGAAGCATAGACTCTTCGAAAACTTGCCGTATCCGTGTTCGACACGTATCCGACACACGACACTCGCTCGACACGCCCCCGACACGCGTCGGACACTTGGTCAACGTGTCGGCAGGTGTTAGACATATGGTCAATGTAGTCAACGTGTAGGTCATGTCTCCGATACACTCGAAACTTGGTCAAGACACAGTCAAGACTCGAAAACCAACTTTGTTTTATTTTTTACTTTTAGATGTTTGCAAATAACCACGTAATATAATGGTTGTTGAAGTGAATGACTAATTCAATTGTGAATTAAGACAAATAAAGCAAAAACCCACTAAAGCATACCTCTATGCTTCTTCTTAATCTTTGTTTCTTATTTGTATCTCATTTGCTTATTCTCTCCTCTACTTCTCTACTATATTTTTTCTCTACTTTAATTTTTTCTTGTAACAGTGCCATCTTTTTCATGGCACTCTAGGAAGACACTTTATTAGATTATTATTTATATTTATGACTTATTAAAAAAATATTATGACGTATCGACGTATCCCCGAGTCATAGTTTTTGGGGAATTGCCGAGTCGGCGTGTCGTGTCAGTGTCCGACACGACACGCGTGTCCGTATCCGTGCATCCTTGGTGTTGTCCTTTAAAAATAAAGAAAATAATCTATCGTGCTCAAAACTTGCAGTCGACTATAAGGAATGGAACCGTGGAATACATTAGAAGTGTCATTATCTTTTTGTGGAAATGATTTTCTTCATTAAGGATGGCACGATGTCCACAGTCATTATAATGTTTGCTAGCTACCCATTATTTCCCTACTAAAATATATCTTGCTATCACCTCCATAGTCTTCTAAGTTTTTATTCAATCTCTATGTGTATTTCGTTTCAGTTTTAGCACGCTTTACCCCTTGTGTTGCAGTTATGTTTGGTATAATCTTGAGTTGGTTTTTGTGACTCACTAAAATGATTAGGAAAGGAAATTCATTCATAAATTTATCCAAATATTCACAAAAGACAGAATTTTAAAAAAGCTTTGAAGCTGAGATGAGTTCAAATGAGAATGAACCTCAGAATACTTTGAGATGCAATATTTTGTTTGACCAAGATAAGTGCAGAACATTTTCTTGTATGATTAGGGAACTCCACTGGTTTACTCTGTTTTCTTGTAACATGCAGTAATGAATACGTTGTGGAGTAGAAATTTATGGGAGGAAAAAAAATATCATTCTTAGCAATCCCCGATGTAGGTATTTCGTCCTACTAAGAAGACTATCCAATTCAAACCCCAGTTACCCAGTAACGTTCAAGGTTATGTCCCTGTTAGCCCTTCCCTGCTTTTTTCAATCTCCATAGCCCTTCTTCTCTGTTTTCTTAAGCCCCAACTTCCACAATTGTTTCATCTTTCTAAAACCAGTTGTTGATCATTCGCAGTCAAATTCCAAACACAATTGATTGCTAGAAGACTATAAAGTGGGTTGGAAAAATGAGTCAATAGTTATTTTGAGTAAAAGGCAAGGAAGCAGAGGCCTTTCAAAAATTTGCCGTATTTGTGCTCAACATATATTCTGACATGTGATGAATACTTGGTCAATGTGTTGGCAGGTATTAGACACATGATCAATGTATTCAACGTGTCAGACAAGCTTCCAATACACCCGAAACTTGGTCAAGACTCGAAAACAAACTTTGTTTTTTTTTTTTTTTAACTTTTAGATGTTTGCAAATAACAACGTAATATAATAGTTGTTAATCCATCTGAAGTGAATGACTATTTCAATTGCGATTTAAGACAAACAGGGCAAAAAATTACTAAAGCATAGATGTTGTCTATGCTTCTTATTTTTCTCTCATTTATAGATCTATGTTTTTTATTTTTCTCTCATTTGCTTCTTATCTCATCTACTTTTTCTCTACTATATTTTTTCTCTACTTTAATTTTTTCTTTCAACAGTGTCATCTACTTATTAAAAAAATAATATGACGTGTCGACGTGTTCTCGAGTCCTATTTTTAAAAAATTACAAAGTCAATGTGTCATGTCAGAGTCCAACATGGCGCACGTGTCCCTATCCGTGCATACTTGGTAAAAGGTTTTCAAATTGTGTTAATTTCTTGTTTAATCAATCAGTTTATAATATCTGTATTTTAAGGACTTTGACTTGGTAGACCCCGGAGTCTACGAGGTTTTTCCAAAAAAAAAAGTTGCAAATGTAAGGTGGGGCAATCGATGCAGTGTTAAGACTTGGCATCCTATGCAGCTTACAAAATTTAATTTTGTACCGCTCATCGTATCCCTACCACTCGAACACAGAGGCAGAAATTCTTCTTGGGAACCACTCTCCCTATTCCCACCATCAACAAACTTTCCTTTTCCATTACAATCCAACATTTATCTTGGCATCTCTACTGTTATGTTTTCTGTATATCTCTCTATAGAAGGAAATTTTAGAAGAAACAAAATACACACACAACTGAGGACCATAATTAAGTATTTATAACTGATTGGGTTATCAGTTATTCTAACTTACTAATTTTTAATTTGGTCCTTCGTCAAATTAGAAATTGTTTAAGTGTATCTACACATTAAGCCCATGACATTTTAATACCTTAGCCCAATTAACCATATTAAATCACAATTTATTTGGGTTATACTTTAAGATAGCAATACACATTAAACACATATGTGTGCCCACACATGTTGAATTTTTCCAACAATCTCCCACTTGGCCCACATATGTTACCTTAAAAATGTGTATAACCTAATGAGCTCAAATTTTGTTATCACATATGAAGGTATTTCAAAACAATCTCATCCATTGACTATATAGGTATAGGACTAAAGGAACTTTCGTCACATTTAGCGCAATTAAATCCATAAATAGTCGCATATACCCATACAATCAAATGACATAGATCAATCATGGATGCGTATCATGGAAATTATATGTAACATGATCTAAACATGTATATTTCCAACTGGTTCTACTTTAAACTTTATTGAGACCGAACTTTAACACAATAAACCAGAGTGTGAATAAACTGAATACTTTATTTCTGCAAAAAATACCAAAATACAAAAATGTGTCCAAAAACCAATATAAAGCAATCAAATATACAAACTCCCACTAAACAAAAATATTCTCAAATGATATGACACTCATATGAGCAGTGTGCTCATGAAAGACCTTGGGTGGTAATCTCTTAGTAAGCGGATCCGCAATCATGGAGTTTGTCCCAATGTGCTCTATGGAAATCTGTTTATTCTGTACTCTCACTTTCACAACCAGGAACTTTATGTCAATGTGTTCTGACCTAGATGAGTTCATGTTGTTGTTGGCATATAGAACTGCTGAGTTATTATCACAATATACCTTTAGTGGTCTTTTAATACCACTCAGGATGCGCAGTCCGGTGACAAAATTTTGCACCCATAATCCATGATTGGATGCCTAAAAACATGCTACATATTCTGCTTCCATAGTGGAAGAAGCTATGAGTGTCTGTTTGGCACTCCTCCTGGAAATAACTCCTCCAACTAACAGATAAATGTAGTCTGATGTGGATTTCCTACTATCTTTGCATCCAGCACAATCAGAATCAGAATACCCTATAATCTCCAACTGACCTGATTTCTTATATGTGAGCGTGTAATCCTTAGTTCTTTGTAAATATCTCATAACCCGTTTGGCCGTTTTCCAGTAATCCATCCCAGGGTTGTCTAAATATCTGCCTAGCATTCCAACAATGAATGTTATATCTGGACGTGTACAAACCAGAGCGTACATTAGACTCCCAACAACTGATGCATAGGGAATCTCTTACATTTCTTTAACTTCAAGTTTATTCCTAGGGCATTATTTAAGACTGAATTTGCCTCCTTTAGCTACAAGGGTGTCTCCTGGTTTACAATTTTGCATGCCAAATCTTTTAGCACCTTTTCTAAATAGCTCTTTTGTGATAATCCAAGAATACCTCGAGAACGATCTCGGTGTATCTTAATACCCAAAACAAAATAAGCTTCACTAAGATCTTTCATATCAAATTTCTTTGATAGAAATCTCTTAGTTTCGTGCAACATGTCTTTGTTATTAGTGGCAAGCAGTATGTCATCAACATACAAAACCAAGAAGATATGTTTACTCTCACTGGACTTATGATACACACAATTATCAACTGCATTTGTCTCGAAAACAAATAAGACAATTACTTGATGAAATTTGTGGTATCATTGACGGGAAGCTTGCTTGAGTCCATAGATGAATTTCTTTAGTTTGCAAACCATATTATTTGGGTCGCCAGACACAAAGTTTTCTGGTTGCACCAAATAAATTGTTTCATTAATGTCGCCATTGAGAAATATTGTCTTAACATCCATCTGATGTAGCTCAAGGTCAAAGTGCGCAACAAGTGTCATCATTGTCCTAAATGAGACTTTCTTTGAAACCGGAGAGAAAGTCTCTTTATGGTCGATGTCTTCCTTTTGAGTGAAGTATTTAGCTACAAGACTAGTTTTATATCTCTCCACATTACCTTTTGAATCCCTCTTGGCTTTAAATATCCATTTATAACCAATGGGCTTTATATTTTTAGGTAATGGGACAAGATCTCAAACTTGATCGTCTTGCATAGACTTGTACTCCTCATTCATAGCATCTATCCACTTTTGAGAGTTAGAATCCTACATGGCTTGATGGAAATTGATTGGATCATTTTCCATCAATCCATCATTTTCCTCATGTTCTTGGAGAAAAACTATGTAATCATCCAGAATGACATTTATCCTTTATCTCGTAGATCTCCTTAATGACATTTGTCCTTGAGGTTGTTGAGTTTGTTCCTCTGAAATATTTACTTCAATTTGAACAGGGAGTTGTTCAACATTGTCTTGTTGAGGTTCCAGATCTGCTTCTTGATCAATGACAGGTACAGAAACATGTATATTGTCAAAATAGTAGTAGGAGTCGAAACCGATTCCTCCTCAAAGACAATGTCTCTTACCTTATTTCTCCCCCCAAACTCAACATCCTCAAAAAATGTCGCAGTTCTTGTTTAAAAAATAGACTTAATTGTGGGATCATAAAATTTGTAGCCCTTAGATCGCTCTGAATAACCAATAAAGTAGTTGCTTACTGTCTTGGAGTCCAATTTATTTTCATTTGGCCTATAAGGCCTAGCCTTAAATGGACATCCCCAAATGTGAAAGTGCTTTAAACTAGGCTTTCAGCCTTTCCAAAGTTCATAAAGAGTCTTGGCAGCTGCATTAGTTGGTACTCTATTTAAGATATAAGCTGTTGTCTTTATTGCTTCTCTCCAAAGTGATTCTGGTAAGGTAGAATGACTAATCATACTCCTTAAGAGTTCTGTTTCGTTTTTCAGCGACACCATTCATGCTAGGTAAACTTGGCATGGTGTACTGTGGGACGATTCCACATTCCTCTAAGAATTTAGCAAATGGCCCTGGACGTTGTTCTCCTGAACCGTCATATTTGTTGTAATACTCTTCACCACGATCAGATCTAACACACTTAATTTTCTTATTGAGTTAGTTTTCAACTTCAGTTTTGAAAAACTTGAATACATCCAGTGACTCTGATTTCTCATGAATGAGATAAAGGTACCCATAACATGAGTAGTCGTCTATGAATGATATAAAGTATCGTTGACCATTCCAAGAAGCCGTAAAGAATGGTCCACAGATATCCGTATGTATCAATTGTAAGACGTCTAAAGATTTGTAAGCACCTAATCTCTTTTCCCTTGATGCACTCAACACAGACATCTAAGTCCGAAAAGTCAAGTGAATCCAAAATGCCTTCTGACACAAGTCGTTCAATTCTAGATTTTGATATATGACCCAAACGCTTGTGTCATAATTTTGCTGAATTTTCTTTGTTTAGCTTGTGTTTAGTACCCCGTGAATCCACATGCAAGGTTTCATTATATGATGCAATAGTATCAAGCAAATATAGGTTATCAAACATACTTAATAAACCAGTACCTACAATATTTGAATTCAATAAAAGACTAAACTTATTGTTTCCAAATGAACAATTATAACCAGATTTGTCCAATAAAGAAACAGAAACCAAATTTCGTCTAAATGACAGTACAACAAAAGTGTCTTTCAAATCTAAATAAAAACCAGTTCTCAACAATAACCTAAAATTCTCTATTGCCTCAACATCCACCGACGTTCCATCGCCCACAAAGATGTATATTTCAATATCATTTGGTTTTCGGTAGCTCAGACAACCTTGCATAGAAACATTTATGTGAGTGGTAGCACCAGAATCTAACCACCAAGTGCTTCTAGATACTGAAGCTAAATTAACTCAATACAGACTAAAGTAAAGAATGTATCTTTCTTGGCACGCCAGACATGATACTGACTATATTCTTTCTTTACATGTCCTAGCTTTCCACAAAAGAAACATCATTGATTTTCCTTAGTTTTCTTTTGCTCTGGACCCTTAGCAGCTTCATTTTTCTTTCTTTTCTTGCCCTTATCCTTAAAGGTACTTGCCAGATGAATACTTTCAAATCTCTTTTGCTTCAACTTTTCCTCTTTTTGCACACAATATGAAATGAGCTCGTTAAGAATCCATTTCTCCTTTCGACACTTATAACTGACTGAAATGTGTAGAAAGAGATATCAATACTAAATGCATGAGCAAGTTGTCAGACAACTCGAGCTTTAGTGCCTTAAGTTTGGAAGAAATGTGAGACATCTCCATGATGTACTCCCTTATGTTTTCCTTGTCTTTGTACTTCATTGAAATCAAGCTAGCTAAAGTGTGCTTGATTGTTTCAGCCTTATCGTTGTTTGCAAAACGTTTTTCAATTTCAGCAAGGAAATCACTGGCCTTAGTTACCCCTTCATATATTGCGCATCTAAAGGCTTCTGAAATGCCACGCTTAATGATCATTAGACTCATGCGATTAGAGCATTCCACTTCTCAAATTTCCTCATTTCTTCAGAAGAACTTTCAGCCGTAAGAGTAGCGGGTTGCTTTATCCTTAGTGCAAGATCTAGATTAATGCAACCAAGAACGATTAAGACGTTCTCTTTCCAATCCTTGAAGTTTGTCCCATTAAGCATGAGAATACTGTTGGCATGAGCAGATATTGAAGTAGTAGACATAATAGCTATACATAGAATAAACCTAATGAGCATGCATGTTCACATCATAATCTTAATAAACAATCTTTCAAATAATTATGGAATGCATCTCAAGATACCTAGCACATCATTAATATCAAGTTTTTGGACGGTAATATTAACTTGTAAGTGGTACTCTTGGTATTGTGATCAAATATTTACAATAACTTCTATATGTATTAAATATTATTCGAGAATGCATGACTAGGATTGCATCATGTCACTGTGGGTTATCACCTTAGTAACCCTAATCCAATTAATTCCTAGAATTAATACATATACAATCCTCCTTGTTTTTGCCACTCATTAAATGATTTATGTTCTTTTTCTTATTTTTTTTAATGAAATAAATGAATTTTGCAGTTGATTATTGAAGTTGTATTAACGGAAAGTTTTGCCGCTAGACAAGATAATAAGACCAATCAAAACCCAGTTTCTTCAAACAGGAACAACATTTAAACCGTAAAACCAAAAAAAAAAAATGTGGAGAGGGAGAGGCTATGGCCAACGGGGTGGGGGTGGGTGGTTTCTACTGCTCCGTCCCTGTTGTTATTTCTGAGAATAGAGGAAAAGAGGAAGAAAGGTGCGGCTGAAGGTGGAGGTGATGCAGCTATTGGTAGTAGGACGAGGTGATGGTGTTGTTTGTGATGGAGAAGGGGGGGGAGAGAAGAGAGGTGGTGGTATATATATATTTTATAATAACGGTGTTCTTTAGCACATAAAAAAATTGGGTGTTGCGATCATTCAACAGATATAGCTATATCAAAAAGCCAGAGCCATATTCGAATGACAAAGATTGAAAACTCACAGAGAAGAAAAGTCAGTCGAGTGAGAGACATGTGAGAATAGGTGAAGAAAGAGGTGGACGATATCCACGTTCTCAACCTTCTTTACTTTCCACATGTACTGAGTTTGAGTTTTCCACGTATTTACTAGGTTTGGCATATAAATCAATCTAATGGTAGTGCTACCAATCACATCAAATGAAGCAAATTAACATATACAAACAAGTACAAACACAAAATACAAATCTGATTTATTCACACACAATAGGAAACATGCTACTTAATTTAGAACACAAACTCAACTCACATAAACATCACAAGCAAACAATAGCAGTTTATTTGTCACTAAAGATGAATTGTAACACCCTGATAATAGTCTCTTATATGATGCAGTTCAGTGACCACGTTTGCAATGTTCATACGTTTAACAGGGGATTCAACAGAACATGTGACTCCCAGTCTTATCACTGACACCAAGCACTTATGTACTCGGGCCCCTTGATTACTCTAGTCGGCAATGTTGATAGCTTCATCGGTGCTTTCTAAAAGCATTGTTGCATCCACGATATTCATAACTTGTTCAGGCAAAGCCATTTTAGCAAAATTGTGAAGATTTTGCCCATTCTGAAAAATGTCATCTGTAACACTATCAAGTGCTGGGTATTTGGATTATAACAGCTCCCTGATGACTGGATTGCTGAACAGTCAACTCCTCCAATCCCGCATGCATAATCAAGTGCAGTCTGAAGAGCACTCTCTGTCGCACCTGGCTTGGCCACGCACCAGGTCTGACCTCCAGTTGAGGGACTGGTCATTGGATTTGTAGGTGTCGTTGCTGCTACACACTCTTTCCTTCACTTCAGAAAGCATCTCAAACTCATCACCCCTCCTTCGCACACTCTTTCCTACACCACCCTCCCTCATTTCTTCAAAACCCATTTACTTCTCTTCACTCTCTCACAGGCATTTCTTGAAATACCATCTCTGCTCTCTCAGTTCTTCACCAATCAACCCATTTACAATCCAATCGAGTTCGAATCACTTGAAGTCATACTGATGATATATAGCAATCTCAATTCTTCCCAGTAATATAACAAATCCCTCTTCTTGCTTCTCTAGTTCATCTTCAGTTGGGATTAGAGGTGGCCTTACTGATGATTTTAGAGGCTTCTGATACGGATTTGGTGGAATCTCTGCTCTTCTAGTTGAGAAAGCAAAGCAAGGAAACCCAACTAATCATGATGATCTAGGCAGCCCGAGGACGACAAGTCCTGAGTTTGAAGATGTGAATACAAGTATTGAAACCAACCAAATTAAGATATTACAAAGAGAGAGACCTCGAGCCCCCCAGGCAGATGATGAGCTGATCCTTACTGTCCCTGGGACACAGTCTGGGGCACATCAGTCGGGGTGTCAAAATGGTGAGCATGAATTGCTCAACTCTGATCAGATGCACTCTGCTTCTCCCATTCCACATCAGCTGGTAGGTGTGGAACGAGGGGTAGCTATCCCAAAGATAATCGAGAACAGAGGCCAAGACGCACTAAAAGAAAGTGAGGAAAGATGTTGATGCAACCTCAAAATCAACTTTTATACTTCTTGAAGTAGGACGAGAGATAACTGATGGAAGACAGGGGGAAGATCCAACAGCGCCCATGAATTGGCTAACACCCCAAGTCATCAATGTTTTGAATTCAGAAATTGCAAGAATAGGCAAGGATGCATTGACCACCGAAATTAAAAGCTTACTTGAAGCGAAAGCAGCAAAAGTGGGTCAAAACACTATTGAAGAAGAACATGAGGTTACCACAATACAACCTCACACGGAATATGTTCCTCGAAGATCTTCTCGAAATAAGAAGACAAATCCTAAATTTAGGTAACTGATGATGATAATACAGGTAGAATGCAAATGCTGATTAGAACCTTGTAAGGATGCTAGATTAGTGCTAGCATTCAATGGTTTCTATATCATGATTCATTGTGTTTCAATTCTTTACGACGACTTCTCATACATTCTAGGGCCCACATTAGGTATAAATCAGGTCATGAGAATGCTTAAAGGATTGATTGGTAATTACGAGGAAGAAAAGTTATGGCAAGTCTATCACGCAACCACTTTAGTAGCAGAACACTTTGCAAGGTTACTCCTAACCTGGAGACGGTGAATCTAGAACTAATTAGGTTATTTGTTGAAGTTTTGAAGCAAGTTTATTGTTTTGTAGATGATGAAACGAGTGAACGTATGAGTGATTATAAACTTTATCATCATCATTTTTTATTAATATAAGGTTCGGGAATCCTAAAAACCTCAGCCCGCTTTCCAAAAAAAAGTAGTAGTAGTATAATTATTTGAAACATTCATGTTGAAAGATCTACCTTAGGTAAAGTTTTTTTTTTTTCCTTTGCGCGATCGAACGGAGGAAAATATTTTGAGTGAAAATTTTTCCACAATGTTTTTTTTCCATGACAAAGTTTTCCAAAAATCAAACATTAGATTTTTTTTTTTCCTAGAATGACTGTTTCATGGAATATGATATGTTAGTTTCGACCATTTTCGAATAAAATTGGAGCTAATGATGAATGGCTCAGCTTTTAGTGCCTTCCAATTGTAAAATAGCTACTAGCATTTTGCCTTCGATGGAAGTCAGGAACTCTTTTCTTCCTTACAAAGGAAGGCCATCATCCCATGACCTAAAAAAAAGTTTTGTTGAAAAAGAACAACCACTGTAGAAACACAAGTTGTTTGTTCGTCGAACTCTGTAGAGAAAAACATGGAATGATCTTTCAAGTTGTAACTCTCTAAAAGGTTAAACTATGTATCGGTGGTGATCGCGATCGGTGAGGTTGGTTGGGTTTTTTTTCTCCTTTAGGATTTGACGTCAGTGACAGAGCCAAAATTTTTGTTGAGGGGGGCGGAGTGATGTCATAATTAATTAAATATAATATAAAAATTAGTTAATTTTTTTTTAAATATAGCAAAAGGGGGAGTACAACAAAGACAGTCATTGAATATGATTACTACTATATTAATTGAAGACTATTGCTACTTCTAGAAACACAACACAAGATAAGGGTTTGAATCGTTGATTACTATTACATGAAGAAAAGGAGGAAGAGATTAGGTTGCTTACGATTTTTTTGTGGAGAGGACCAACATAGTGATTAATGAAGGCACTTGGTACCTAGAAGAAGAAGAATAAGGTGATTTGGATCCTTCTGGATCTTGTGAAGATGAGCTCAAATAACTCAATAGTTATAGATCTTTGAAGATGATAAAATATGGGGGTTCCCTCATCTTATCCAATCGATGGAGTGTGAAGAAGAAACTGTGGATTTTGGTTTCTTTGAGAGACTTGAAGGATTTAATCTCTATCTCTAACTCTAAAAGTAGAGTTTGAATTTGATATGTTCATGATTTGAAGGATGAAGTCATGTTTGAAGTGAAAAGTGAGAATAGAGGGACAAATAAAAAAACTAATTGGGAGACAAATAAATTATTAAAAAAAAATCTCAAAAGTTAGTGAGGGCAAGTGGACTTGCCCCCACGTGAATCTCTGCCTGTTTGACGTCAAGAAGAGCCAAGCAACAAGATTCTTAGTGGATTAGGAGGATCTCCTACTGCTGGGATAATATCTCTATCCTCTATAAGAGCATATCTAATGGTAAAAGTTAGGGATTTCTTAAATCTTCATCACTCCAATCACATCACCTATTTTAAAATTTTCATCATTATTTTAATATATCTTAAAATTTTCTATACCAATTTAATTTCAATTATACTATTATTAATTTCAACTTAATATAATTATATTAATTAGTTTCAATTATATTATTATAATATTATTATTAATTTCAACTTAAATAAAAATAATAATATTATTTTCAATTATACTATTATGTAGATATTTTTTTAATTATACTATTATTAATTTCAACTTAATTTAAATTTGATTAATTAAAAAATTTGGGAGTTAAAAAAATAGTATTAATAATTAAATTTTTTGTCATTATTTAAATATAACTTCCACTTTTTTTATATCATTATTTAGATAGTTAATTTTTAAATTATACTATTATTTTGAATTAGTGTCAATAATTACTATTAATAATTTTATCATTATTTAAATTAATAATTAATAAATACTTTTGTTTTAATTGATATTAATTTATTTTTAATTATACTATAAATAATTATTTAAATTAATATTAATAATTAATTTTTTAATTATACTATTATTTAAATATTTTTTGTTTTTATTTTTTTAATTTAGAAAATTAAATTTGAAATTATTTTATTAATATGGATGGTCACGGGTGGGCCTCGCCCCCGTCCTCGCTCCCTTCTGGCTCCTTTGATATTGAGCATCATCTGATTGGAAGCAAGCAAAACCACTAGAGGTATTTGAGGAGAATCCTAATAAAAGATACCTGAAGGGGGAAGGATTGAGCTACTGCATGCCCAAAGGTATGTCATGCATGTATGACATCATATGACTTACAACATTAGGTGGTATTAGAATACTTAGATTTTTCTTCTTGTACTAAGGTGTCTCACTAGAATCTTAATGTAAATAAGAAATTGCAGGAGCCATGAGTTTCCGCTGAACTAGTAAATGTATAACACAATCACCAGTGAACATGGAGAAACAAATGTAAATCATTCATAGATTTTGAAAACATAACAACATAATTTTGAAAAACATGTTATCCTCCAAAAAAAAAAAAAAACATTCATTAATTTTGAAAGGTGTACCTTGACACATAACAACATAATGGGTACCTAATTGTTATTGACGAGGAAACGGGCGAGGAGGGGGTGCAATCCTCCATCCCCTTCGAGATGTGTGCTTTCATATATCTCGAGAGATGGAGAATTGCACCCCCTCCCTTGCCCGTTTCCTCGCTAATAAGACAAACTCTTGTTTGAGAGTAACTTCCTACATGTCAAAATTGGGGGTATTGAAGCCATTCACACGACATTGCCCATATTTGGCATTGATATCTTGAAGTGTCTTTTTCTTTAGTATACATCCATACCTATTTTCTTCATGTTGTTATAATCACAAATCTCTAAGGATGAAACTGCAATCCCTTCCTTCTGAAAACAGATCAGATTCCATCTAAGGATGTACATAGATTAACCTAGACAAGGCCAATTAAAATTTCAACCCAATCCTTCTATTCTATTCCACGGAAAATAGAAGACATAATAACAATATGGATTAACAAAGTAATTGTTGAAATAAGCAACACCAACTTGGTTGGTATTTTCTAGAACAATTTAGAAGAAAAGAACCAAGTAGAGGTCACTAGAAAAATTGAGAAGAAGAGGTCCACAATTTTGGCCATCTAGAGATTTCTCTCTAGATTTCTCCAAGTGATTGCCACCGACCTTATGACACTATAAATTTAGCTCTGACCATTGTTGTAGAATGACTCAGAGATGAGCTCATATATGTGTGTGAGCATACTAAATACATACTAAATACATAGATTCAACAATAACTGCCAGACTCTTACAACCAACAATATGAAAAATCTTTGGTAGCCTTCCTTACTAGTTTTTAGCCATATTTGAATTCTTCAAAATTACAGATATTACGTTATTTCAGCCCAAGCACAGAAAGCTATTACGCGATCTTCACACTTATCACAAACACTCCAATGTGCAGTTAAACGAATGAAACAGAGCAATCATTATATGCATTTCAAAGAAAACACTTTTACAATAAGTATGCCTCATAGTTTCAATTTTTGTGGTGACCCCGCACCCTTACATGATAGCCAACAATTTTACAATTAGTATACTCACATCAGAGGATAAGAAAACTCTCTTCTTCTCCCATGGCTACTTCAACTCTTCTCAACCTCACCTCTCCCACACATGTGCACCTCAGGTGCACATATACTGCTTCCAAGAAACCTCCTCCATGCAAGTTCCAAGCCTCGGCTCTTCCATCCAGGAGACAGTCCTTAATTCTGCTAACGACATCCACCGTGTTATCGGCAGTGGAGCTGCAAGCTAAGGCAGAAGATATTGGTTTGTTTGGGCTGAGAAAGAAACTGAAGAAGGTGGAGGAAGAAGCTGAGGAGATAGTGAAGGAAGGGATAGAAGGTGCAGAGAAAGGGATTGAGAGCGTGGAGAAAGGGATAGAGAGCGCGGAGAAAGGGATTGAGAGAGCCGCAGAGAGTGAGATTGAAGCAGTGGCCGGGTTCGGAAATGTGGCTCAGGCTGGGGTGGTGGTTGGTGCAGAGGTGGTGGGTGTTTTGGTTGCTACCTCTGTGGTGAATGATATTCTTGGACTTGAAGGTCAGAGGTCTTAGTTTGTAAGTTTTGTAATATGTAGGGAGCTTTGTTGTTAAAATTCTTTGTATTGGAGTTCTAATTTATGGTGTTTTTTTTTTGGATCTTTTAAAGGATTTGTAAGGTTACATGTGGCTTCAAATATTCAGAGATAATGTTATGTGTACTAATATTATTCATGTGTTAACTCTCATTTTATATAGTTTTGAGTTAACTCTTCACATCAGACAACAAAAGAGAATATCTTTCCACGAACGGAGCATAGGCTATATCCACCTGAAGGTTAAATATGAAAATCATTGGGAAAGATAATGAACCATGCAAAATGATATAAAGAACACGCAATTGTCATACTATTCATCCGTTTTTGTAAACTAACACCGAACAGAGCACAAAAATGACTTGCTTTCAGGTTCAGTACAGCTAACATATTAAGAATAAGGATCCAGTCTCAAGTTCAGCTCAAACTGCTCTGTTTTACTACATTCATGAACTGTATAAATTTCAAGCCATAAAAACCAATGCAAGAGAAGATAATGGTAGCAGAAGGAACAAACATGTCCTTATAGAACAGGATATAGTTGAGAAATGTCATGGTATTGTCCAAAATATCGGGAAAAGTGGTCAAAACAAGCACGTTTAGAACATGAGTTTCTTTGCAAATCTCTGCAGCATATTTCGAAGTGTTGAAATGAATTCTCTCAGTGTTTCTGAAATGTTACCAAGAGCATTCTAACTCTCAGAACTGGATTACATTAGTTTCTTAAAAAGGCATCTGAAGATATACTTCAGAGATACTTAAATGACATGAAAACTCTAGCATAATGTGGAGAAAGGGTTAACTTACCAGACTAAATTGACCAAGAAAGAAAGGCCCATCATCGAATTTGGTAAGAGCCTTCTCTAGGTAATCAAATGTAGAACCCGATGCACATGCATAAGTGATGCAAATCAGACAATCAGCCCTTTGAGGTCTGAAGTCTGAATTTTGATTAAAAAAAAGTCTGACCTTTTGGTTCTTTATTTTCAATTATTGTAAGAAATATTTTATTAAGTGGGATAATGAGAGTCACGTGCTAAGAAAATGAATTTGAACATGTACAGGTGTCTGTTCATAATTTCACTGTAGCTTAGTGTGAGGTCAATTGGAAGAAGGGGCCATGTTCTATCTGGAGCTCTGGCTGATACAAATAATTGAATTAGTGGAGAGATTTTTTTTTTCTTTTTTTGGTTGGGAGTTTAGTTTGATATGGTTTGATGAATTTTGATTACGACTGATCTAACCTCAGAGATGCTCTGGTTTTTTTTATTCGAAGCCAAAAATTCAGTCAATAATATGATGAAAAGAGACATGATCCGGTGGAAAGATAAATATCGGCGCAACTTTTCCTTCATCTTGAGAACAATAAGCCATATTCTTCAATTTTTTCAACATTTTTTATATTTTTATTTTCTTTTGGAGAATTTGGGAAATAAGAAGCAGAGATGAATGTATAGGGAGAAGAACAAATAAGTGAAGAATACTCACCCACCAATGCTTGGAGTTGATTTATTTTAGTATTTGGGTGTGATTTCATTTCTTGTCAATTGAAAGCTGTGTTTGAAGACCTAATGAATGAACCTTAGAAATTGGGCACTTTAGCTGATGGTAAATTTGCAATTAGATGAGATTATTCGAAAATGCACGACTAGGATTGCATCATGTCACTGTGGATTATTTGAAAAGGCCGCAGTGGAGTGCGTTGTGGCTTTAAAGAGTAGTACAAGTTTTCATTTTCACGCTGCTCCATTGAAATATTTGGGCAGGCCCGTGTTCCAAGGGAAATTTCATATTTTGAAGATCTAATTACTAAGATTCGGGCTCGTATTCAGGGATGGAAGGCAAAGTTGTTGTCTCCAGGTGGAAGACTAATTTTGATTAAACATATCCTTAGCTCGATTCCCATTTATATTCTTAGCTCCATGTGTGTCCCACAGGCAGTTTTATCTCGGATTCATAGACTGTTGGCGAATTTTTTTTCGGGGGATTGTGAAGGCCGTCTAAAGAAAAATTGGTGCCATGGGATGAAATTTGTTTCCCACAGGCGGAAGATGGTTTGGGAGTTAGAGACTTGAAGATAGTGATGCAGGCTTTTCGAATCAAGGCTCTTTGGAAACTTATTACTTCAGACTCTTTATGGGCTACTTTTATGAATAGCAAGTACTGGTTACATGGAGTTGCGTTGAATAGTCAATCTGTGAAAGATGGCGCTTCACCATTTTTCAAAGAACTCATGCTGGGGGGGCCTTTTATTTCGTCCAACTCGCTTTGGCATATTGCTTTGGGGATAGTAGTTTTTTTTAGGAAAATTGGAACATGGTGGCGACTTTCAGGAGGTCGGCAGATTTGGTTAATCAAGGTGTTTGGCCCTCAGTTAGCAAGGTGATTTCAACAAATTTTGAATTGGTTCATCCAGATTTCAGAAACTTGGCGCGTGGTCTTTTTACAGATAGATTACGTGGTGAGGCCCATGAGGAGGACACGTGTGTATGGGTCCCAAACTAGAATGGATTTTTTTTCTCTTCAATCGGCTTATGAACTGTTACGGAGACATGGGAAAGTTAACACCTTAAGTAGGACGCTTTGGCATGACATTCTTCCGTCCAGAATATCATTTTTTGTTTGGAAACTACTCCGTAGAGGGGTGCCAGTGGATGGGGAATTATACAAATGCGGTTTGAGTCTGGCCTCTAGATGTCGTTGTTGCAGCTTGCCAAAATGTGAATCTTTGAACCATCTGGATGACGAATTGGCAATGCAGGTGTGGAGTCACTTTGAGCGAATTTTTGATGTGCACATAAGGAGACCAGCAGAAATATCCACGGTGCTAGTAATTTGGTTCAAGCGAATCCAACACAATTCGCAAACAGGTGTGTTATTTCTTCTCACCTCTATGTTTATTTTATGAAAAATTTGGAAACAAAGATGTAAATGTATCTATGAAGATGCTTCCCCAAATCATGCCTTGGTGATTCTGAATATTAGGCGTCTTCTGCATTTGGCAAATACTTTTATTACTCCCAAGCAAGTTAGTAGTAATAAGGCCCCCCTGCGGGCTTTGGGGTTGCATGTTCTCTCAGTTCGAAAAAAGTTAGTCAGAATTGTTTATTGGATCCCTCCCTTGGCAGATTTTGTTGCACTTAATGTGGATGGATCCTCCCGCAAGAACAAGGCATCTGGCGGTGCGATCATTAGAGATTTTAGGGGTTGGTGTGTTGTGGGTAAACAAATCTTTTTCGGGGCAGGTTCCAACAATAAAGCGGAATGCTTGGCTCTAGCTGAGGGCATCCGCCTTTGTCTCGCCTGGGGTTTTTAAAAGGTGGTAGTTCAAACGGACTCGGAACTTGTTTGTGGTTGGCTTCAAGGAAATTTGAACATCCCTTGGCACTTGGAGAATATTCTGAAAGAAATAAAGCTGTTGGCATCGACAATGACGTTAGATTGCTAACATATCTATAGAGAGGCTAATGCGGTGGCAGATTCATTAGCGGATAGAGCACAACAAGATCATAGGACTGTTTCATCCATTGGGACTGATCTTCCTAGGCGAGTGGCAGGCTTGATTGTGCTTGACAGATTACATACCGCGTACATTCGTCATGGGGATGAGTAGATGCAGCTTTTACGAGTATTCGTGATTCTACCTGATTATGCACAACGGCTGTGAGAAGTTGGGACTTTCTGCTGGGACACGACGCATAGTGCCCAACTGCTGCTACTTCTATTTTGGCTTGCAGAAACAAATGAAACAGGACAGAGTCCACTCTGTCAGTTGGGGCGAGACAGCGAGTGGGAAACTGCGTCATTTCTGCTGCTGTGTCAGCTGTCTATTTCTCGCTGTCAACTCTCAATTCTGCTGGGGCAAGACAGAGAGGGGTTTAGTTTGTGACCGGCTGCTTCAGTTGGCTTGCATGTTCGCGACACAAGAAGCTTATGCATTTTATGCAATGCTTTTGCACATTGAAAATTGTGCGAAAAGTTCCACTTTTTTTTCACTCGGTTTTGCTCTGGTCTTATGGTCTATTCTTTTCGCATTGGTGATAGGTTTTGCTTCGCCTTTTAAGTATTTTGGTTTCCGGCTACGGCCCAAATTTTGTTTTGGATATATCACGGGTAAAGTCGTAATGTACCCCCGTATTGATTGTAAATCAATTTTTTTGACAAAGTAATAAAGGTCTGGCATTCCAAAGGTGCCCCTCCCCACTGGAGGTTTATTTAAAAAAAAAATACCTTCGAAATTGGGCACTTTAGCTGATGGTAAATTTGCAATTAGATGAGATTATTCGAGAATGCACGACTAGGATTGCATCATGTCACTGTGGGTTATCACCTTAGTAATCCTAATCCAATTAATTCCTAGAATTAATAAATATACAGTCCTCCCTGTTTTTTGCCACTCATTAAATGATTTACGTTCTTTTAGATTTTTTTCATTTGCCCTCCAAATATTCTTTACTTTTTACAATAAAAACCAACTCCTCATAAATATTAATTAATTATACATAAGTCCCTAACATAATTTATCTGAAGCCACCACATATTTATAAACTATAAATAGACCCTTATCTATAAAAAAAAACTATAAATAGACTCTTACAATAGTGAGAGTGTAATCTTTAGTTACAATATATTTTTTTGATTATTTTGCTTAGAAATTTTTAGTCAAATAACCTAAAATCAGTTTTACTTATTATTGAATTTTTAAAATAAATAAAAAAATATTGAATATTCACACATGTAGAGTGCGTTAGACACCTAGTTAAAAAAGCTAAAGCTGTGAAAAGAGAACCCCACGAAAGGAAGTTGGCAACAAAATTTCCTGCACTACCAAATAAGAGTCCATGTCCCAAGCTAAAAGGGTATGAAGTCCCATAGCCACATTAATTACCACCAAACCTTAGCTCTCTACCAAATAGCTAGAACCACCATTCTTAAGCCTCTTTAACAAATGTATTGATTTGCATATGGAATTGGGGGTTCTTCAGCCTTGATAGAAAGCACTTGATGGCTATCTATATGACTTTAGACCCAACCCACAGATCTTCGAGGCCCGATGTGGGCTTGAAGGGCCTGGTATCAAAGAACATAAAAGAAAAAGTTCAAATAAATGCTTCTACAATACTTTTTTCGACTTGGGATTCAAAATTTACATAAGATCTAGTAGGAAAATAAATTTGAAAATAGGGTACAGACGGCCCGGTGTAACTCAAATTTTGGGCCTCCAAAGTTAATGATTTTCATGGCCCGATGTGGGTCAAATGCATGAGTTCATTAGGTTTTTACTGTTCTTATGCCATTGTTGTTGAATGTGTGAAATAAAGAAACTTGTTGTAAGATCCTAGTGTTTAATTAAAGTTCATTTCTTATCATGGCTTTGCTCTCTTCTGATTCAAAGTTTTCATATTTTGGTTGAGTAAATTCAATTGAGAACCCCAAATTTGTCTTTTGCACCCAAAAAAAAGTTGTGGGTTTTGTGCAATGCTTTCTGTGGGGGTTTTGCACCTTGCTTGTAACACACGAATGGAAATTTCCAAATGTTCTATCTGATTCAGGTGTTGTTCCTGCAAAATACAAATCATGACAATTTGCAAGGACTTGGAGGGACGACTTCAAGTATGGAATTTCAATTAATATTAGCTGGGATTGAGTCTATTCAAAGACTTGCCCAAGACAAATGGCAAATACTTGGGATGCCTATCTTAATCAGTCAATTGTCTCCCATTACTTGTGAAAACTGAAAAAATTGGGTGGATGATAGTTAATCCAGCCATGGATGATAAAGACTTAAGCCATGGACAATAGTTGCCACCAATTCTTTGGTCTGATGAAGTGTATCAGAGGCTAGTCGTTTTGTCTTGTGAAGCTTCAAGGTCTTGTTTTTCATAACCACTCAACATTGCCTTAGCTCAAACAAATTGCAAAGACTTGGAATGACTCTCTCAAGTCTTCGATGCAAAGACTTGCAGTGTCTTGTCAACCAATCGTGTTACTCTTACTAAAGGAGTGTATCGTTGGATTCTAGTTTGTCCTGTTTAGCTTCAAGGACATTTTTTTTTTTTACTTCAAGGACTGTCAAAGATATGTAGTGACTATGTCGATCAATCGTGTTCACCTCAGTGATGGAGTGGATAGATTTTTAGTTTTGTCTTGTTTAACCTTAAGGTCTGCATGATAACCGCAAAAGCCACTCTCTAGTCTCAATTTCCAATAATATCTCAATGTCAAATTAATAATGTATAGTGCCAACGAGTTATCCCTTATCACTACCATCACCATATTAATATAACACTGTTGCCATCAACCCAGTGAACCTTTCTACTCATCCCTATTAACTCTAATAAATAACCATGTAACAGAAACATGATTTTTGAAAATGATAAGACAGAAGGATATGAGGGCATGCAAAACCCCCATTCAAAGAAATCTTATGATGGACATCACATTCACTAAACATACTACTTGTTGAATGATAATATGAATATATACATTGATTCATTAAGAAAAATTGGTTGTTACTTATATGTGCCATTTGTTTTTGTAATTAAATTTTTATTATTATTAATTTTTTTGTGTTATCTCCGTTCAGCTCTTTGGAAGAATTGCAAAGGGATGATGCGGCACAAACCACATATATTACAAGTTCTACAAGCATCACAACAGCTAACGCACTGCTAACAGGTAATATCCATAATTTACTCCTTGTTCTGATAAGAAAATTGATTCATTGGCTGCTCTTCTTTGTTTCATTGCTAGCCTATTATGAAAATGAACTTTTGTTTAAGTTATGCGTATCAAGAAATACTATTATAGAAAATCACTTTGTGAGAGTATTCCCCAACTTAAAGTTTTTTGAGGTAGCGATTAGTTTTTTGGATGGATGACTTCAAGTATGGAATTTCATCTAATATTTTGCTGGGATTGAGTCTATTCAAAGACTTGACGAGACAAATGGCAAAGACTTGGAATGAATTTCTCAATCCTTTTCTCATTCAGTGTAAGTTACGGCAGTGGCAGTTTCAATCTCTGTCAAAGATATTCAATGAATATGTCAATCGATTGTGTTCACCTCAGTGATGAAGTGGATAGATTTTAGTTTGTTCGTTTAACCTTAAGATCTGCATTAGAACCACAAAAAACCACTCTCCAAGCCATAAAAGTGGTTTGATACTTATATGTGCTACTTGTTTTTATAATTAATTGCAGAGGGATAATGTAGCAGAAACATATATATTACAAGTTCTTCAAGCATCGCAACAGCTAACGCAATAATAACATGTAATATTCATAATTGTAATACAATAGCACAGTATACATATATATGGTTGTGCATATAATGGAATGAAACAAATGAGATTTATATTACAAACTAAAATTATAAGTTCCCTGACCATACGAGATACTTCCCTGCACACTTGCAGGGAATGGAGATCCAAGATAAGCTTCATTTTCATTGTATAAAAATTCTTCCATGACTGAAAAATATCAGTGGTGTCAAAAAATTGATCCAAGGATAAAAAATTGCAAGTGGCTTATAATTTTTTTCATGAATATATATATATATAGTTATTGATATAACAAAATTCACATAAAATGATTGGTTTTCCCTTTTTTGTACATTTTCTTCTTACGACTTTTTTCAAATGTTAATAAAAATATATTTAGCAAATGTTAATAAAAATAGGAGTTGATAAGAACTAAAAATTGTGACAAATTATCTATATATAACTGTTTGTTAAGTACTTTGGAAATTTGGACATTAAAATCAGGATGAGTTACATTTGAAAGTTAGATTGAAATATGGGTTGGATTATAGCTTTAAAAATTCAAGTAAAAAATAAACATTAGACCCCATTTATATACTTTAAAAAGATACTGAAAAAATGGTTATTTGCATTTCGCCCCCTAGTATAAATGCGTTATTGAGTTTTACTCTCAATTATTAATCATATTGCATTTACCCCCTAAGACTAGCAATAAACGTGCATTGACCGTCTACTTTTAAGGCAAATTATCAAAATACCCTTGAGAAATCAAAGGCTGAGATTGAATATTTTGTATCTCAAACATCTTATCTCGAGAAAAATACTAAGGCCTAACTGAAATCGTAATGATATGTCGAGGAAAATCAAACAGTTGATTTTAAAAAAAATTGCATCTTAAACAACTCATCTTGAGGATAATCTAACGATCCAAATTTAATCTTACATAAATCTCTAGGTCAATCAATGATTCAAATTTAATTGTGTGCATGTAGAGGTAAATCTAACAATTCAGAACACATCTTGAGAAAATTTGACGTTTAAGACATACTCACTTGAACTCTGTTATATGAGATGATGCAGTGCAAAATAATCAGAGACCTTTTTTCTTGTGTGTTGTAAAGAAAGCCCATGCTCCATGAACCTGGTTCAGGACACACTCACTTGGACTCTGTTCTTCTTATGGGCAGTAGGTCCTGTCATGGCCCAGTTCGAACATGACAGTGTGATAGTTATCACAGTTCTCCATCTTGGCTCAATAGAAACAGACAACAAAACAGAAACACTTATCAAAAGCATTTCACGTGCCCAATGGAATGGAAACCCTACCAATCCTTTGGCCTTCTCTGATATTTTCTTCGAACAATTGTAATCAGTGTTTGAACTTGATACCCCCTATAATGCCATAATCCAAAGTATCTTGACAAAATACCACCTTGGTTCAATTATTGTTAAGGTCTTTTGTTTTAAGTTGGATCCATCCAAATACATTATTACTATCCAAAATAAATACTGGCATAGTTTTGTAACTTTTGTTAGGTTGACAAACAAGATTTGTTCAATCAACAATAAATAGATTTGCTGTAATTTTCATCAACTTTAATGATCAATCAAGTTCATATCTTTTCAAGAGTGGTATAGATTTTTAACAACGGAAATTTAAAAACTCTCTCTTTATGCAAAGATAACTGACACTGTTATACCAATAATTACAAGGACCTGAACTCTGAACTCATCAAGAGAAGTGAATGCCAACCATGTTGAACAAAGAAAAAAGATGCAAGAAATCAACTCATGTGAGCTTGGACGACCTACTTATTTTGCTCGGATGAATAAATAGTAAGATTTGGATTGCATATGAATGTCAAATTAACTATGATAGGCAAAAGCCAATTGTAGAATTAATTATTAAATAATTGCATTATGTTTCATTGTAACTTAAGTTAAATTAGGCTAATTTTGTTTCACAAAAAATAAAATTTTGAGAATTTTTATTTCTCCCAAAAATTTTTATGTTTTTTTTTGTTTTTGAAGTCGAGCTGGGTTTTAAGGACTCCAAAACCTTTATACAAATGAAACAAAAGTAAAAGCAAATACTGAAACAAACTCTCACAAGAGAGGATTCACCAAAACAAACCTAGACTATAAACCAACTCAGCTTTTGTACATTTTGTTTACTTTCTTAGTTCTATTGAATTTCCGGGGACAGAGTCGAAAATCTTTGGTGTGGGTGTTAGAGAACGTCTTTGCAGCCAATTATGTAAACACATCATCATCATTGGAGAGGTCTGGCTCATGCTCTTCTTCAGGAACCTGACAAATTTCATGTCTCAATCTATTGCATGTGCGGTTCTTATCCACTTCCCATAAATCTTTTAACTAAATGTAGTTTGCCTTCACTGCATCTTTGCCATGACTTGCAATAGCTTCTCGCAATGTAGAAGGAACTACATTCCCCTTTTCGTATTCATTTATCATCGTTAACGCATATTCAATCCCAAGAAGAGGAAGGAAATCTTTCGCTTTATTCAGTTCTGCTTCGGTGAGTTGTATCACACTGCGGTGCCCAATTTGCACACCATCATCCTGTGAGCTGTTGTCTTTCTTTGCACCCGAACTATTGGCTGCCGGCATGTTGTTGACTTCTCCTACTTTATCATCCTCAATTGAGTTGGCCACAATTTCATTTGGGTACTTACTTTCATGTTGTGCCACCAATTCGTTGTCATTCTTGTCTATTGCCAGGTCTTCTACAACTGGTGCCTGATTTTCTTCTGTCATTGCAACATTGATGTCACTCACATTATGGGCACAGCTGTTGATCATAGTTGTGTCATATTTAGTTGTTTCTCCTTGCTTTCCAATCATTTTTTCAATCTCACTAGCCGCATACCCCGCCTCGAGAAGGCCTTCAGCCGTTGTTTCTTGAGAGGTCGTGTCACTAGCAGGAAAATTCTCCTTACTAACCAACTGATTATCTATTTGGTTATTCTCATCTTCAACAATGTTCTCCATAAGTTGCTCGAATTTGTTTGACAAACTTACTTTCACCGGATCGTTGGTCACTGACTGCTCAACCCCAACTCCCTCCTTGATTTTCTCACCCTGATTATTCTTTGCGCCACTCATGCCAACTTCTGGTTTTGTCGCTTTATTTTTGTTGGCCACTGGAACATATTGTTGCTTGATAATTTTGGCTTCCACCTTTTGTTTCTCAGTCTTCTCTTCTTTCACCAAGTTTAAGGTTGTCACATTGCCCTTATGACCTAACTTTTTTCTGCAAGTTTCCTCCTGATGCCCTAGCAATGAACAATAATTACAATATTTGAACCCCGGGTATTCAATTTTTTCCAAAAGCCCTATTGTTAGCCCTGTCTATCCAAATTCTATTAGGTAGCTTATCCGCCAAAGACATTTCCACGCAAACATAAGTAGAACCCGAGCGAGATAAACATCGAGTATGATCATCCATGCGCAAAAAACCACCAAAAGAGTTCACAATTGCTTTCAAAAAAGGAGGATGAAATAAATGCAAAAGCAAGTTAGGCAACTCTACCCATAAAGGAACCGAGATCGGATCCACTCTCAGACTGAAACCATCATGCCAGCGGAAGGCTTTAAAGCGGACTCCACGAATCAAAACGGAATCTCTCGATAGAACTTTCTTTGCTTCAACCTCCGATTGAAGACGTACCAAACGTGACGTTGATCAAGTAATCCTAGCGAGAAATCTTCTAGGATACCCCAAGTTTTGTGAATCGAAGCTCGAATGTAGTCCAACGTAGGCCGGTAACTAGAGAACTTTAAAACTATCACATGTTTTTCCATGAAAGTTTTCCCACGTGTCTCATCAGACGCTGTAATCCCAATGGCAGGTTCTCATTCTTTCCGAAATCTAGTTGCTTCCACCTGTATTTCCTTAATCTTATCAACTAGAATTTTTCCCCAATATCTGTGCGAAAGTAGGCTTAGGAGCTGCTTCAGTAGGTTCTCTGCCCCCCAAATGGGGAGGATTGACGGCTAGAGGAGCCGTCATAACCCACTGTGTCCTGATCAAGCCAGGCCTGAATAGCGACTGGCGGTGGCCGGTAGATCTGAAACTCTCGCAGAGCCTCTCGAAGTAGATCTGAAGCCTCTTCGCAGAGCCTCGCTACCCTCACAGAGAGCAGACCTCGCAGAGAGCAGCTCGGAAGATAGCCTCGCAACCCTCCTCTCATAGATCTGAAGAGAGCCTCACAGCCCTCCTCTCGCAGAGAGCAGACCTCGCTACCCTCCTCTCGCAGATCTGAAGAAGGCACAGATCTGGAGCCGACAGATCTAAAGGAGATGCAGCCTGAAGGAAGCAGATCTGAAGGAGATGCAGCCTGAAGAAGAGCTGATCTGAAGGAAGCCGAGATGAAGCCCTCTCGCAGAGAGCACTACCCTTCTACTATATTTAGATTCTCCCTCTTTGAAAGGGCTACAATTATTCAAATAGCCCTTTCAAAGAGTTGTTTTCAAACTTGCTCCTTTTTTTATGTTGTTTGCTTGTGTTGCAGAAATAAATGTTCAAATTGTCAAAAATTTGTCTTGTGCTAGAGTTGTAATGGTGGGGAGTATATGATGGTGGTGGCGGTGGTTGTGCTATGGAGATAGTGGTGGTTGTATCATGGTGGTGTTAGTAGTATTTAGTAATTGTGAAATAGTGATAGCCGTGTGTAATTTGTGACGGTGGTGCTATGGTGGTATTGATAGTGGTTTGGTGGTTGTGATATGGTATTGGTTGTGCTATATAAGGTGGTGATGTCAGTAGTGGTTTGGTGGTTGCGTAATGGTGGTGACGACAGTGGTCATGGCATAACTTGTGATGTGGTGGTGGCGGCGCTTGTGCTATGGTAGTGGTGATTGCAATATGAAGGTGGTGTTGATAGAAGTGGTAGTTGTGTTACGATTGTGGTATATGGTGTTGGTGGTGGCGGTCCATTGTGGTATATTTATCAATTTGGGAGGTTATAGTTGATTTAAGGAGGCACAGTGGCTTGTCTTGAGTGCAACTTATCACTCCAAACCATTCGATTAATTGATTCATCGTAGAGGGAATGTCTATAATAGGCTTGGCATTCATGGTTTGGGCTGCAGGGTTTCCACATGTGGAGCACGTGATTGGGACGCACCTGTCACAGTTTTATTTCTCATAAAAGAGGTCCTATATTGTCTAACAAATTTTATTTTTTTTAAAGATGGGGGAGGTGGTCTTGTAATATTGAATTGATCCAATGTTCATTCCTTCTTACACCCCACCTTAATACATGCATCCAATGTTCTAGGTTGATTTACTATAGCTTCGTGTTATTGGGAATTCCAAATCTGCTTTGACCTTTTACAATATTAAATTGCAGCTTCTTCCTCCACTCTATAAGTTTTAGATGATATCCACGTTCTCAACCATCTTCACTTTCCACATGTACTGAGTTTGAGTTTTCCACATTTACTGGATTCGGCATATAAATCAATCTAATGGTAGTGCTATCAATCACATCAATTGAAGCAAATTAACATATACAATTGAAGCAAATTAACATATACAAACACGGAATACAGATCTGATTTATTCACACACAATATGAAACATGCTACTTAATTAGGAATACAAACTCAATTCACATAAACCTCACAAGCAGACAATAGTAGTCTATCTATCACTCTAGATGAATTGCAACACCCAGATAATAGTCTCTTATATGATGCAGTTCAGTGATCACTTCTGCAATGTTCATACGTTCAATAGGGGATTCAGCAGAACATGTGACTCCCAGTCTTATCACTGACACTAAGCACTTGTGTATTTGAGCCCCTTGATTACGCTGGTTGGCAATGTTGACAGCTTCATCGGTGCTTTCTAAAAGCATTGTTGCATCCACAATGTTCATAACTTGTTCAGGCAAAGCCATTTTAGCAAAACTGTGAAGATTAAGCCCATTCTGAAACATGTCATCTGTTGGTTTCTTTCCGATAAACATCTCCAGTAACACTATTCCATAACTGTAAACATCTCCTTTCATGGACACCTCACCTCCCACTCCGTATTCTGCAAATTATAAACCTTACTTTGGTGAACTTATAATAAAAGCTTGTTAGGTGCTAAGAGTTAGAATTGAAATTTGACTAGAATACTTATTGTGAACATATAATGACGTTATATGTGTTGATTAATAACTTCTTGTTGAATAATCCCTAATAGAAAATGATTTTGGTACAACATGTAAAATTTATTGGCCATGATAGTTAGGTATAAAGTACAAGTTCATTTCAGCCCAAGTGGAAATTCGATAATGTAATGCAATATTGTTTCAATAGACTAAAATCATATCCCGGTTTTTTGTTTACTCTCACAACATTCTTAGACCAAAACTAAAAATTCCAAAACATGAAAACTATAGTAGAAGGATTTACCTGGAGCAACATAACCAATTGATCCCTTTATTGCAATAGAACTACCTTGACTTTGTGAAGATTTGTAATCATTGGTGGAGAAAATCTTTGCTAAACCAAAATCAGCCACATGAGCCGTCATGTCATCATCAAGGAGAACATTGCTCGGCTTTAGATCACAATGGACAATTGTCATTTGGCAATGGTTGTGAAGATAATCCAGTGCAGAAGCAACGTCAATAGATATGTTTAACCTTTGCAAGAAGTTCAGCTTCAACCCAAGTTGTTGACTTCTTTTAGGATGTAACCACTTCTCTAAACTTCCGTTGGGCATGAATTCAAATATCAATGCTTTGAAATCATTCCCTTGAAAGTCGACTCCAGAACAAGCTGTGATGATTTTGAGGAGATTTCGGTGTCGAAGATTTTTCAAGGCATTGCATTCAGACAAGAAACTCTTAACAGCTCCATAGTGTTGAAGATTTATTACCTTAACCGCAACAATTGTGCCAGCTTGGGAAAGAACCGCTTTATACACTGAACCAAAGCTTCCAACACCAATTAAATTGTCAATTGAAAATCTGTGAGTTGCCTCGAGAAGCTCCGCATAAGTAATCCTTGGGAATTGATTGATAAATAATGATTCGGAAGTCGGCTTTGCTTTTGATACTCTTTTTCGGTAGCACACGAAAATTAAGCACATTAGTACAACCAAGCAAATGCTTACTACAATCACAAGCATAACCACTTTGAAAAATTGTGACTTTCCTGATTTGTTGTAATTCTGGCATGGTGGCAACTTGAGTTCAGCAACCCCTCCGCAAAGCTTATTATTTCCCACAAGTGAAACCGCGGTAGCATTGACAAAGACACCAACCTTTGGAACTGAACCCTCCAAGTCATTATAAGACAGATCCAACTGAACTAGAGAAGTGAAATTCTCCAGATATGGCGGAATCTCCCCTGATAACTTATTGCGAGAAAGATTGAGTGCATTTATACCTTTCAAAGCACCCAATGACTGAGGAATACTTCCCGTAAATAAGTTTTTGGCCATGTAAAGGTACTGTAAAGTCAAACAAGCTCCAAGCATGCTTGGTATACTTCCAAAAAATTTGTTACCCGAAAGGTCCAAGTACACAAGATTGGTCAAGTTACTAATTTCGGATGGTAAGGGACCACTCAGAGAATTGTTAGATAAGTCGAGCTCAATAAGGGATGGAAGATGAAAAAGTTGTTTGGGAAAGGTACCACTGAGTCTATTATCATTGAGGTAAAGATTAAGTAAACTTTGACAGCTAGCAAGACTAGGAGGTATTTTTCCTTGTAGCTTGTTGCTGCCCAAGTTTAGAGTGTTTAATTGTGTTGAATTGTGATAGAAGGAATCTGGAATTTGTCCAAAGAATTCATTGCCTGGCAAATACAGTTTAACCATTTGAGGAAATACTCCAATCACTTTGGAGATATCACCTTTAAGATGGTTGTCTGAAATATCAAGGGCGCTCAAATTCATAAGGTTTCCAATTGAAGCTGGGATACTTCCATAAATTTGATTCCTGAATAAATTCAAAAGTGTAAGTTTGGTGGAGAGATTTCCTATTGAGTTAGGCATGGGTCCTTTGAGATAATTCATTGAAACTTGTAACCGTTCTAAGTTGGTGCAATTGGTAAAAGAAGTGATAAAGTGCATGTCATCTACTAGTTGATTTGAAGCAAGGGATAGATCTGCAAGATCTTGAAGCATTCCTAGGTTTCTTGGAACATGTCCTGTGAAGCGGTTTACACCAAAGTCTAAATACTCAAGTTTTGAAGCATTGGGAAATGACAATGGGATGGGACCTTCGAGTTCATTGCCTACCACCAAAAAACTTTTGAGATTAGGAAGTGTAAGGCCAATTTCTGAAGGAAGGCTTCCATCTAGATGGTTTATTGCTATTGAGAAATGTGTGATATGTGAGAGATTGTAAAGACAAGAAGGAACTTTGCCAGATAATTTGTTTCTATAAACACCAAACATTTCTAGCTTTCTTATGTGGCAAAGATCATCTGGAATGCTTCCCGTCAAACTATTGTATCCAATAACTAGAGCAGTAAGAGAAGAGAGATTTCCTAGCAAAGATGGAATGTTTCCTTTGAGTTCATTTTTTTTAAGAAGCAACACATTAAGTTTTGATAGAGAGGCGAGCTCGATTGGAATCCCCCCTGAGAGATAATTGGATCCTAAATCAATTTCGCGAAGTTTAGAGCAATAGGTAAGATTGGTAGGAATTTCATGGTCAAAGGAATTGTTTGCTAGAGAAAGGACCTCTAATCGGGATAATTGACCAATTTCTTGGGGTATTGGACCATGGAAATAGTTTTTGCCAAGCCTGATTTCTCGAAGAAAGGAGAGGTTCCCAATGTGGGGGGAGAGCGTACCTTCAATCTTGTTTGATTGCAAGTCTAGGACTGTCACCCTATCACGATGGCGACGACTGCATGTGACTCCATTCCAGTCACAGAAGTAGATGGAGTTGTTCCATGAATTCAATGCTTTGAGTGGATCACTATTTATCTTTTCTTTGAAGGCAAGTAGCGCCAGACAATCTGGTGCGGAGTTCATGGTGAAGGCAATTGCAGTGAATGCATTGACGCTGTTCCATATTAGTACTGTGAGAATGATTGGGAAGCAAGAGAAAGACATCTTTCTTTAGGAAAAGCAATATAAATGAAGGGGGAAATTAGAGGACATGGTGTTCAGTTGATATCTTAATTTGATATATATAGATATTAGATTAGAAACAAAATGCACTGAAAAATAGTGTGGTAACGACTTGACGATAAGTGTGGAGTTTCTTTCTTCTTACTAGTCTAGCTAGCTAAAGTCTTCCAAGTGATGATGCATATTCAGACCTGTCCATTATAAAAGTAAATTATCTATTCATTTCATGTAATAATTAAGTTCGACTACGATAAGTGCAGAATTTCTTCTTGTATGATTAGTGTGGTTTACTCTGTTTTCTTGTAACATGCAGTAACGAATACGTTGTGGAATAGAAATTTATGGGAGGAAAAAAAATATCGATCTTAGAAATCCTTGCTTTTCTCATGAGGAATCTATAACAAAAATTGAATAACATGAGGCCAATGGAATTGACTAAGGTACATCCCACTTTGGACTAAAATCTTCTTGAAGATTATCAACAATAGGAAGTGGGTTTGGTAAAGAGCTGTTCTACACAGTGAGGAAGCGGGAGATGAAATCAGCGAGGGAGGGAGAGAGGGGACCGCCCATCCTCCTAGGGATGTGTGTCGTCATTTTTCATGTGCGCATTTCGAGGGAGATGGGCAGTCCCCTCTCTCCCTCCCTCGCTGATTTCCTCGCCCACTTCCTCGACATTTAGAATTCCAGTTTGGTAAATGAGTCTGAAATAGTTCTTTGGAGTGAAATCTACTGCAAAGTGGGGTTGGTTAAATTCACTAACACCCCGTTTCTCAGATAAACGAATGAAAACAGCCGACCATTATATGCAATTCAAAGAAAACATTTAATCATGAAAGCAAGAAGAAACTCCACACTTATCCTTCAGCAATATGTGATCATTGTTAAGTCAAGTTTTTGTATTCTACCTTATTCTAACGCTTTGCACCCTATTGCATTTGGTTCGGTTTCTATTATTCAGTTTTAAATCGATTTGAATTTTTTTTCGATTCCGTTGATTTTCAGGAATCAATTACAGCCGTCTGAAGTCTGAATTATGATGAAAAAGTCTCACGTTGGGTACAATGATTTTAAGAATTTTTTATTAAGTTGGATAGTGATAGTTACATGCTAAGAAAATTGAATGTAGACATGTATAGGTCCAATGGCGGAGCCACGTATAGAGGAAGGAGGGCGGCTGACCCTTTCAATCTTCCAAGTTTGTTCAAATAGAACCTTTCTTATTGTCGAGGAAAGGGACGAGGGAACCGGTGAAGGGGAGGGGTTTTACCATTCTTTCTCCTCGAAATTCGTGTTATTGCACATTTTAAGAGTGTAAGTGCGCATCTCGAGGGGGATGAGCAGTCACACCCTCCCCCTCGCTGATTTCCTCGCCATTTAGAATTTCTGGTTCAAATAACATAGAGATTGGTGTCCCCTAAAAGATCACTTAACTATTGCTCCCACAAAATTAGGCATATTATCATTTAGAAGAATTTTATTCTCTTCAAACTTGAAATATTTTATTTTAGCTCCCTAGAGAACTAATTATCAATCCTAAATAGCTTCCTCAACTACAGGGTGACGTGGTGTGATATTGAAATAATGATAAATCTCAAAATTATTTATGCATATCTCGAGGTTGTTGCAAACCTCCTTTGATGATGTCATATCATCCTGATTGCAAAACCTGGCTCCTTAGCCTCACTCATTATAGTTATAAACAATTCTAGGCAGCTGGGGAATACAGCCATTTTTTTTGTCAAGATTTGGATATTTTACACTTCTACGCCTTCTATAAATGATGTTTGTGGTTATGTCTTAAAGAGAATAAGTAAAACTGTAAAAAAAATCCAAACCTGGCCAAAAAATGGTTGTGTTTCCTAGCTGCCTAGACTTACTCTTAGGGTGTGTTTGGTTGCATGAAATTTTATGTCATGGGAATCCATTAGGAGACCCCTACATTTTAGACTAATTTGAGATATCATTCCACATCCACCATTTGATTTTTAGATCAACGGTGGGAATAAAAGTCTCATGAATATGGAAATCTCACTCGTTGGTCCCCCAAGGCATGTGATTCTCATGTTCATAAGACTTTTATTCTTGCTATTAATCACAAAATCAAATGGTGACTGTGTAGTAATACCTCAAATTAGCCTAAAATATAGGAGTCCCCATATGAATTCTCATGGCATATGATTCCATGCAACCAAACACACCCTTATAGTTATACTTTGTCATTTCTTCTAGGTATATCTCTATCCGTTATATAAATAATTATATCCTACAATATAATTTCAATAATTTTTCCTAGACATTGATCTTTCTATTAATGTAACGTCTTTTGTCTCCTCTAATTTTTGTTATTATATACAAATACAAATTAGGTATGTACATTAAGGTGCAAATGTCCATTAAATTGTTATTCAACGTAGAAGTTACATGCAATTTGTCGTTGGAGACCAATTCTTATTGGTGCATTTAAAATATTTCTCCTCATTTTTATCAATAAAAAGCTTCAATTTATTATTTTCAAAATTCAAAATTTTGTGTTTGTTGCTATAATTTGCCCGCTCTAAAATCCTGGCTATACCACTGTATAGATCCCTGTTCATAATTTCATTGTAGCTTTTGTGCGAGGTCATTAGAAGTTTTATTAAGAAATTTTAAATCTAAACCTTCTCGCGAATGCTCCAATAACAAAATGGAAATTCGATTGTAATAGTAAAAATAATATTGTAAGCACGCGTAGCATGCCCTCAAGGGGTTATTTAAACTAAAGGATATGAATAAAATTCGAACATTGTACTACATTTATTTTGCATGAAGTTGTACTATTTTCATCCATTTAATTTGAGGGTTGTTGGTAGTCTAAACCCCATATTTCTTGTGGTTTGATCTAATTCTCATCATAACTTCGCATAGGGGTAGTTGGGCAGAGTAGTACTAGGGTGCATGATTTCGTGGGAAATTTTTGTGTTGCACTCTTCGTTCATTTGTAAGACTTATGGCAAATGATATTATAGCTCCAACGTTGGAACTTTGTTGGTATCGAGTTACTCATTTGATTAAAAACTGGTCCACCCCAAAGACTAGAGGTTCAATTGATGTTCGACATAGTTGCAATTGCAATGTATATCTCAAACCACACATGCATTTCATATTCTAGTTAGCTAAAGTCTTCTAAGTCAAGATGCGTGGATGTATTTAGACATCCACGTCCATTGTAAAGTCAAATTTTTGTATTGTACCTTATTCATTTCAGACCAAGCAATATGTGATAATTAAGTTTTATGAAGATAAAGTGTGAAATTTCGTCTTGCTTTTATGATTAATCATTATATGTTTTCTTTGAAATGCATATAATGATCACTCTGTTTTCAGTCACTTAACTGCGCATTGGAGTGTTTGTGATACCAGATGAAGTGTCCAGATCGCGTAATAGCTTTCTGTGCTTAGGCTGAAATACTGTAATTTTTAAGAATTCAAATATGGCTAAAAATTCGTAAGGCTACCAAAGATTTTTCATATTGTTGGTTGTAAGAGTCTGGCAGTTCTCGTGTAACATGCCTGATTGTGTTTTGGACCCCTTGATTACTTTATCAGACAAACACTTTTTCTTTTGCGTTGTTTCCACGAAAACCTTGTAAATTACTGCATTCGATCAATAGCATCTAAGATAAGTCGTAAGCGAAACTCCACCAGATTAATACAATTTGATGACAACGAAATATGAGCCATTGATGAGACACAGTTCAAGATTGCATGTACCTCATCAGGATCTCCATTGCCCCTAATACAAAGAAAATCTTAACGCATAGAAGGTTTTTATTTATTTATTATTATTATTAATAAAAAATTGTGTTCATTAGGACATAATCCACTCTTTGGCCCCAATTAAATATTAAGTCAATCAATCAACACTTGGACTTGCTTTTCCAAGTCATTATTAGCTTACATAATGCAATTCACACCAAGTACCAATCACTTTTAGAAAAGAATTATAACTGCACTGTGAGTGCATGGTAAGCGTAACTCGACAATTAGTGTCGGAACGACTTGACTTGGTAGACTTCGGGTCATGTTAAGCAACAATATTTGATGACCAAATTGATCAATAAAACCACACATATGCACTTCATGGGTTTCATATTTTATCTATATATACTTGTCCACTGTAAACAACTTACTTATTGGTTTGGAAAACCAAGTATCTGTCTAGAAGCTCATTCACTTCAAACCACACAATAAGTATGGAATTTCTTCATGCCTTCTTTTCTACGATTATATCTAGAAAATTAATATTTTCTTTGTGATTTTCTTTTTTAAAAAATTGAATCAATAACCCTTATTTATTAAAAAAATTCTTATACGTACCCAAGTGGGAAACTTCGAGTTTTAAAGTTGGTAACTTGAGTGATAAATTTTGTATGTCATGTTAGTAATTAAATGAGTGGTACATTTTGCTACACGATGGTAACTTTATACATAATACCAAGGTAAGTTAATGCACACTGGGTGATAACTTTTTGTTGATGTACCATACATCCAAATTAGTATATGTACCAAAGCATCACTCTTAAATTTGTTTATTTAATCCGTGCCTAAATGCTACGATGAATACCTTGAAGGTAATGGTGTAACAACCCGGGAAGTAGCTCAAAATTTTAACTTTTTTGTTATCATTATAAATAGGCACTTTTTAATTTTAATGCAACTATTAGGGTGTACCATATCGAATTACGCTTTATTTCAGTCTCGAAACATGCATAACGTGTCAGTTATAAACACCGCATAGTTGGCTTAAATACAATTATTTCATATAATTATTCTTCCAAAAACTCTTTTCAATATGAGCCTCAGCTAACTTTCTTATCTTGGAAAATGTTAAATGTAGTGTCATGAGTAACACGGCAATGGTAGCTCTTCTACTCCAATCTTAGATTCAATCATGCCCGACATCTTGGAAAATATTTTGGTCTTGGCCAAATCTCTATCATTTATTTTGTAGTCCTAAAAGGAAAATAAAGGGAACTGAATACAAAAAAATCAATCAATCAGCAATGCAGTGACAAGTAGTGTCGGAAGGACTTGACTTGGTAGACTTTGGGTCATGCTAAGCAACAACATTTGATGATCAAATTGATCAGTAAAACCACACATGCATTTATGGGTTTCATATTTTAGCTAGACTTGTCCAATGTCAACAACTTACTTATTGGTTTGGAAATTCAAGTATTTGTATTGAAGCTCGTTCACTTCAGACCACACAATAAGTTTGGAATTTCTTCGTGCCTTCTTTTTCTACAATCATATCTAGAAAATCAATATTTAAAAAAAAATTGAATCATTAACCCTTATTTATTAACAAATCAACCCACACCACACCACACCACACTTCAATTTTAATTTTTTTGTTTTGGTCAAGTAAAAAGAAAGGGAAGAAATTTCTCATTATTACAATATTGAATTAGATTAGTGTTAGCTGGCCTAAGCACCAACTAACTAAATAAGTATTGGGTCATTAACCCTTATTTATCAAAAAAAATATTTTATATACCCAAACGTGAGTAACTTAAGTGAATGATAACTTTTGTATGCCATGTTAGTAATTGAGTCAGTGGTACTTTTGCCACACGATGATAACTTTATATAGAGTACCAAGTGGTAACTTTTTTTTTTGGAAAGCGAGCTGGGTTTTAAGGACCCAAAACCTTTATATAAATGAAACAAAAGCAAAAACAACAATAAAAACAGAAACAAACTCTCACAAGAAAGAGAAGTCTAGTGAGAGTGAACATGGTTACTAGGCCTATAAAAATCTTCAACTAGCATCGGCCAAAGAAGAAACCTCTTGTTTTTTTTTTATCCATGTCTTCTTTGTTAAGGAGAAAAGGATTCAACATTTGTACTTTTTGTTTGCTTTCTTAGCCCTAGAGGATCTTCGAGGGCAGAGACTAAAATCTTTAGTGCAAGATTTTAAAAACAAATCGCTTGCAACCTCTTTACTAGAAGTATCTTGCTCATGTCGTAACTTCCAAAATACGGGATCAATGTACATTAGGATCTTTAAGAGAAGAGTAATCTTTATCAGTTTATAGTGTGTTGACCAGTTCTGGTCTTTAATGGGTTACGGGATCCTATAAAAACCCCGCTCGACTTCCAAAAAATAAAAATAAAATAATGTATATCTCAAACCCAATTAGCATAGCAATTTTTTGATGACAAATATCAAGTACAAAACAAGGAAATACGAATTAAACGATTCGGACTTATTACACTGCACAACATAATCATCCTCACTAGCCGTAATGCAAACAAGTAAAGTCAACAGCTTAGTGCAACCAGATCATCAGCTTGTTTGCTGCAAGTGAAAAAACAGGAGAAGCTTAGCAATTCAGGCTGTCAAATTTTTATCAGTCATTTTGTAAATGAACTTAAGTATAGAGAGACTATGTACCAAAAGGCGCATCTTCAAGATTGCAATTCTGGTTTGTGTATATGCCTCCACCTTCTCCATCTCCTACATAATAGATTCAGCAAATGTTAAGATATTGATTTTATAAGTTTATCCGTTAGTAGAACTAAGAAAATATGTAAAGCCATTGATAGTGCACCTCGAGCCATAATGTGAGCTTAGGCCTTCCTATCGTGATGTCATAATTCTTTACATCCAACAATAACCGAGCATATCGCTGAAAGAACGGTATGTAGGCAATATCCACCTGAAGGTCACATGTAAATGTTAACTCAACAATGGAGATAAAGATTACAGGTGAACTGAAAAAGAAAAAATAGAAAACATCCAACGTGGAGAAAATGATAATTTACCAGACTAAACTGGCCAAGGAAGAAAGGCCCTCATTGAATTTGGAGATAGCAGTTTCCAGGTGATCGAAAGTAGAATATGATGCAGGTAAGTGATAGCAGTTTTTCTTCTAATCGGTCGATCTAGTAAGAACCAAGGGAGTACTTGGTGCAAAGAGCGGAAAAATCTTCAGTTTCCTTGCCAATTGCTCCTTTTTGTCGAATTTTAGTATTGCAATTCACATACTTAGCAGCTTGATAATGGAAGGTATGCAATGTGGTATGCTATAAACTTGATGAAAAAGCTACTAATAATTTGAACAACACAGCCTTTGTCGAAACTGATAATTCATAATTATACTGAAATATTTCATATCCAACATACATTCATACCCAGAAGGATAAACATCATCAAACGAGTCAATCACATAACACTCGCAAGTTTTTATTCATTTATTTACTTTTAGAACACATTCCATGCTAAGCACACACGTCAAACACACTCCTAAGCATATAAACAACGAAAGCATACTGTGTGTACCACACTTCAGCCTGCACGACTGTACCCACTGTTCTGTACACAACACGCTAGCAAGGTAGCATTGGTTCATGCATAGTTCATCAGTTCAACTGCAAGAAAAATAAAGGAGAAGCTTAGCAATCATGAAGATTCTAAATTATAGCTAACTGAAAACATATCATAAATCACAAATACAGTTACGATTGCCTACCCCAAGGCGATTCTTCAAAATTGTAACCAGAACCTGCGGATCCCATTTTGTTTGTTTATACGCATCTATTTTTCCAATTCCTGCGCAACAAGGTAATGCATATTTAACACCAATATCATCCTTCTAGTCACTAAAGAAGAGGTAACTTTGTCATGACATCAAAAGTGATCATCAAAGGCAGTATCTCGTCAGCCTTCCTACTCTCAAAATTAGGTGCTAAAAATCTTTCATAAGACTCAGTAATGTGCATTTCCTGGCTTGCCTCTTAAACATCGTATGAAATTCTAAGCAAAAAATCAGATTTCAAACAAGGAAGCAGAAATCCTCTCTTTTCAAGGTGTCAAATTCAAATACAACCTAATCCTTACACAGATCTTAAGTTATATCAATAATATTGAGCAGAAGAGCATACCTCGATCCATAATGTCAGCTTAGGCCTTCCTGCTGTGATGTCGTACTTCTTCACATCAGACAACAAAAGAGAATATCTTTCCACGAACGGAGCATAGGCTATATCCACCTGAAAGTTAAATATGAAAATCATTGAGAAAGATAATGAACCGTGCAAAATGATATACAGAACACGCAACAATTGTCATACTATTTGTCAGTTTTTGTAAAATAACACCGAACATAACACAAAATGACTTGCTTTCAGGTTCAGTAGAGCAAACATATTAAAGGATAAGGATCCTGTCTCAAGTTCAGCTCAAACTGCTCTGTTTTACTCAAGGATGCACCGACTCTCCGAAAAACCCCCGAATCGCGCGTCAAATACGTGTCGGACACGGATTCGCGCATGACACGCGCTGGACACGTATTGGACACGGGGTCAACGGTCAAAATTCGTTGACTGATTTGGACACGGTCCGGACACGGTCAAATACGGTCCAGACACGGTCCGGGGGAGTCAAAATTCGTTGACTGCGAAAATTTTTATTTCGCCCGATTTTCTCTCCCACCACAGACAGAGCAGCAGAGAAAAAAAAAAAAAAAAAACCGAAGCCGAAAGAAACCCTAACTGAGTTTTTTCCATCGATCGATCGATCGATCAAGGTCAAGAGTCGACGGAGGAGAAGAGATCGACAGACGGAGCGGAGTGATGGCGTCCTCATCGACACCAGGACCAGGTACGATCGATTTCTCGATCGATTTCTTTTTTTTTTTGTTCCTGAGATGTATCGATCGATCGATCTTTCATGTTATGAGTTGACCCATTTCATCGATTCATCGATTTCTGTTTTGTTTTTTTTGTTTTTTTTTTCCTGAGATGGATGGATGGATGGATCGATTGTTCCTGTTATGAGTCGACCCATTTCATCGATCGATTCATCGATTTCTGTTATTTTTTTTTTTTTCCTGAGATGTATCGATCGATCCCTGTTATGAGTTTCATCGATTCATTCGATTTTTTTTTTCCCTGCAATTCCTTCCTGGCTTCCTGCGATTGTTGAATTTTTTTTTTTTTTTTTTTTGCAAGTTGAATACTCTGAATCAGTGAATCTATGACATGAATTTTTTTTTTTTTTTTTGCAAGTTGAAATTTTTTCGTTTTGAAAGTATGCATGCATGATATTAAATACCAAATTTCGTGAATTCATTATGAATCAGTGAATCGATTTCTGAATCACTTTCCAAATTTCGTTTTGAAATTTTTTTGCAATTCCTTCCTGGCTTCCTTTTTTTTTTTTTTTTTTTTTTCTTCTTCCTGTGATTCATTATGAAAGTATGCATGCATGATATTAAATACTTGCACCTATTTGCTGGAAAGTGAAAAGTTAAAAGTTAAAACTAAATAATAAGAAATTAAAATTGGTTTTAGCAGGCCAAGGAACTGGGGATGATCTTTGGAAGCATGTGACAAAATTAGGAAAACCAAATGAAGGGGGGGAAACCTTAGATGGAAGTGTAATTATTGAAGAAGAGATATAGCCGCCTTGCTGGTGACTGGTGAGTTTTTAAAATTATCAATTTACAGTATCAAGTTAATGAAATTATATGGGTATGACTTGACTACTTGACTACTTTATGAGATTTACAGTATCAATTTACAGTATCAAGTTAATGAAATTATGCCTTTATGAGTATGAACTATGACTTGACTATTTGAGCAGTTGAGCTTGACAGCCTTGACTTTATGATGCATTTGTAAATTTGAATGAATGAATTTGAATGTATTATTGATATGTTTGAATTTGATGAGTTACAAAAAATATATATTAAAAAATTAAGTTTGACCGTGTCGCCGAGTCGCCGAGTCCTATTTTTTTGAAAATTGCCGAGTCGCCGTGTCGTGTCCGTGTCCGTGTCCGAGTCCGTGCATCCTTGGTTTTACTACATTCATGAACTGTATAAGTTTCAAGTCATAAACCAATGCAAGAGAAGGTAATGGTAGCATAAGGAACAAAAACAGGACACCAGTCCTCATAGAACAGGATATAGTTGAGAAATGTCATGTATTGTCAACCATATCGAGAAAAGTGGCCAAAACAAACAAGTTTAGAACATGAGTTTCTTTGCAAATCTCTGCAGCATATTTCAAAATGTTGAAATGAATTCTCTCAGTGTTTCTGATATGTTACCAAGAGCATTCCAACTCTCAGAACTGGATTACATTAGTTTCTTAAAAAGGCATCTGAAGATATACTTCAGAGATACTTAAATGACATGAAAACTCTAGAATAATGTGGAGAAAGGGTAACTTACCAGACTAAATTGACCAAGAAAGAAAGGCCCATCATCGAATTTGGTAAGAGCCTTTTCTAGGTAATCAAACGTAGAACCTGATGCACATGCATAAGTGATGCAAATCAGACAATCGGCCCATTTCTAGATAAAAAAATATGTTTTTCTATTTTATTTTATAATTTTTCAGGAAAGAAGGCGTTCGATCCTACCTGCATCCGAGTTCCCTTTAAGTGCACCCATAACCTCTGCACTGAAGGTGTCTGTGTAGGCAAACAACTCTTCAGCAAACTCCTTTTTGGCTGGATCCTACAGTTTTGCGGATTATTCACCAAATTAACTATTTGTAAAAGTGAGACTATAAATCATGGGCCAAAACATAAGATCAGCGCCTTACATCTGGGAGAAGGGCAGGCCCTTCAAAGTGACTATCCACATATTTAATCAAATCAAGACTCTCTCCTTTAACTTCATTATTATGTTCCAATGCAGGCACCCGCAGAAAAATGAGTTTCAGAAATAAATCGTAGTTGCAAACTGAATCCAACACTTTGGTGTCAAGAGCAAAGATAAATCTCGCCGGAAACCCCGTGTTAATAAAAAGTTTTGTTAAAGAAAACATCCGATTTGACCAAATAAGTGATGCTAATGTATGTTTCCTCTACGTATGATATGATCAATATAAGAATGTTATCTCCAAAGTAACATCACCTTATTTGCAGGATAGACTTTCTCCTTGTACCAAGCAGGTCTGTTTCCTAGATCAATAGGAACCAATTTGATCTTGTCCTGCAACCCCTGCTCCCAACAAATAAGAATTACTCAGAAATGAACTTTAATACAGAGAGCTTGAAGCTCCTTAATGAATAATTAGCATTCTATACTCGAAACTACAAAAATGGCTTGAACTCTTGAAGTGCAAAAAGAAATGGAAATGAACAAGAACCTTGTAGTTGCGGGTAATCCACACACGTTGGTGCATAGGGGCAAATAAAAGAGGTATACAACCTACAACCATGAAATTTGCAATAAATTAGAATATTTACATTGGAAAAAAAGACCCCCCCAAAAAAAAAACCTTCATCTGAATTTATCGAAACTAAAGGTACATAGCTAAAAATATTTATAACTCCAGTAAACTAAAACCCCTATTGTCAATGAAAATCAAACAGGTTACATCACAGACAGAGGTGGAATTTAGTTGTTTGATGTTAAGGGTAAGTCTTAAGTATCTTGAATTTAGTGGAGGCTACTGAAAAATATTTTCGCAATCTCATATTTTCGCAATTGTTTAAAGTGTATCTTTGTCGGATACTGATAGTTAGTCCAACATAAGTTCAAAACCACGTTAAGACCATATTAGTTCATGTTTCCGAAAAGTAAATGGTAATACTGACACGAATGTAATCCATAATCCAGTATCCAGTGCGGTTCCACAATTGATGGATTTCTTCCTTTTCGTTGTTCTCGCATAAACTCATGTTGTGGTTTACTAGTTCTTTTTCTTCTGATTCACATTTCGAAACTGTGGGTGATCCCCATAACCCCACAAGGGAAACAGAAGTGACTTGTTTGATCTCTCCATAACAAAACTATCATCTTTGATCATTTTCTCCTTTACCAGAATTGGAACTTTAACCATAGCTAGCAGTAGATCAACAATGGTGATATTCTAGACCAATTTTAGCAAAACTATCATAAGCAATTGTGAAGCATTAGTCAAATGAGGTGGGAGATTGTTAGGCAATGGTGGGTGGCAACCATTGTTGACATAGTTAGGCCACCCACCACATCTTCTAGTCAAGAATGGTGGCTAGGTGGGTGGCAACCACCATTGTGGACTTCTTCCTCACCAACCAAATGGAGAGCCTATAAAAGGCCTCTCCCATTCCTTGTTCTAAGCATCCCAAATCCCACAAGGATCATCCCATCCTAAGCTCAACCTCAAACCATCCCAAATTTGTTAACAGCTTAGGAAAATTAAGCTTGTGAGAGAAAAAGATTTAGAGTGTTTTTTCTCGGGTGTAATTGGGTTGTGGGTAGTGAGTTGAGAGTGGTTGTAAACACTTGTATTTCTCCATTAGTGAAGGTTTGCAGCAGCCCGTGGATGTAGCCCAAGTTTTGGGTGAACCACGTAAATTGTGTGTGTTCAAATTATTTAGATTTGTGTTAAAGTACTGTTCACAGATAGACATAGTACTGTGCACTATTCATACGTACGGTACTATTCATCTGTACGAATAGTTCACACATACGATACTGTTCACACCCGGTGGTTAGCTTCCGCAGCAACACGAGGGTATCCCTCGTGTGGTACCAACAATTGGTATCAGAGCTTTTGTCAGATTTGGGTGGTAAAGCTCAAATTTGAGGTGTTTGGTCCTGAGAGAAGCTAGTGGAGGAATGACTTCTACCAGCGGCACAGTTAAAGTTGGGAAGTATGAGATTGAGAAGTTCAATGGGAAGAATGACTTCTCCTATTGGAGGATGCAAATGAAAAATTTGCTAATCTCACAGAAATTGCACAAAGCTTTGGCGGGTAAAGAAAAGAAGCACAAAGATATGTCTGATGAGGATTGGGAAGAGTTAGATCTTGAAGCACGAGCGTCAATCATTCTATGCCTTGAAAGGGATGTTGCTTTCTTGGTTGATGGTGAGGTAGCGGCTGCGGACGTATGGTCAAAGTTGGAGGCAAACTTCATGACGAAGACTCTAACAAATCGGATCTATTTGAAGTCCAGATTGTATACTTGCAAGATGGAGGAAGGTTCACCAATCCGGGAGTACATCAACAAGTTTGATAGGTGTATATCAGACTTGAAAGACATTGATGTGAAGGTAGATGATGAGGATCAAGCACTTCTACTACTTCTTTCGTTGCCGAAGTCTTATGAGAACCTAGTACAAACATTGATGCTTGTGGGTGACAATCTTACCATGGATGAAACTAGAACGTCACTTCTAGCGGATGATCTTCGGAAGATTGCAACTAGTGGCATGGCTACTGGTGGTAACAAGGAGCAAGCACAATGGTTGTTTGTAAAAGGCAGAAGCAAGGGAGGAAAGTCTAATTCAAGTTCTAGACCTCTTGCTGAAAGGTCGTGTTTTAAATGCGGTGAGCTTGGGCATTTCAAAGCAAATTGTCCTAACAAGAGAGCAGGATGGAAGAAGAAGAAAAACAACAACAACAACAGAAAGGCAGAAGGGAAGCAAGAGGCTGGTTATGCTTCGGAAAAAGGGAGCAATGATGATTGCTTCTCCGTCACATGTGAAGAAGAAATCTCCGACAAGTGGATTCTTGATTCTGGTTGCTCGTACCATATGTGTCCAAATAGGAAGTGGTTTACTACCTATAGAAGCATTAATGGTGGAACCGTGTTGATGGGGAATAACCATTCTTGTAAAACGGTGGGGCTTGGTTCTATTAGAATCAAGATGCATGATGGAGTGGTAAGAACTCTGATAGATGTGAGACATGTCCCTGATTTGCGGAAGAACCTTATTTCTGTTGGTGCTTTGGACTCCGGTGGCTGTAAGATAGTTACATGGAATGGAGTGAAGACGGTTGTTCGTGGTTCTTTGGTGGTAATGAAAGGTATTCGTCAAAGAAATCTTTATGCTCTTTTGGGTACGACGGTGACAGGAAGTACAGCAGTTGGAACTAGTGGAAGTGATGGAGACCCATATGAGTGCACTCGGTTATGGCATAGGCGGCTTGGGCATATGTCAGAGAGAGGTCTAGATCTGCTCGGTAAGGAAGGTTTGCTGAAGAATATGAAGAAGCCTCACATGGATTTTTGCGAGCATTGCGTGTATGGTAAAGCACATCGGGTTCAGTTCAAGTCAAGCAAACACAGAAGCAGAGGTATTTTAGACTATGTGCATACAAATGTTTGTGGTCCAGCTTCAGTTACTTCCAAGGGTGGTTCCAGGTACTTTGTCACGTTTGTTGATGATTATTCTAGGTATGCTTGGATTTATTTCTTGAAGCATAAGAATGATGTATTCAACACGTTCAAGAAGTGGAAAGCAATGGTTGAGAACAGAACGGGCAAGAAATTGAAGACACTGCGATCTGATAACGGTACAGAGTATACAGAGGGTGCCTTCAAGGAGTTTTGTGATCAGGAAGGAATTGCTAGACACTGGACAGTCAGGAACACACCACAGCAAAATGGGGTCGCGGAGAGACTGAACCGTACATTGCGGGAGCGAGCAATGTGCATGCGATCATATGCTGGTTTGGGCAGAGAATGGTGGGCAGAGTCGGTTGCTACAGCTTGCTACATTTGCAACCGGTCTCCTCATTCAAAGTTAGATGGAGATATACCTTACAGGGTATGGTCAGGAGAACATGCAGACTATGAGAAACTCAAAATTTTTGGGTGCACATCCTACTACCACGTCAACGAGGGAAAGCTTGACGCGAGAGCCAAGAAGGCAATATTCTTGGGGTATGCAGCAGATGTAAAAGGCTATCGCCTTTGGTGTGTAGAAGATTCTAAGTTCATAATCAGCAGGGATGTTACTTTTAATGAGAACTCCATGGTAGCTTCTTCGAAAGCTATGGTGCCCGAGGATGATGGTGTTGGGACTTCTAAGTCTCAAGTAGTTGAGATAGAACCTAAAGACCAACCAGGTTCTAGTCGTGTTCAAGAGGAGGATCATGGAGACACTCATGATGAAAGTGATGATGAGCTTGAACATGAGACGGTTCAGCAAGAGAATGTACATGCACTTCAACAACAGCAGCTCGAGGATAGTTTGGCTTCCACTAGGCCAAGGCGAGCATACAAGCAGGTTCAAAAGCTGGGGTCAGACCAGCCTTTGAAGCACTATGGGCAGGTGAATTTGGTTGAGTACGCACTCTCGGTGGAGGATGACGAGCCGGTCTCCTTCAAGGAAGCTATACAGAACAGTAATAGTGAGAGTTGGTTGGCTGCGATGGAAGAAGAGATGGAGTCTCTTCGGAAGAACCAAACGTGGGAGGTCGTCCCATTGCCCGAAGGGAAGAAAGCTATTGGTTGTAAGTGGGTGTACAAGAAGAAAGAGGATCCTTCCGAGCTCGGTGGTACAAGGTACAAGGCGAGGCTAGTGGCTAAGGGGTTTGCACAAAGAGAGGGAGTGGACTACAATGAGATATTTTCTCCGGTGGTGAAGCACACTTCCATTCGGGTGCTATTGAGTATTGTTGCTCATGGTGATCTTGAGCTGGAACAACTCGATGTCAAAACAGCCTTCTTGCACGGAGACTTGGATGAGGAAATCTATATGCATCAACCTGAGGGCTACAAGGTTGAGGATAAGGAACGTCAGGTATGTCGCTTGAGGAAATCACTATATGGATTGAAGCAAACTCCTCGGCAGTGGTACAAGCGATTTGACTCCTTCATGCTAAAGCATGGGTTTTCCAGAAGTGAGTATGATTGTTGTGTTTATATTCGGAAACTTCGTGGAGGTGATTATATCTATCTTCTTTTGTATGTGGATGACATGCTTATTGCTTCAAAGAGCAAGGTGGAGATAGATAGGCTGAAATCTCAGCTCAGTAAAGAGTTTGAGATGAAGGACATGGGCGCTGCTAAGAAAATACTGGGTATGGAGATCAGAAGAGAGAGGTCGAACCGTCGATTGTTCTTGAGTCAGAAAGACTACATTGAGCGGGTTATCGCGAGGTTCGGGATGCAAGATGCTAAGCCAGTGGTGACTCCATTGGCTCCACATTTTCGACTCTCTGGTAAACAATCTCCCACTACAGCGGAACAGAAGGCACACATGGAACGTGTACCTTATGCTAGTGCAGTTGGCAGTTTGATGTATGCAATGGTGTGTACACGTCCAGATATTTCACAGGCGGTCAGTGTGGTCAGTAGGTTCATGGCGAACCCGGGGAAGGCACATTGGGAAGCAGTGAAGTGGGTCCTGAGGTACTTAAAAGGTACCGCTGATACGGGTTTGTGCTTTGGTGGAGATACATGTCAGATCCACGGGTTTGTGGACTCAGATTATGCAGGCGATCTAGATAGACGACGATCTACTACTGGATATGTGTTCAGTATACATGGTGCTCCAATTAGTTGGCGATCGATGTTACAGTCTACAGTTGCACTTTCTACTACAGAGGCCGAGTACATGGCTATGGCAGAGGGAGTGAAGGAAGCATTGTGGCTGTGGGGTCTTCTAGGGGATTTGGGGATTAAGCAGGATTGTGTGGACTTGTGGTGTGATAGTCAAAGTGCGATCCACTTGGCTAAAAATCAGGTCCATCATGCTCGAACCAAGCATATCGATGTCAGGTATCACTTTGTGCGAGATGTCATAGAGGAAGGTGATATTTCTCTAATGAAGGTGCACACAGATGAGAACCCAGCAGACATGTTAACCAAGGTGGTGACAGGTAGCAAGTTTCAGCATTGCTTGGACTTGCTTCATATCAGCCCATGTTGATTGCCCATGAGGGCAAGGCCCTGCGGGGCGATGTTAGGGTGAGGTGGAGTCTTCACCCGGTCATAAGAACTACGGTGGCTTGATTCCTGTAAGGATACGTAGGCAGCCATGGACAGAATGGTGCAGCCGGTTGGGTCTTCTGATCAACCTTTGTTGAGGTTCAGTTCTAAAGTGTTTGCAGCTTCTTCTGGAGTTCGTCCAAAATTTGAGGTCTATCAAATGATGTACGAGGTGGAGAATTGTGAAGCATTAGTCAAATGAGGTGGGAGATTGTTAGGCAATGGTGGGTGGCAACCATTGTTGACATAGTTAGGCCACCCACCACATCTTCTAGTCAAGAATGGTGGCTAGGTGGGTGGCAACCACCATTGTGGACTTCTTCCTCACCAACCAAATGGAGAGCCTATAAAAGGCCTCTCCCATTCCATGTTCTAAGCATCCCAAATCCCACAAGGATCATCCCATCCTAAGCTCAACCTCAAACCATCCCAAATTTGTTAACAGCTTAGGAAAATTAAGCTTGTGAGAGAAAAAGATTTAGAGTGTTTTTTCTCGGGTGTAATTGGGTTGTGGGTAGTGAGTTGAGAGTGGTTGTAAACACTTGTATTTCTCCATTAGTGAAGGTTTGCAGCAGCCCGTGGATGTAGCCCAAGTTTTGAGTGAACCACGTAAATTGTGTGTGTTCAAATTATTTAGATTTGTGTTAAAGTACTGTTCACAGATAGACATAGTACTGTGCACTATTCATACGTACGGTACTATTCATCTGTACGAATAGTTCACACGTACGATACTGTTCACACCCGGTGGTTAGCTTCCGCAGCAACACGAGGGTATCCCTCGTGTGGTACCAACAGCAATAATGAAATTTAAGACCAATTTTCACAAAAACTTATACCTACATAAGAGAATCAACAGTTCACTAAACTAATCTTCATTTCTAAGAACAAACTAAGAATAGAATAAACATTCAAACACCCACAAAGATTTTGCTTTGCAGACTGTGGGATGGGTGATCTACACTCTTAGACCCCAAATTCACAGAGAACAGAAGATGGGTTTCTGAAACTCACCTTGTTGTTCCATCAAACAATGGAGGGGGCTCTGAAGTTGAGTCCAGAACAGGTGGGAGAACCTCTTGCACAATTCTGCAGAACAAAAGAAGCAAAGGGGTGAACAGCTAGCACAAAATAAACAGCCCCAAAGAGAGATTTAAGCAAATTTGCATGGATCTGGAAAAACCCCATTGATTAAATTGTCAGAAAAAACTGTGGGGTTCACAGAGAAATATGGATTGGAACTCTACCCAGTCGCCATTGTTTTTGTTGTCGTTGATTGAGTCGATGCAGGGGACGAGATGATTTGGTCTGTTAAATTGAATTAAGTGGGCGTATTTATAGTGATTTTGGGGTTCAAAAGTGAGATTTTGTGGAAGAAGACGACGTCAGATGTGACGAAATAAAGGCATTGAGGTCTCAAGTCTGAATTTTGATTAAAAAAAGTCTGACTTTTGGTTCTTTATTTTCAATTATTTTAAGAAATATTTTATTAAGCTCGACAGTGATAGTCACATGCTAAGAAAATGAATTTTGACATGTTCAGGTCTCTGTTCATAATTTCATTGTAGCTTAGCACGAGGTCAATTAGGAGTTTTATTAATAAATCAGAGTATTTCTCGTGATTTCGACAGATCTTGTTATGTACAGGACATATCTTGTTGTAAATCAAGAAATATTGTCCATTAATTGTAGTTCAGTTGGTCGAACATCTACTTAATTTTTTTGTGAGAGGTTGCAGATTCGAGACTCATCAATTAAAATTTTGTAGATGAATTGGACCGAAGTGAAGCGAAAGCAAGTCTCAATGCTAGATGATTGTAGTCTTCGAGCATGGTTTGGTTAGCCCTATAAGATCAGTCGCGTGTCCTCCGAACATGGATTAATAAATAAATTAAAAGAATCAACGATCCAATTTAAAAAAATAATAATTAAGAAATACTCTTTAACCTGCCATTAAATGTGTTGAAAAAAATAATGTTAGAGCATCTCTAATCGTAAAAGTTAAAATAGGGATGAACCATCATCCATTTTAACCAAAAACTAAATGTAGGGATCTCTCTATTTCTTCATCACTCCAATCACATCTCATATTTTAACTTTATCATCATTATTTTAATATATCTGCAACTTTATTATACAAATTTAATTTCAATTATACTATTATTAATTTCAACTTAATATAATTATGATATTATTAGTTTCAATTATTATAATATTATTAAATATATACCATTATTAATTTCTACTTAAATATATAATATTATTTATTACCACTTTTATTTATTTTAAAATAAATTGAATAAAATAAAAAGCAAATAATTATAATTTTTAAATCATTATAAAATTTTAATTAATCAATTTTCATCATTATTTATTATTATATGGGATTTAGGGGTATTGTGAATAGTTTAGGGGATGATTGGAGGAAATTTTTTTTCAATGAAACCCCTAAAATAGTTTTTTGGTCATTTTAGGAAGAATGATTACAGATGCTCTTAGCATGAAAACAATTCCATTCCCACCATTGATCACACTCTTAAATCATCAACAATTAAGCTGAAGGAGCGTAACCATTGGAGCTCCAACAATGGTTTAGAATTCTGGTCCTTATTGTAAAAAAAATTTCATGGAAACTCCTTTGACATGTGTTTATAATTTTCATATTTATTGGGCATCTACATATTTTCTTAACCTTAAACCCTCTCCACCCCATACTGCTAGTAGGTATGGATATTGAATCTAAAATGTGGAAGTTAAACCACCAACACCTTAACCAACCAACCTGATCACCTTTAGTGGACATCTAGATATCACTTGCGACATGTTCTCTATTTATTGGGTTTTAGACCACTTGGAAAAGCTTTTAAGTGGGTGATTGCATTGAACGAACGATCAACACATCTCTGTCCAAATTTAACATTTCAACAGATTTTTTTTTTGCGGATTGGGGTTGTGTTTGGTTTCAATACAGACATGAATACATAAATAAAAATGAAGAATAGAGTTCAAGGTTAATGTCAGTATTTCTATCAAAATCACGCAATAAAACTTTTCACTGCGAAAAACTGAAACTTGGTCATCTTCAGATTCATTCTTAAGTGTTCAACATTTTCTCACTGCTTATGTTGATTCATTATTTTTATGAAGGTTTATTAAGGAACTTAGAAAACTGAATTTGGACATGTATGTGGCTTGTGTTCATAATTGTAGCTTTAGTGTGAGGTCATCTAGAAATTTTAAATCTAAACCTTCTCTTGAATGCTCCAATAATAAAATGGAAATTCAATTGTAATACTAAAAATAATATTATGAGCACGTGTAGTATGCAGTCAAGGGGTAGTTTAAACTAAAGGGTATGAATAAAATGGTTGGAACATTGTACAACATTTATTTTCTATAAAGTTTCCAAATGCTTGCACCGAAGATTTTAGTTTTTGTTTTCGAAGATCCTCGAGAACTAAGAAAGGAAATGAAAAGTACAAATGATGAATTTCTTGTCGAACTTTTCTAGAAAGACATGTCGGGCGAGCAAGACCGGCGCTAGGCTTGGCCCAATACCGTCCATCATCCTCGAGATGCACGTGCATCTCGAGGATGATGGACGGTATTGGGCCAAGCCTGATGCAGGCATGGCTTGTCCGGCTTGGTTCTCTAGAATTATAGTTTCTGGTCACCGCAACCCTCTAATGCACTGATGTGATACCCTTGTGTGGGGGAACCTGAAGGAGAGGGTGAGGAAAATGCCATTGATGGCGAAGCCCAACAGGCATGTGGATTCCAATAGGGGTTGGGTGAACTATTAAGTGGAGATTATAGTTCCACATCGCCTATGTGAGGGAAGGGGATGTGTTATATATGTACGAATTTGGATTTACAAAGTACTACGCGTTTTAAAGCCGTGCGGGCCTTGGGCCCAAAGCGGACAATATAGTACTCTGTGGATCAGGTCGTTACAACTGACTCTCTAGAAAATCCCCGTATCACGTGTCAAATACGTGTCGGACACGGACACGTGCCCGACACGTATTTGACACGTGGTCAACAGTCAAAATTCGTTGACATACACCAACACGTCTTGGACACGATCCAGACTCGGTCCAGACACGTGGTTATAATATCTCCTCTTCGATCGATCCTTTCCACAATCCACATATTTCAAACCCTAATTACAAAGAACAGAGAAAATAGGGCTGAGCGGCTGAGCCTGAGACTCCCTGAGAGATTGATCGACATAGAGAGAGGGAGATCAATCGACAGAGAGAGAGGGAGAGATCGATCGACAGAGAGAGATGGAGAGATCGATCGACAGAGAGATGGAGGGATCAATCGGCGGAGCTAGAGAGAGAAGGAGCTTGCAGGAAGGATGTCGTCCTCAGCATCACCAGGTACCTTCTATTTTTTTTTTCCTGCGATTACTGCTCTCAGTGCTCTAATTCATCTCGATCATTGTTCACCTTCTGTTTTTTGGGGCAAAAATGGAGACCCAAACAAGACCAGAGGTTTTCTGTTCGTTTTTGTTACTGTTTGTCAAAGAATCTGTTTGGATTCTCTTGTGTGTTGGGTTTTAGGAGGTGATTGATAGTAAGTAGTAACATGAATCATACCAGTGATGAATTTTTGACAAAAATTTTGTTTTTGGGTTATCTTGTGTGTTGCTTATGCTTTATGAGTATGACTTGAGCTTGACTTTATGATGCATTTGTAATTTTGAATGAACGAATTTGAATATTTAGATTGTTCAATAGTATTATTTATGATTTTATGTTCATATGAGTTACAAAAAATATATATTAAAAAAATAAGTTTGATCGTGTCGTCGAGTCTTATTTTTTTGAAAATTGTCAAGTCGCCGTGTCGTATACGTGTTCGACACGACATGCGTATCCGAGTCTGTGCAGCATTGCCACAGCCACTCAAAAAATAAAAATGTACTTAACTTGCCTAATGCTATTATGAGATTAGTATAGGCCTTGTAGTGGTGTTTTATCCCTCTCTCTGAGATATAGTATTTGAACTAAAAAAAGACTATTTTCATCCATTTTAATTTGAGGGTTGTTGGTAGCTCAACGGGTAGTTTAAACTAAAGGTTACGAATAACATGGTTGGAACATTGTAAACCATTTACTTTGTATGAATTTCTACTACTTTCATTGATTTAATTTTTGGTGTGATCTGACTTTCATCAGAACTTTGCATAAGGGTAGTTGGGCAGGAGTAGTACCAGGGTGCTGCACTCCTCATCGAAACTTTTGTGCTGCACTCCTCATTCATTTGTAAGGCTTGTGGCATATAATATCATAGTTCTAATTAATCTTTGTTGGCATCGAGTTACTGATTTGATTAAAATCTGGTCCACCCCAAAATTTCAGTGCGTAGTTTACATGTCTCACAGATGGGGATGTATCTCCTATGTAATTAATTTGGTAAAAAGACTAGAGGTTTTTTTTTTTTTTTTTTTTTTTTTTTGGAAAAACACTCCAGTGTGAAGGGGGGGTTAGGCAGTTTATTAACTTAAGGGTGTGTTTGGTTGCACACATTTCATGGGAATAGGAATCCTATTCCCACTTAGAATAATATTTTGGGTGTTTGTTTGAGATTTTATTGGTGGGTGAGGGATGTCAGCACGTGCCATAGACTCCCACCAATGGTGGGAATCGGACACCTCACTCACACTGGGAATACGATTCACGGGACACAAAACCTCTCGCTCCTCGTCTCTCTCCTACATCAGATCTCCATGGAAGACCTCCATTGAAGATCTCTTTCTCCTCGTCTCTGTCCAACATCAGATCTCCTCGTCTCTCTCCGGCATCAGATCTCCATTGAAGACCTCCTCATCTCCAGCATCAGAGACTCACGAAGATCTCTTTCTCCTCGTCTCTGTGAAAGGGCTGATCAAAGACCTCTCATCTCCGCGAAGACTCCATCGCATCAGAGACTCACGACTATCTCTTTTCTCCTTGTCTCTGTGAAGGGATGATCGAAGATCTCTTGATCTCCATCGCATCAGAGGCTCGATCTCACCTCTTTCGAAGATCTCTCATCTCCGCGATCTCCTCTCCTCCTCTGTGATCTCATCTCCCTGCTCCAGGTTTACCTGATCCCTCTTTCTTTGTCTCTTCTTCTTTTCTATTGTTCCCATCTCTCACTAATTCAATTTTTTTCATTGTGTCTATTGTATATGATCTATATACTGCGATTTGAGCGGTTGGTGACGAATTGGCAAGGTATTTTGTACCGAAGCTCTGATGTGCAATCTTTAGCATCTATTTGAATTTGTATCATTTTTAGCATTCTCGGTTGAAGTTGATTTTTTTTTGTACCCAAACTTAGATTTTTGGGTTTTTTTTTTGGTGATTTTTGTGTTTTGTGAAAATCCATTTTTGTAGTTGTAGTCTGTGATGGTCTTGTCAACGTATTTATTGTTGAGTTTTAGAACCCCTTTCATGCCAAGATGGTTTCACAATATACTGTCTCAAAATAATTGTTGTAGGAAGTAAAAACACACATACTAGGAACCCCTATTATCATTGTTATTGTTATTGTTATTGTTATTGTCCAGGAAGACAAAGTTGAAATTGCAGTGAAAACTAAACATGGATGAACAATGAATGAAAAAACAAAATGGGGTTTTTGAATCAGTAGGAAACAACACTTACTTCTTCAGTTTTGATCTTCTGTAGTTCTTGAGTCTCAAAGATTGTTCATTTATTGCTAAATTAACTGTTCCTAAAGAAACAACTAAATGGGTATCTCAGAATTAGTTTTATTGATCAATTACAGTAATTACTTGTTTGTTGGATCAGTAAAGTCAAGAACTTTTGTCAGTTTTGTGTAGGTGTTTTCAAGTGTGAAACGCAGTGTTTTCAGGTTGATTTTAAATGTTTAAGTGATGTTTGTGAGTGGGTGTTTGGGTAGTTCAGTAAAGTGTTGGAGAGAATTATCAATGGAGGATAGGGGAGATTCACAAATCAGTGAAGCAATTGTTTTTACGATCGAATGGGGTTATGAAATCCGCATTATTATCAGGGAATACTACTCCTAGAGGTTTTCCTCTTTAAATGTTTTTTTTTTGGAAAGAAAGCGGGGGTTATTTAGGATCCCCAAACCTGAAAAAAAAAAGAAGTGAAGTTACATTCGAGTGTAAATAGTTCCAGATCTATCCTCATGTACAATATCTTTCAAATCTTGTGCAAACGAGCTCGGTGTAACTTCAAGAAATTTCGAGCTTGGGTGAAGGCTAGCAAGTCTGTCCGCGACTCTATTAGTTTCTCTATACTCGTGGGTAATAGTGAATTCTTCCAGTGTGGCCAACAGTCTTCTAATCTTAGTAATGATGTGTCGCAAATTCCATGCATTCTGCCACGCTTTCATCAAGTAATCACGCACTAAGATGGAATCCGTGCTAATTGCTAACTTATTAAAGCCTTTTAGCGTGGCTAGTTGCAGCCCTGCCTCAACTTCTTGAAGTTCATGTTTAATTATAGACTGACCCACACTCGAGCCGGTGCAAGTAGCCACCACATGACCTTGATCATCCCTAATGACTACACCATAGCCTCCCGAGTTATCTTTTAATGAGCCATCAGAATTGAGCTTGTACCAGCTAGTTGGAGGCTTCTTCCAAGCGCACATGATCAGGGTCCGAGTCCTAAATTGTGGGTCGAGTTGCCATCGCCCAAACATCTGTCTGTTGGCTGCAGTGTCATCAACAACTAGCTCGGCACTAGAGTATTTGAGCCTAACGTCATCATAAATCCGCTTGACTAGCTCAATGCTACTGCTTGTATAGTTGCGCGTTTTGTTCAATCCATATGTAATAGATAGTTGCACTCAATGCTACCTTTTTTCTTTAAATGTTTTTCTTGATTAGAAGACATTAAATGTTGCTCTCTCTCTGTGACTGTGGTCATACATATTTTACCTTGTGTCTCTGTTGGGTTGTTTTTGTTTCTTGATGTGAATCGGAAGAGATTTATGACTTGTATCAATTTAAGTGTCAATGGGTCGTAAATCTTTCAATTTTTGGTTTAGAGCTTTTAAAACTTGCTAAGATGTGTGCATCTGTTTGAAAATGACGATAGTAGGACTCTGTTTGGATATCATAGTTGTTGATTGAGAATGTGCTCGGCACTGAACAAAAAGGTCTTGTTCATTCCTGTGATATAAGTGTCTTGGCATTCCTTGATATAGGAATGTTTCTCGTTGTAATTTATTCCTCTTTCTTTCATTAATAAACATCTTCATGTTTGACCGTAAAAAAAAATATATATGTTTTTTTTCGGTTTAGACATTATATTTTTCATTGAAAATGTTAAAAGAGTGATTGTTTCATGATGCGTTAAATTCTTTTAATGTGTTCCCAACTGTCCTCCATGTGGATTTCTGCTTGTGAAGAATTTCTCACCAGACGCAAGAGTCAAAAATAGGATTGCGATGCGACCTTTTGTTGACTTTGCTATAGGGCACTACTTGTAGCGAAAGCTTTACATTTTGGGTTATACCATAGAAAAGAGGGAGAGAAGGTAGCTTCCTGGGGTATGTAACAAAGAGGGTGTAGAAGTTGCCTCAGGCATATATTTTACACAGGCCTAAAGCTCGAAGTTTGATGTATTCCTTATTTCAAGTTTTAGTTTGATTGAACCAATTCGATGAGTAGTGTTTGTTTGGTAAAGGACTCTTGTTAACTAATTCACTTGTCTGTTCAAAAGATTCTGGTTTTTTTTTGGCAAGTATTTAGACTTAAATATGAGTATATGCCTGCTTATGAGCTTTCTGTGAAGTTTAGTTTGATTGAATCAGTTTGATGAGTAGTGAAGTTGTTTGATAAAAAAGTTTTGTGTTCATCACTTGCTAGTTAATCTGTTCATTAGCTTCAGTAAACTATAGTTCTGGTTTTTTTGTTCTTACTTACTATAACTTGCTTAAATTAACTTATTGTATTAGTTGTTTTTCTTAGGGTTTCTCCACAAACTCAGTCATCTTGAAATCTTTTTGTATGTAGGTAGGTAGATATTTATGGATGACTATGTGACTAGCTATAAGTTGTTCTTAACAGAATTTCCTTCAGGCGTTCAGGGAGTTCACGACTACGTGGATTCTTCTTAACGAATGGGTTTTTTTTCCTTTCATGTAAAAACTAGATTTTATGCACATGTGTGGGCATCACAAGAAACAAGCTTTTAACTGAAACCGACACAATTATTGTATTCGCCAAACTCCCTTCTTCTTAGCAAACATCATGAATGGGCCAATGAGTGATTTAAATTTGATGATAACTGCCAGTTATAGTCTTATCTTTGTGTATATACATTTAAATAACTGCCAGATTCACAGAAAGACATCAGATGGTGATTTTTTATTCTGTTTGTTTATTTGAGCTTTATCCTGTGGAGATGCTTCAAGGGATAGTATTGAGATGTTGGTCTTTTGAAATTTGCCGGCTTAAGCCTTCATTTACAATGCTGTTATTTTTTTTTTAAATTGTGAAGGACATGTCAATCAGGATTTATAGTTTCTATATATGTAGTTAGTAGACAATATGTATGGTTCTTGTAAGCCAGTGATCTCTAATTCCAAAGATATATAACTAATTTATATGGGTGATAATCTATTCTAATCTCATTGTCGACTTGTATTTAATGATGTTCCATTTTTGTCTATAGCCTATCTCAAAGAAATGTTTTTCGCTGCAGATCACTTCCACACTCACATTTTGTGACGACCCCCCTCCCGCACTGTATAGATATTGTCCGCTTTGGGCTACCATCCGACCCGCACGGCTTTAAAAGGCCTCTATCAGAGTATGCACAGTGGTATCTCCCTCACTCTCAAGGATTTGTTTCCTATGCTCATAACGGAGCTCAGAAGGCCTCTATCAGAGTATGCACAGCGGTATCTCCCCACGGAGGCCCTGCCACCTCATCCAGATATTGTCCTCTTTGGTCTTTTGGGCAGCCTTACGCACCTCCCTCACCCTCAAGGATTTGTTTCCTACGCTCATAACGGAGCTCAGAAGGCCTCTATACAATGGGGAGATGACCCTGCACATATAAAGCACATAACCATCCCACACCCAGGCGATGTGGGACTATGTTTCCCCTTGGTAGCTAGCCCAACTCCTCTTGGGATCCACGGGCTTGTTGGGCCTATTGAGCTCCAACCCTCACCCTCACCCTCCCCCTCAAGTCCGCCCACACAAAGGGTCTCACACATTTGCTGCAGCCTGTGCATCAGCAGGCATAACTGTCCTCATCAGCAGTGATTTGGGTTATTGTGCAAAGAATCATTGTGCCAGGTTTGAGACTTCTACAACAATGGCCTTCATTAGTTGGTTCACTATCTCACCATCATTTCTCTTAAACTTTTGGTGATTGACATCCCGATGAAAATGCGAAGCAGGGATAAAAAGATCATGCCAATGTTTGCACACGTGATCTCTTATACATTTTCCACTTTGTTTTACTGAAATTTGAGATACACTTGACCTGTGTGTGTATATGTTAACCAGGCTAAAATTTTCATGAAATAGAAAGCATTCTGATTGCCAACTATTTTTTTGTACACTAAATTTTTTCTTTTTGACATTTGAAAGGGATAGAAGTAAAGCAAGTGATGGTTTGTGACTTGATACTTGTATTCCTTTTAAAGAGTGAGGTTTTGTTGAAACAAATAGGCAATTGCTCGTCTATGTGATTGACATAGTTGTTTATAATGCAGGTTGCTATTGTGATTGTTGCTTTCTCGGCAACCCCATTACTTCTAGCTAGGGCGCGAATCTGCATATCTGCCTCTCATTCCAGAAAAGACCTGGTGAAAGCTTTGGAGGTAACTTACCATCCCGCAGCTGGAACTGTTGTTGTTTATTTTTACTAGGGGTTTATAGAACAATATTAATATATATCCACTAGGTGAAGGGAATCTGAGTAGTGAGAAATTGCATTAGATTAACTTGAGGCAAATAAACATGAAAATGCATAATGACAGTAGCAAACTACATATACAAGTCCTTTCTGAAAGTATTCAGATATGCGTTCCTAGTATAGTCATTGGAATTTCTTCATGGATTCATTCTCATCTCACCATTATAGTACAGTATATGTTATAATGAATGCAAACACAAATATCTTTATCCTTGTTGCATCTGTTCTTAATTTAGAACCAGTCCATGGCAGTGCAGAGCTTCGTTGAACTTGAGGAGGATTTTCATATTTGGTAGGATTGTGACTACCCAATTAGGAAACAAGTGATGCAACATTTTCTTTCCAGATGTGTAATGTCGTTGTTTCTATCCAGATGTGATCTGATTTTTCTTTTTCTTCCAAGGAATAGATTGATCATTGCTCGAACTCTGAATCAGTAGAACAATTGTATGACCTTGGGCCTTCTATTAGTTTCTACAAGATAAGATAGGTCTGGTGGTCAGAGGGAGCAGGACTTTGAAACACCGTAGACTTCGGAGTTGTACTAAGGATCTCTTTGAAGGAACTCCTTTGTTTGAAGTGAGTTATTTTGAGGGAGTTCATTTGATTTTTCAAGTTGAGTTTTGTGTTCTCTGATGCTTTGCATGTAATTGTGCTCACTTCACTTGCTAGAAGATTGGGTTTTGGGGCTTATTGCTTGATTTGGAAGAATAAAGAGTGCTAACATAATGCTTTTTTTTTTTGGTTGGCAGTTTAGTTTGATATGGTTTGATGAATTTTGATTACGACTGATCTAAAGAACAAGAGGAGGAGACCATATTCTTCATTTTTTTTCTTTTTTTCTTTTGTAGAATTTGGGAAATAAGAAGCAGAGATGAATATATAGGGAGAAGAATAAATAAGTGAAGAATACTCGGCCACCAGTTCTTGGAGTTGATTTATTTTAGTATTTAAGTGTGTTTCATTTCTTATCAATTGAAAGCTGTGTTTGAAGACCTATTGAATGAATACCTTCGAAATTGGGTACTTTAGCTGATGGTAAACTTGCAATTAGATGAGATTATTCGAGAATGCACGACTAGGATTGCATCATGTCACTGTGGGTTATCACCTTAGTAACCTAATCCAATCATTTTTGCCACTCATTAAATGATTTATGTTCTTTGTCTTTTTTTCATGAATATATATAGGTATTGATATATTAAAATTCACATAAAATGATTGTTTTTTCCTTTTTTTTTGTACATTTTTTTCTTACGACTTTTTTCAAAGAATTACGAGGAAATATATTTAGTAAATATTAATAAAAATAGGAGTTGAGAAGAAGTAAAAATTGTTACAAATTATTTATACTTAATTGTTTGTTAAGTAGTTTGGCAATTTAGACATTAAAATCAAGATGAATTACATTTGAAACATAGATTGAAACATGGGTTGGATTATAGTTTTAAAAATTCAAGTGAAAAATAAACATTAGACCCCATTTATATACTTTAAAAAGATATTGAAAAAAGGGTTATTTGTATTTTGCCCCTTATTATAAATGTCTTATTGAACTTTATCCTCAATTATTAATCGTATCGCATTTACCCATCAAAATACCTCTGAAAAATCAAAATCTGAGATTGAATATTTCATATCTCAAACATCTCATCTCGAGAAAAATACTAAGGTTCAACTGAAATCATAATGATATGTCGAGGAAAATCAAATAGTTGATTTTTAAAAAACTTGCATCTTAAATAACTCATCTCGAGGATAATCTCCAAATTTAATCTTACATACATCTCTAGGTAAATCAACGATTCAAATTTGATTTGTGCATGTCGAGGTAAATCTAACGATTCAACACGCATCTTGAAAAAATTTGTCGGTTCAGACACACTCGGACTATGCTCTTGAGATAATGCAATGCAAAATAATTAGAGACCTTTTATCTTGTGTGTTGTAAAGAAAGCCCATGCTCCATGAACCTGATTCAGGACACACTCACTTGAACTCTGTTCTTCTTATGGGCAGTAGGTCCTGTCATGGCCCAGTTCGAACATGAGAGTGTGATAGTGATGACAGTTCTCCATCTCGGCTCACAATAGAAACAGATAACAAAACAAAACAGATAAACACTTATCAAAAGCATTTCACGTGCCCAATGGAATGGAAACCCTACCAATTTTTTTTTTTTAATTAAAACCTCCAGAGGGAGGGGCAGCTATGGGATGCCAGACCTTAATTAATTATCAAAAAATGACTTACATTCTATACGGGGGTGCATTACGACTTTACCCGTATTAAAAACCAAGCAGAAAACGATAAACAAAACATATTTCTAAACAAGATACAACAAAACCATACCCATACTAAACCAAATGATGTCATCCAAAGATAGCACAAAACACACTACCTGTAGAATAGCCCTCTCATTTAAAAGCCGGAAGTCTAAGATATGCCGTCTTATTCTTGTCAAGAATAATTAGGGACTTTATTCTTTTAGGAAGCGATCCCCACGAATAAGTACGAGAACTATGCTCCTTTTGAGCTAAAGTAGCCAAGGCGTCAGCTACAGAGTTTGTCTCTCTGAACACATGGATGCAATGCCACCCCGTATCCTTTGTCATCGCCCGAATCTCCCTCCACCAATTACTTAAGAACCAAGGAATTTTTGTTTGTTGGAAAAGCCATTGTTTAACCACCATTGAATCCGTTTGAATGAAACATGGTCGGACACCTTGGGCAACACAAAATCTCAAGCCTTCAAGTAAGGCCCTCGTTTCCGCCGAATTATTTGTTCCTTCTCCGAAAAAACATTGTCCAGCCGCCACAAAGTTACCTTCTTCATTTCTAATAGCAAAACCTCCAGCAATAGTCTTCTCCCTGCAAGATCCATCCACATTGAGCACATACCATCCCATAGGAGGGAAAGTCCAATACACCACCCATGGCGGAGTCAGTGTTACTTTGATTTCCTGGATACCCAATCTACTGAGCAAAGCCCCATTATTGTCCTTTAATTTAGGGTTAAAAAATTTTGCAACACATTTGATCCAATGATACACTTTAATGATTACATAGCTGAACGAGCACTCCTTCCCATCATAAAGTTTTCTGTTTCGCTGAATCCAAAGCTCCCATAAAACAAAAAGAGGAGTGAGATGAGTGAGGGTACCTGATAAGGTAGATTTATTCGCCTTCCTGAACCACGCCTTTAACATGGTATAGACTTCAACCGGCCTATGGACGTGAATGTCAAAAATCAGATCGAAATGTCTCCACACTCTACATGCTAATTCACCCTCCAAGAAAAGATGTTTATGGTTTCCTCCTCAGCATGAACACAACATCCGCATTTAGAAGCCAACTGAAATCCAATTCTTCTAATTTCACCATCTATGGGAATAGCCATTTTAATAACTTTCCATGTGAAAACGGAAATTTTAGAAGGCAAAAGAGGGTGCCATATCCAATTCCAGAAATAATCATGTGTCCCTCTACCACCTAGGATTTTACAAACAGAGCTGATAGAGAATATACCATCATTAGTGGGCATCCAAATTCTGGTGTCTCGATCTCCATCATCACCTTTCACTATTGTCTTATAAGCCTCTTGAGCGCGTCTTTTCATTTCCGGGGTTAGCATTCTGAAATTATCTCTGCTCATTAGCCGTAAGGATGGCCACGTATCATTAGTCTCCGCGTCCCCATTCCTTATAAATAGTTCATCCTTAGCCCATTGTTCTTCAAAGAAACTGACGCTACCTCTAGTAATCATCCAGGTGGAGTTTTCCACTATAAAATTTTTATGCATCAACAATTCTTTCATGAAAGGTGAGGCCCCAGCTTTAAGCTCCTGCTTTCGGATTGGAACCCCTGGTTTAAAATATTGTTTCTTTAAAAAATTAGCCCATAAAGAGTTAGAATGCATCAGGTTTCAAAGGGATTTAACTCGAAAAGCTGTAATAGTGTCGGCCAGACTTCGAACATGTAAGCCACCTTCTTCCTTCGTAACACTGATTTTTTGCCACGCAATCCATTTCCGTTTATGTCTCCCTTCATGATCACCCCAAAAGAAATCAGCAAGCAATTTCTGAATAGATTGCAAAATCCTCATAGGAACCACTGTAGCTGCTATAGTGTAAATCGGCATAGACAAGAGAACACGTCGGATCAAAGTCAATCTTCCCCCAGGCGACAACAGTCGTGATTTCCAGCCCTGAATTCTATTGTGGATCTTATTAACCAAATCATCATAATAAGAAATTCTGCATCTACCTTGATAAATGGGAACTCCAAGGTACGTAAACGGGGACTGTTTGTAAGAAAAGTCTGTCCATAATCTGATCCTGATAATAATGTCGGCACTCACTTTCTCATCCATCATGAAAGAACTTTTTGCCGTATTGATTTTCTCTCCTGAGGCCCGACAGTACTATCAATAAACTTCATATATCCCGCAATGGATTTTTCCTACCATTCAAGAAAACCAGGGAGTCATCAGCATATAAGAGGTGAGTAATCGGGGAGGCCGTCCTTGGAACATGATAAAAACCAATTTCCCCTCTACGAAAAGCGCGAGAGAGTCCTCTACTTAGAACTTCCGCAGCAATGACAAAAAGCAAGGGGGAGAGAGGATCGCCTTGTCTAAGACCCCTGGAAGATCTGAAATATCCGTCATACTTGCCTTGCATCAACACCGAAAATCCACATTGAGTTATACAGTTTGAGATCAGGTGACATATTCTATTGTTAAAACCAAATTTACGAAGGACCGCCAATAGATATCCCCATTCAATTCTGTCATACGCCTTTTCCATATCCAGCTTGAAAATAACATTGTTGCCAATCACTTTTTTGCCAATCTCCCTCATTAATTCTTGAGCCAAGCCAATTGTAATCAGTGTTTGAACTTCATACCCCTTATAATGCCATAATCCAAAGTATCTTGACAAAATACAACCTTGGTTCAATTATTGTTAAGGTCTTTTGTTTTAAGTTGGATCCATCAATACATTATTACTATGAACTTGATTGTTGTCAATCTGAGAGTATCCAAAATAAATACTGGCATAGTTTTGTAACTTTCGTTAGGTTGACAAGATTTGTTCAATCAACAATAAATAGATTTGCTGTAATTTTCATCAACTTTAATGATCAATCAAGTTCATATTCAATATGGTTTCTTTTCAAGAGTGGTATAGATTTTTAACAACGGAAATTTACAAACTCTCTCTTTATGCAAAGATAACCGACACTGTTATACCAATAATTACAAGGACCTGAACTCATCAAGTGAAGTGAATGCCAACCATGTTGTCATGTTGAACAAAGATAAAAGTTGTTTGTCAAAAATTTGTCTTGTGCTAGAGTTGTAATGGTGGGGAGTATATGATGGTGGTCATGGCATAACTTGTGATGTGGTGGTGGCAGCGCTTGTGCTATGGTGGTGGTGATTGCAATATGAAGGTGGTGATGATAGAAGTGGTAGTTGTGTTACGATTGTGGTATATGGTGTTGGTGGTGGCGGTCCATTGTGGTATATGGTGGTGGTGGTGATCGTCGCTTGGTGGTATTGTTCAAAAGTTAAATTGGTGAGAATGAAAAACTAAGGAAAGTCAACATTCCAATTAAAAATTGTTAAAAAAAGTGAATGCACCATGGCAGGGTACCATTCTACCACTAGACCACTGGTGCTGATCAAGGCACACTTAATGTTTATCAATTTGGGAGGTTACAGTTGATTTAAGGAGGCACAGTGCCTTGTCTCGAGTGCAACTTATCACTCCAAACCATGCGATTAATTGATTGATCGTAGAGGGAATGTCTATAATAGGCATCGTGTCGCGGATTTAAGGAAAACAATTCTATAGTATTTAAAGGTAAAGTAGAAAGTAAAAAAAGTTTTCACAAGGGATTACGATTTTGAATAATTAATATGGGCTATTTCCCTAATATTGTTTTTTTTTCAACACTAAGCACCAATTTCTTATATTAAAACTTCTTATGCCAATTTCTTATAAAACTTCTTAGAAAAACTTGTATATGCCAATTTCTTGGATTGGTTCATCAATTGCCTTCCCTCTATGCCATTGATTTCGTTATTATTAGTGATCATTAATAATAATAAAAGAATTTCTTCAAATTCATAAAGACTTCTTCATATAAATTTGGCTCTTATTAACAAGGGTCAAACTTTAAAAAAAATAATAAAAGAAAAACTTTAATAACATGGGAGAAATAAGAAAAACGGAAATGATTACGATGAATATGCAGATGAGTTAGACACCCTGTTGACGTCGCCATGCCCATGTTAGGCTTGGCATTCATGGTCTGGCGCCGGGTTTCCACATGTGGAGCACGTGCTTGGGACGCACCTGTCACAGTTTTATTTCTCATAAAAGAGGTCCTATATTGTGTTGTAGTTTTTTTTTTTTTTTTTTTGTAATGAATTGATCCAATGTTCATTCCTTCTTTCACCCCACCTTAATAGATGCATATGTTCTAGGATGATTTCCTATAGCTTCGTGTTATTGGGAATTCCAAATCTGCTTTTGACCTCTTACAATATTAAATTGCAGCTTCTTCCTCCACTCTATAAGTTTTAGATGATATCCACGTTCTCAACCTTCTTCACTTTCCACATGTACTGAGTTTGAGTTTTCCACATATTTACTGGATTTGGCATATAAATCAATCTAATGGTAGTGCTACCAATCACATCAAATGAAGCAAATTAACATATACAAACACGGAATACAGATCTGATTTATTCACACACAATAGGAAACATGCTACTTAATTAGGAATACAAACTCAATTCACATAAACATCACAAGCAAACAATAGTAGTCTATCTATCACTCTAGATGAATTGCAACACCCTGATAATAGTCTCTTATATGATGCAGTTCAGTGACCACTTCTGCAATGTTCATACGTTCAATAGGGGATTCAGCAGAACATGTGACTCCCAGTCTTATCACTGACATCAAGCACTTGTGTATTTGAGCCCCTTGATTACTCTGGTTGGCAATGTTGACAGCTTCATCGGTGCTTTCTAAAAGCATTGTTGCATCCACAATGTTCATAACTTGTTCAAGGCAAAGCCATTTTAGCAAAACTGTGAAGATTATGCCCATTCTGAAACATGTCATCTGTTGGTTTCTTTCCGATAAACATCTCGAGCAACACTATTCCATAACTGTAAACATCTCCTTTCATGGACACCTCACCTCCCACTCCATATTCTGCAAATTATAAACCTTACTTTGGTGAACTTATAATTATATTCCGCAAACTGGACATGTAGATGCAGACGAAATGTGCAGCTTGGAGGAAACTTTGAAGTCCTATTTGGTGATGAAATCATTATCGTCGAGTCTGGACGAGTCCTGGTATTGCTCAATTCGAGTGGTATTGCTCAAGCCGAGACAACACGGATTTTGGTATTGCTCAATTCGAGTGGTATTGCTCAAGTCGAGACAACATAGATTTTGGTATTGCTCAATTTGAGTGGTATTGCTCAATTCGAGACAACATAGAATTTGGTATTGCTCAATTCGAGACAACACATATTTTGGTATTGCTCAATTCGAGTGGTATTGCTCAATTCGAGACAACATAGATTTTGGTATTGCTCAATTTGAGTGGTATAGCTCAATTCGAGACAACATAGATTTTGGTAATGCTCAATTCGAGACAAGACAGGTTTTGGTATTGTTGGCCCCCCTTCCTTGATTGAATTGCAGGTTGGCGACGTGTTGCTGATATGCATGAAGTTGTTGTAGAGTGCAATTTCCCTTCAATTTAGTTGAACTTTGCTGTCGAGGATGTTTCTCCTGCTGTCATCCCTCCCCCGCCTCTTGCATAGTCGTCAGAGGCGGGGAAGAGCTTGAATCCCCAGAGTCTTAGGTCACCAAAGAAGTGGCTCTGATACCATGTAAAGAATTGTATTGAAAATATTGTTTTTTATTCATTGAATAGAATACAAGCTTATATAGAGCTAACTTTGACATAACCTAATAGAAATAGAAAACCTAACAAACTTAGGAAACCAAAATACAATAGAAAATCTAACCAAACTTAGGAAACAAATCACTAGTCATCAGAAAGTTTCCTAACCCCATAAAACTTGCAACACAATATGCTAAAATATATTTTCCTAACAATATGATGTATTTCCTAATACTGAAAGATATTTTCCTAACAATAAGATGTATTGACTTCTATTCTCTAACACAAATTGTCAGAGAAATATGGATTGGAACTCTACCCAGTCGCCATTGTTTTGTTGTTGTTGATTGAGTCGATGCAGGGGACTAGATGATTTGGTCTGTGAAATTGAATCAAGTGGGCGTATTTATAGTGATTTTGGGGTTCAAAAGTGAGATTTTGTGGAAGAAGACGACATCAGGTGTGACGAAATAAAGGCATTGAGGTCTGAATTTTGATTAAAAAAAAGTCTGACTTTTGGTACTTTATTTTCAATTATTTTAAGAAATATTTTATTAAGTTGGACAGTGATAGTCACATGCTAAGAAAATGAATTTGGACATGGAGAGGTCTCTGTTCATAATTTCATTGTAGCTTAGCAGGAGGTCAATTAGGAGTTTTATTAATAAATCAGAGTATTTATCGTGATTTCGACGATCAAATGAATTTATTAAGAAATTATGATTGAAATGCATTTATTGACAGATCTTGATATGTACTGCACGTATCTTGTTGTAAATCAAGAAATATTCTTCATAAATTGTAGTTGAGTTCGTCCAACATCTACTTAATTTTTTTGTGAGAGGTTGCGGGTTTGAGACTCACCAATTAAAATTTTGTAGATGAATTGGATCGAAGCGAAGCGAAAGCGGAATGAACTGGACCGAAGCGAAGTGAAAGCAAGTCTCAATGATAGATGGCGACGAGAATATTAAGTGGCAATAATATTGTAGCCTTCGAACATGGTTTGGTTAGCCCTATAAGGTCAGTCATGTGTCCTACGAACATGGATTAATAAATAAATTAAAGAGTCAACGACCCAATTTAAAAAAAAAATTAAGAAATACTCTTTAACTTGCCACTAAATGTGTTGAAAAAAAATAATGTTAGAGTATCTCAAATGGTAAAAGTTAAAATAGGGATGGACCATCATCCATTTTAACCAAAAAGCTAAATATATGGATCCCTCTATTTCTTCATCACTCCAATCGCATTCCATATTTTAACTTTCTCATCATTATTTTAATATATCTGCAACATTTTATACAAATTTAATTTCAATTATACTATTATTAATTTCAACTTAATATAATTATGATATTATTAGTTTCAATTATTATAATATTATTAAATATATACCATTATTAATTTCAACTTAAATATATAATATTATTTATTACCACTTTATTTATTTAAAAATAAATTGAATAAAATAAAAGGCAAATAATTATAATTTTTAAATCATTGTAAAATTTTAATTAATCAATTTTCATCATTATTTATTATATATGGGATTTAGGGGTAGGTTTAGTTCCCCCTAAATTTAGGGGAAAGTTGAAGGAGAATCTATTATTGTGAATAGTTTAGGGATGATTGGAGGGAAATTTTTTCAATGAAACCCTAAAATGGTTTTTGACCATTTTAGAAAAAATGATTAGAGATGCTCTTAGCATTAAAACAATTTCATTTCCACCATTGATCACACTCTTAAATCATCAACAATTAAGCTAAGGGAGCGTAACCATTGGAGGTCCAACTGTGGTTTAGAGTTCTGGTCCTTATTGTAAAAACTTTTCATGGAAACTCCTTTGACATGTGTATATAGTTTTCATATTTATTGGGTATCTACATATTTTTTTAACCTTATCTAAAATGTGGGATACCGAATCTAAAATGTGGGAGTTAAACCACCAACACCTTAACCAACCAACCTGATCACCTTTGGTGGACATCTAGATATCACTTGCGACATGTTCTCTATTTATTGGGTTTTAGACCACTTGGAAAAGCTTTTAAGTGGGTGATTGCATTGAACGAACCATCAACACATCTCTATCCAAATTTAACATTTCAACAGATTTTTTTTTTTTTTTTTTTTTTGGCGGATTGGGGTTGTGTTTGGCTTCAATACAGACATGAATACATAAATAAAAATGAAGAATAGAGTTCAAGGTTTATGTCAGGATTTCTATCAAAGTCACGAAATAAAACTTTTCACTGTGAAAAACTATCTGCAAGTGTTCAACTCTTTCTCACTGCTTATGTTGATTCATTATTTTTATGAAGGTTTATTAAGAAACTAAGAAAATTGAATTTGGACATGTATGTGGCTTGTGTTCATAATTGTAGCTTTAGTGTGAGGTCACCTAGAAATTTTAAATCTAAACCTTCTCTTGAATGCTCCAATAATAAAATGGAAATTCAATTGTAATACTAAAAATAATATTGTAAGCACACGTAGTATGCAGTCAAGGGGTAGTTTAAACTAAAGGGTATGAATAAAATGGTTGGAACATTGTACAACATTTATTTTCTATAGTTTCCAAATGCTTGCACCGAAGATTTTAGTTTTTGTTCTCGAAGATCCTCGAGAACTAAGAAAGGAAATGAAAAGTACAAATGATGAATTTCTTGTCGAACTTTCTAGAGAGACAGGTCGGGGGAGCTAGACTCGCGCTTAGGCTTGGCCCAATACCGTCCATCATCCTCGAGATGCACACCTCTAGGATGATGGACGGTATTGGGCCAAGCCTGACGCGGGCATGGCTTGTTCGGTTTGGTTCTCTAGAATTATAGTTTCTGGTCACCACAACCCTCTAATGCACTGATGTGATACCCTTGTGTAGGCGGACTTGAGATGGAGGGTGAGGAAAAGGCCCGTGATGGCGAAGCTCAACAGGCCCGTGGATCCCAATAGGGGTTGGGCGAGCTACTAAGTGGAGATTATAGTCCCACATCGCCTAGGTGAGGGAAGGGGATGTGCTATATATGTACGAGTTTGGATCTACAAAGTACTATGCGTTTTAAAGCCGCGCGGGCCTTGGGCCCAAAGCGGACAATATAGTACTCTGTGGATCGGGTCGTTACAACTGACTCTCTGAAAAATCCCTGTATCACGTGTCAAATACGTGTCGGACACGGACACGCGCCCGACACGTATTTGACTCGTGGTCAACAGTCAAAATTCGTTGACAGACATCGACACGTCTTGGACATGGTCCAGACACGTGGTTATAATCTCTCCTCTTCGATCGATCCTTTCCACAATCCACATGTTTCAAACCCTAATTACAAAGAACAGAGAAAAGAGGGTTGAGCCTGAGACTCCCTGAGAGATCGATCGACAGAGGGAGATCGATCGACAGAGAGAGAGGGAGAAATCGATCGACAGAGAGATGGAGAGATCGATCAACGAAGCTAGAGAGAGAGGGAGCTTGCAGGAAAGATGTCGTCCTCAGCATCACCAGGTACCTTCTGTTTTTTTTTCCTGCGATTTCTGCTCTCAGTGCTCTAATTCATCTCGATCATTGTACCTTCTGTTTTTTTTTTTTCCTGCGATTTCTGCTCTCAGTGCTCTAATTCATCTCGATCATTGTTCACCTTCTGTTTTTTGGGGTAAAAATGGAGACCCAAACAAGACCAGAGGTTTTCTATTCGTTTTTGTTACTGTTTGTCAAAGAATCTATTTGGATTCTCTTGTGTGTTGGATTGGTAGTAAGTAGCCAGTAACATGAATAATACTAGTGATGAATTTTTGCCAAAAATTTTGTTTTTGGGTTCTCTTGTGTGTTGCTTATGCTTTATGAGTATGACTTGAGCTTGACTTTATGATGCATTTGTAATTTTGAATGAACGAATTTGAATGTTTTATTAATATGTTTGGATTATTCAATAGTATTATTTATGATTTTATGTTCATATGAGTTATAAAAAATATATATTAAAAAAATAAGTTTGACCGTGTTGTCGAGTCCTATTTTTTTGAAAATTGCCAAATCGCTGTGTCGTATCCGTGTCCAACACGACATGCGTATCCGAGTGTTTGCAACATTGCCTCAACCACTCAAAAAATAAAATGTATTTAACTTGCCTATTGCTATTATGAGATTAGTATAGGCCTTGTAGTGGTGTTTTGTCCCTCTCTCTAAGATATAGTATTTGAACTAAAAAAGGACTATTTTCATCCATTTTAATTTGAGGGTTGTTGGTAGCTCAACGGGTAGTTTAAACTAAAGGTTATGAATAATATGGTTGGAACGTTGTAAAACATTTACTTTGTATGAAGTTCTACTACTTTCATTGATTTAATTTGTGGTGTGATCTGACTTTCATCAGAACTTCATAAGGGTAGTTGGGCAGGAGTAGTACCAGGGTGGATGACCTTGTGGGAAACTTTTGTGCTGCACTCCTCATTGATTTGTAAGACTTGTGGCAAATGATATCATAGTTCTAATTAATCTTTGTTGGTATCGAGTTACTGATCTGATTAAAATCTGGTCCACCCCAAAATTTCAGTGTGTAATTTACATGTCTCACGGATGGGGATGTATCTCCTATGTAATTAATTTGGTAAAAAGACTAGAGGTTTTTTTTTTTTTTTTGGAAAAACACTCCAGTGTGGAGGGGGGGTTAGGCAGTTTATTAACTTAAAATGATGCAATAAGAAGGGACATAGTGAGCCTGACTAATTCATGCATGACCGGATGCTCTTATACTTGAGCTCCCAAAAACAAACACAACACTAATTCTAACATTTGGATACATAAGCTCTAAGGGGGATTGAACATGATATACGAAACTTCTTCTTTCTCCAACAGAACCATTTTCTCACCTGACTTGGAAGAACTGTACCGTACACTCTTGAGCTAGAAGAATGTCTCGACTTGTCAGCTAGCCAATCTGCAATAAAATTTGCTTCTCTGAAGATATGTTTAATTTCAACATGTCTTCCTTCTAGAGGTTCAACTCCTCTCATTCCCACAAACTTCAGATTTTGAAGAATTAATTTTAGAAAATTCAGTTATGAATCATTCAACAAGCTGAAGTGTTCCAGATTTTGGTACTTTCCATAAGAGGAGTGAAACAATATCAATATGGTTCCATTGACAGTCAACTGGAGTAATTTTGATTTTCGACACAGATCCAATTGCAATGTATATCTCAAAGATTCAAAACCCAATTGACTGAAAACATCAAAATTATATTGTTTTATTTGCAAAATGGTGTGGATATCAATTAATTCAAAAATTTCCCACAGTTCCTCTGTTCTAGAAAATCCACTATGAACTCCACAATAGAGTTCAAAGTTCAAACAACCTAATGCGGTTGAACATTTCATAGTCTCGCAATGGGAAATTATATCAAACGACGACTATGAATTATGCATCTTATTATAAGTGAATTCACATGAAAAAAAAAAGTGCTCATTATAGTTGTTAATATACAACTAATTCACCATCAAATGATGTATTGCCTTTTTTCTTTAATCAAAATTAAGGTGTGTTTGGGTGCAAAGCTGGCAGGGGAAGAGGAACATAAGTGTGTATCCAAATGCACACCTTCTTTAGAGCATTCCCAGTCGTTTGCCACCATTCTTTTCAAAATGATTTCCTAATATGAGAAGGGAAGCCAAAGCCTACACTCATTTCTTTCTTTTCAAAATGATTGCCAAATCATTCCGACAATGTTTTCAATTGCTTTTCATAGGTAGAGGGGATATAAACTTGGTATGGCGTGACCGATAATACAAGTAGAGGGGATATAAACTTGGTATGGATTAATAAATAAATAAAAAAAATCAACGACCCAATTTAAAAAAAAAACTTGGTATGGCATGACCGATAATACCAAGTTTCTAACATGGTCCAATCTATGTATTCATATCAATACCATGTTTCTAACTTGGTATGATCATGATATATATATACCAAGTTAGAAACTTGGAGATGAGTCATATTTTGATCATACTCCTATTGGAAAACCCTGTAAGGGTTTGACTTTCCAGATACGGATTTTGAAAAACCACTGTGGATGTCCTTCCTTAAGTGGCTTCTGTTGCTGCTGGACTGTTAAATTGACTCTGAATCCAAGATATGACTCTCTTTTAAGATACCAATAAAATTTGTATGTATGGGTGTACAGTTAACAGTAGAATAAAACAATGATCGAGATGTGTATTGGGATTGGTGTTTTAAAAGCGCCCATGAAAGTAATTATGTGAAACCATGGCAACGCACTTCCAGGTAGGGGTGGGCATCCCATCCCGCGATCTCATTCCCGTCCCAATTTTTTTGGGTTTTAATGGGATTGAATAATTTCATCCCGATCCCGTCCCGTCCCGATCTAGAATGGGATGGGATGTGATGAAGATTTTCAATCCCGCCAATTCCGTCCCGTCCCGAACTAATTTTTTAATATTAATTATTAATATTTTATTTACTTATTTATTTATTTTATGAACATTTGCATAAAATGTTCAGGCTTCCAGGCTTTCAGCAGCAGGCTTCCAGCAGGCCCAGCAGACTTCCAGCAGCCTCCAGGCAGCGATTCCAGGCGCCCAGCAGACTTCCAGCCTTCCAGGCTTCC